>JAABNX020000151.1:2318363-2349621 GCA_015163995.2 Mormyrus lacerda
CATCGCGCTCTCTTCCTCAAAGTAACCTCCTTGGTCAAAGAGCTCTTCCTCTCCAACTACTGTGAGGGAACATAAAAGCATAAAAACTAACAGAATACACTCCCCATGACCCAAACACCTTGATGCTCAAAAATACAGACTAGCTTCCCACCACCTCACCAGGTGTCCTGTCCATCTTTTCATTGTTGCTCCCAGCTTGTCCTTGAATCAGCACGTCTGGGGGCGCCGGACAAAAAACGCGTCCCATTTGATTGCCGGTCTGGCTGGAATGAACCTGAGCACTGCCGGATGGACTCGAAGATGCTGGCTTTCGAGAATATAGTCGACGGGGTGTAAAGTGGTACTCTATGGAACAGACACAAAAATGTTCATTCTTAATTTGAAATTGCTTTCCTTTTTAACACTGAAAGTCTGGAAATGAACGCTTACCCCTTTCATTTGCTCTCCTCCTTCCCCATGAAAACATTCTCGATTCATAGCCTTAGAGGAAATAAAAAAAGACCCTTTTGTCAAAATATTTCATGCATCTGTCTTTTAAACAGAAAAGCACCAACACATTTTAGGCCACACTGAGCAACCATCTTAAAAACACACATACACTTCCTAGCCAAAAAGTCACACGGTTTAATATTTTGGTGGACTGCCTTTAACTTTGATTGTGGTGCACATTCGTTAATGCATTGTTTCCATGTGCTTATGCAGCATCTTAACATTTTTTTTTTTCCATCCAGATTTGCATTAATTTGTCATCGAGGTCTTTTATTGATGAAAGGCAAGTTGATCCACCCTCTAAAGTCTTCTTCAGCACATCTCAAAGACTTTCAATGGGGTTAAAGTCAAAAGCCTACGCTGCCCAATTCACATGAGAAAATGATTCTTTGCGCTGCCTAAACCACTCTAACAGTTCAAGCCCTATAAATCTTGGCATTATGATCCTGGAATAGGTCCATGCCTTTGGGTAAAAACAAAAAATGCATTGATGGGATAACCTGGCCATTCAGTAGATTCAGGTATTGACCTTATTGAAGCATATTAGCATAACGATGCTAAGCTTTAATAAAGATCCTATCATTGGCTTTTAAATACCTGCTGATTTAAATTCAAGCGGTGACATTTTTTTTGGCAAAACTATGTTGCAGAATAATATACAAGAGTAATAACCTACACTGTAAGGTATGAAATGTCAGGGTTACCCCAGTTAGTGGGTATCCTGGTTTAAATCACAGCAAAGCACTTTACCACAGTTTGAACAATTTAAAGTTACATCCACAAGAGTTTCCATTGGAGGCAGTGAGGTCACACCGTGGTTAGCACCGTTGCCTCCCAACTATGGAACCTGGACTTGAGTCTCGACCATTGCTCTGTGTGCCGAGTTTGTGTGTTCTCCCCATGTTGTCATGGGGTCCCCCCCACAGTCCAAAAACATACTAAGGTGAGCTAAAGTTACCAAATTGCCCATAGGTGTGCATGCGTGAGTGAACAGTGCCCAAGTGTGCCCCTATGAAGGGTATGACGGGTTGGCACCCCATCCTGGGTGATTCCCTGCCTGGAGGCCATAGTTGCCAAGACCCCCATGACCCTGGATTGGATGAATTTTCAAATTCTATATTCTACAAAATAAAAACAGGCACACACTTAAACAGATGTGATCAATACTGAACTGGGAAAAGAAAAGGAATCATTATGAGTTTTCATCATAAATGTAATTTCCTCTTGTGTCACGAGCCTCCCTCGATACCGTTTCTCTCCTGACTCTTTGTGGAGAAGATGAAGCGGTCCAGCTGGCAGCGGAGGAAGTCGCGTTCCTCTTCCAGGTCCTCAATGCGTTTCTGCAGCCATGAGTTCTTCTCCAGGGAGATCTGCAGCTGAGTGCGCAAGTTGGTGATCAGGAGGTAGGAGGATCCTGATGGGGGAAGCCCTGACGACTCTGACCGAAAGGGGACAAAAACACGCAGACAAGGAACTTATACATAAAATTCATTATTTTAGTTGCATGTGGCATTTCACTGAAAATAATACCACTCGGTAAATAAGAAATAATTATGTAATAAAACACTTAAAAAAAAAAAAAAAACACAACATAAGAGTAGAAAGTTGACAGAGCTTTTAATCAGCCCTAGGACACATGTTTATCGTAAAATAATGTGACATTTTAAAATACCACTGTGACTTTCTGCTATTTGTATTATTTTTCCATTAATAGTTAAGCCTTTCATAATTCCTAGAAACAAATCTGTTCATATATCATCATTTTCGGGCATTTTGCACTCATTTTCCCTCAGTCTTAATTAAAAAACCCTTCTTTACGCAGGCTAACCAATGTTGGCACAAGCAAAGCTAGCACTATTTTTGACCATGTGGAACTTTTTGTTTAATGAATCATACAGCGTTAACTTCTATGTTATTAATCTAGCATTTCATCCTCATCACCATCCAAGCCTCTGAAATGCAATTTGTGATAAACATATGAAAAGTCTCATTTACACCTCAGTTACATTTTAGTGTAGGTTATGTTTATTCTTCACCGTTAAATTAGGTTACAACAAAAAATGGTTATATTTTAAAGTTGTTTACCAAATTTCTGAAACAATCTTACCTTCAAAGCTTTGTTCATTCTGGCTAAAAAAGCCAGACTGTTCAAAGTTGTTGACCTCGAAGGGAATGGAGATTTCATAACCGTCCTCATTCTTCAACGCTATAGAAACGGAGAAAAATGAAAAAGAAAAAAAAAAAGTGAGTAAGGGTGCACTCATGCAACGCGACAAACGTATATGTGGTAAAACACCATATGCCACATTGTCAGGTTGACATGTACGGGATGGTCAGTCTACATTGGTATACGGGGAACCAGCTATACACGCCTGTATAGGGATTCGTGACAATTTATCAAGACGAACTAAACCAAACTTACCGTGTATGTGGGGCGACCCCGTTTCCTCCCCCTTCACGCTTCCTGTTTCCTGCCTCTCGCGAGCTCCCTGTTTTCCCAAAATTTGACATATTAGCCAAAGGGGTTATGCAGGATACAGAGACCCAATATCTCTTTCTCTTAAGATTTATAATAACAAAAATAATATCTTAATTGTATTTCAAAGGAACATGCAGTGTCCCTAATTTTCTATTTTTGTTTGCTACAACAATCCTTAATAACTGGGGGTGTGCAATTATTTAGTGAATTGCAGATCTAATTCCTTTCACATCAGTTCTCAGGTGGCTCGTCAGAGTCGTCAATACCACCATGCTATGTTCTGCCACAAACAGCGACATTTGTTTCATATCTATGTCATACAAGTGGAGAAGGCAGAACCCTAAAACACAAATCCAAGCATCACCCGGGTCACCTAACTTAGTTCTCCTACCCAGTTCTCCAGATAACTATCCAACTAGCTAGTCCCTCATCTCTTCGTTACATCTATACCTGTGTTTTTTTCACTGTGACAATAAGAATAAATGAACATAAACAAACCATTTCTTCCTGCATTATTTTTTTTCTTTCTCACGCATTAGCCAACACTATTCCTGTTTTTCGCCAAATACCCGTTTGTATTTTTCCTCTCACATTTTAGCTAACATTTAATACGCTTTTATCACGATGCTGTGTTTTCCCGTGGCGGAGATTTGCTTCCGGTCACGCATGTCGCGATAAGAGAGCGTTCATAATGGTCAAGAATTGTTAAAAACGAACAGAGCACTGTAAGGGATCGTCAAGAAATTATACAACCATCCAGATACCCTGTAATTAACGTTTACGTTTCTGAAAGATTCAAAATTAATGTGCAAAATGTTGCATAATTATCGCTTTCTAAACATCATAAAGACCCCAAATTGCTTCAGGAGGACAGCTCTATTACTGAAAGCTATGCCAATATAGTAACTATATAACGTTGATTTGGCGGCATACTTCATTTACTTTTCTAGCAAATATTATTTTCCTCGGTAATGTAAATAATGATTTACATCGTAATTTAACCTCTGATGATTATTGCATAGTGATTAAACAAGACTGAGCCAATCAATACAGAGACAGGTAAATGACTGGTGTCAGGTAACTCGCCTCACCTGAAAGAGACGAAGGTGAACCCGGAAGCAAGCCGGCGGATCGTGGGAAGTCATTACTTTTTCCAGTAAAATCCCAAACAACAATATAAAGAGCTGCGGAAAGGTGTGCGGGAAATCACGCTTTGAGAGGTGAGATTAAATAGTGCCTAAAATTCATAGTATACACTGGGACTCCATAGATTGTGTAAAGTATGTAAAATCAGCGACGGGTGTATTTTGGTAAACGAAAAATAACTATTCAAGGGTGTAGTCCTTTGTAGAAAAAATATTCAGCGATCATTGTATCAGAAGTACAAACAAGTAAATTACGGTTGATGGACCGTCAGGGGGAAATTCCACTTAAACTGAAAAAGGTGTTATTTCATGTTCACCTATAAGTAAACATGTTGAAGTAGCGTGTTTATTGCAAAAGACTGCCAGATATCCCACATCCGGCTTGGTATTAACAGTTTAACACCCACGTTTTAATGTGTAAAAAGAGTAAATTAAATTTTGATTTGTTTAATTAGACGTGTTGTGCTTACCTTAGTTGCTGGTATTAGTAAATTACAGATCTCAATTAGTCATAGTGTTGCAAGTACCAGACTATCTATTTTTCATAGTATATTGACTATAAATATCATCACTGACAAACCCGCTGCATCCTTTAGGTGACCATGTTGCCCCGCTACGAAGGCCTGTCACACTGCAGATTAGCACTCGTGTTTGCTGTGCTGATGGACTTGCTAGGTGTCACAGCTCTACTGGTGGGAGTGTTTGCTCCTCTGGAAATTAAGGGCAGGGATTTTGGAGACTTCCTGGTATACTCAGGGGCATTGCTGGTTCTGATGTCCCTGGGGGGTTGGGTCATGTGGTACAGCGGCAACATTGAGGGCTTGACTTCACGTAAGGAACTGGGATACATCGGAACCGCAGTAGACCAGTTGGCGCGGACTCTCAGTCGGAAGATGACAAGACGGATTCACAGTGGCCCCTAGGCCTGTTGGATCTTTGAGGGAGAAGGTCAGTCTAAGCCAAGGGTCCCCAGCTTCTTTTCCCACACCAATCCAAGCTCCACTGAAAACCAGTGCCTGAAAAAAAATTGCCAATCCCTGATCTAAGCAACAATGGAAAACAATTTTTAAGCAAAATAATTACATAGCCTTTTCATTCCGTTTGCTACGAACCCATTTCCCTCTGATTTCATAATTCTTTGCAGTAAGATTTTAACAGACTATGTGAAACATTGAGAAACTTGTATTTCTTATTTTGGTTTGTAATGTTTTTGAAAAGTACATTTTAATGGTGTTAGGTTTGTATCATTGAAAAAATTAATTACTGTGAAATCTCTCATGACAATTTAGATATAGCACCCTGTGGTTCTCTGGCTGTACAACTCACGCAGTTGTGTTTTTTCCTCATCACTTTCAGACTGTTACAAAAAGTCTGAGTTTTACAGCTGCCACAACCACCTAACAAGCGTACAAGCCAACTGTACTCATTGGTTATGAAAGTTATTTGTTTAAGTATATGGGATGTAGATGTCACTAACAGTATTTACTTGTAATATTTAAGAAAAATACATTTCCAGTTTTATGTATAGAACTTTCTTGTGCATGTCCTTTTATATTCTTTTAATGTATAGTTTGTTTTCGAAATTGAATGTTTTTGTATTAATAAATCACAATTTCATTACTGATGCCTAGTTCCAGTAATATCCAGACTTACCGAATTAAAAAAACTGTACAAATTCTGAAAGAATACTGTATTTACAACAGCTATTTTCCATTTCATGACCGATAGGATGTTACAATTAGACACAACAGCTCACTGCAGATGAAAGGGTCCAGCTGTGACACTTAAGTCAAACCATTACTCCAAGTTACATAAAACATCTTTGTTCCCACACCTGCTACCAAGAACTTAAATAACTTAAAATAAAAGTCATAAAATACATCAGTAAACAAGACGAACATTCAGGAAGAGAGGCACTCCCTATAAAGCAATGATGTTAACAATGCAAACCACCGGAGTGCCAGGACACACCAAAATGAAGAAATGCAGAACAGCTTTGTTCGGCATGTATAAGGAGTCAAACTGTTCACAGTTGAGAAAAAACAAACGGCATGTCAAATAGACTTGGGCGGCATACCTTGGCATTTAAATTGCAAAGGTATTATTTTTTTTTTTTTTTTTAATACAGGCGCTCCTCTTTCAAATCTGATATGGAGCTGTAGTATTGAGGCGACTGCGAGGGATATCAAAAACACAGGATTCGTTTTTTTTATAAAAAAAAAAGTAGTGGGGCCATTCCGTTGGTTTAGTTTTCATTGTATGGAGAATATTTGTGAACATTGTGCACATGAAGTTACCTGAAACACAAAAGTTGCAACATTTTTACTGGTGAAAAATAGAAATCTAAAATGAACTTAGCAGGGAATGTAGCCAAAACCAATTATTTGGAAGAAGGAACAAAAGAATTTGCTTGTGTTGACCATTTGCAGGCAGGACTAATATTTAATATAATTTGCAGCAAATCTTGCCCAAATTCTGGTTAACTCCGATAAAGTGGAGTTGTCTTTTCATTTCCCTAACGTTCAGCCCCCACACTGATGAGCCCGTTTACAGTAGCCTGCATGATTTTTGTAGTCATCCTATACCATATACCGGAATACAATCTAGAATTATGAAAAAAAAAAAATATATATATATATACACACCGCCCAAGCCTACTGTTGATTCTCAGTAAAACCATTGATTTTCCTATGGTTACATTGTCGATGCAAGTAATGATGACATGTGATCTGTGCTCTTGCCCAAAAAGAAACTTCCACCATGTGACATGAGGTAAAAATTGTATAAGAGCCAGAGACAAATGTCACTTGTAGATCATGTATTACTCTGCATGACAATAATCCAAAATGGACATTCATGAATTATTGCACACCAGTGCTCAGACTTCAGGTAGGCACACCTACAGGAGAGCTGGAATACAGCTGTTGTGAGAGATTAACAGCAGCAACCATTAGAGGGAGGAGCTTGGAAGCGAGGGGGAGGAGCTCTGCCAGATGATCATATGACTGCGCTCAGAACGTTGAGGGACAGCTTCAGGCAAGCTATCGCTCCCATCGTCCCCTGAAGGAGAACATATAAAATAAATAGAGCCTCACACAGACCAAACACTACAAATAAATAAAAGTTATTACACAAAGGTAGTTTCCCTATCTTAAATTATCTGCTGAAACCAAGAATTGCGTGTTAAATCCTAAATCTACTGTCCATGTTGACAAATGCTGGCTTACCTATGCGGAAATTGATGTACCCCTCACCTCCACTTAAAATAAGCTGGGAGGTGGAAATGGAGGATCCGCCAGTGGAGGGCAGGTTTAAGCAGCCTGAGAGAGAAACACAGACCATGAGCTTCAAAGATCTGTGGTCAAAACACGGAGGCGATATGGAAAGCATGACAGGCAGATTACCACTCCTTCTCCCGTAAGATTATTAAAAACAAAGTAGAACCAACACACTTGGGGGAGAAAAAAAAAAAAAAAACACGCTATCTTGCCACATACCAATTAAATGTTTAAAAGAATACAGAATTCAGTAAAAACACAAATTAATCACTATGCTGCCATGAATGCTGAAAAACAGCACTAAAAGTTCATGGTAACTTTTTAAGCATAATTAATTAACCTGTATTGTCACCTCCTGACCACCTAGATTGAGTTCTTCCAGAATGTTCCATCTTCCATGACACTGATTAATATTTGGAACAAAGTGATAAACCCAGTACCTTTAACCATTCACCCTACTATAGGATCAGCTGCATTACGCATAAATAATGTTGGATTTCATTACATAAAATAACACAGGGAACCCAGAAAAAACTACTCAAAAGGAAGAAACTGAAGGAATGACATCAAGGCAGAAGTTGAATTAAGGTAAATCAACACACTTGGAGAGATTGACAGACCTGGGGTAGAGATGATGAATTTAACAGCCTGACGGTGTCCATGGTAACACAGTTGAGCTCCAGCCAGAGTGCAATATGGGATAGAGGCCTCAGAACCTGAGAGGTGTAGCGTGACACAGAACGAGATCAACTGGGCAAGTCCTATCACGCTTAAAAATGGAGACATTCCACTCTGGAATACTCACTGAGCAGCATTGGGATGGAGAAAATGGCACCACTGCCAGTTCCCACCCATAACCGGCCACAAATGACAGACAGATATGAGATCTGTAAAGGTGAGAGTGAAAGGAAGGCTGGGCCTGGAAGGGAAAACAGCGAGAATCACATTAGACACATAAGACTGACAACAGCAACATAACGCAGCAAGGACACAGTAAGAGCTTTAACCTAGTGTTTTCGTGACTAATTGGGCCAAGTCCACTTCTTGCAGGGGCCGACAGCTTGCCCAGTCAAACAGCCGGAGGGTGGAGTCCAGCCGACAGGCGGCCCACACCCCACATGCCGCCGAGCACAGGAACCGCACCTGTTGCTCGTGGTGCTCCGACACGCAGAACGTGTGCTGGAAGGTGAAGGGCGGTGAGCAGTGAGGAATGCACCAGCGGCCGGAAGTGCGGGAGACACTGCTATGAATGCAGTCGTAGCTTCTGCCAGCATCCTACAGCCCTTACCTCCACTTTACGCCCCTCTATAGCAACAACATGGATCTGGTTCCAGTATCCCACCCATAGCCGATCCCCTCGACCCAGCACACAACGGAGGGGCTGCACTGGAGATGATCCCAAGATCAACAGTTCCCGAGACTGCAGATCCCAGTCACCTGTAATTTGTACACCTTATTAGGATTCAGACTGTCGGTATTTGATAAAGGCCTGAGTAAAACATGCAGTGAAAGCCAATTTCACTCTATAGCTAGTAGATGGTTTGGGGATCTGCATTCGCTTAACCAGACCCCGCAGGGCTGAACTGCAATCTCCAAACATGTTGAGTTACATAACAATGCCTCATCTGTAGGATGTCAAGGATACTGGAGGTCGACTATACACACCACAAGAAGTGAGAGCTATTCTAATCCCATCCGAATAAAGTCATGGAGCAGCATGGCGGAATCCCGGCATGATTAACTGGATCATTCAGGGCGGGTAAAATGAAAGCCATGCATGTCCATTTGAGCACATCACCATGACAGTGAATGACAGAAATTAATACATACCAGAATTGCGACTGAAGAAACAAAGTGACCCATTGGCTAATCCAGCAATCACATGACCCTGAAAATACCTGCAAAAAAAGTAAGGGACAGGAAGGCTTTACAAACATTATACACAAACTAACTAAATGTAAAAACAAGAATGGTCACTCACATTAGAGAGTGCACTCCTTCAGAAAGAGAGACCGACTGCAGACAGCGCCTTCTAGCAGAGGATGCTGAGTGAACTAAAATACTATCAAATAAAAACAAGACAATGGTATGTAATACAGTAGCTGTACTGCAACAGACTGTTCCAATATATGTTATATCAAACTTAGATTCAGGTCAGCGTCGCACCGTCCATCCTGAGTGCCGATCCACACCGTTCCTGAGGAGTCCCCTTCTGCACAGTGACAGTGAAAAGACATTCATACCGGATTAATAATCTATAGCGTTATGAATGGTGTCCATGGCTGGTTATCACACAACACAATTAAAAGTTACCTAAACAATATTATGGTTGATTAAAAGCAACTCTCAACTGGCAAAGCAGGACACATTCTCTAGTGGTAGCTAAAACCAAAGGACATTGTGATGTTTTAAAAACTGCTCTTGAACAACAGGTTTATAAAAAACAGCTAAGACCTATTGTAGCTTATGTCAAGTGTTTTAACAGTGTGCCATCGAACTAGACATTTCATATGTTCATGCAGAGCCAACAAGCAGGGTGGCTGCCTAGGGTACCAGCTTCTGAGGGGGTGCCGTCTTGCCAGTGAATTTCAGCGTCTCGGGGGGCATCGGCTATGAAGCTTGCCCTTATTAGCTAGGACCGGTACTGGGCTCATGCATGCAAACCGATGGCACAAGGCAGTTCCCACAGTTACCATTATCTGCACGGCCTGCAACATGTGAACTGACCAGCAGGGGGCACAGCACAGAGACAGAGTGCAGGGGAGGTGGGCGGGAGGCTGAACTGATCCAGGACAGTGTTGGAGCGTGTGGGGTCGATCACCGTGACATCACTGCTGGAGGCGGGCCCAGAGATGACCCATACCGCACACTACCAGGATGAAAATGAATGGATGGTGAGGCTTGCTTGTGGACAGCAGATTTTATGGTGCCAAAGGCGTACAAGATTTAGATTTAAGTCTTGCTGATATATCACGACAAAATGGGATCATTACCATGGGGTCGCCTGATATCTCGGGCGTGACGGCCGTCGCACACGTCAGCTGCGGGAACAGAATGTAAAGGTCAGACCCATCCAGTGCCACATGGCGATCAGCTGTAACAGGTATTCATCCCTGACTCACGGTCACCTTGGCACTGGCATCCCTCTGGTCTAACAGTCGCAGCTGCACTAGAACGGGCACATCCTTAGGCTCGGGTGGAGCACCATTGCCAACCTGCGTGACATCAGTGAAATAATTACCATATACAGAGACGCAACACCGTGATGCAACCTTTCAGAAATAAAGTCTGAAATGAAGCCTAGATTGAGATCCACCTGCAAACGCCTGCCGTTTCAGTGGCACACAAACCCAAAAGGAAAGGAGAACAGTGAAAGGGGAACACGCACTTCGAGAGAACTCTGTGACATAATTTTCAGACAGTTCTGTTCCTGTTCGTCTGAATTCTCCAGAGAGTTCAAACTTCTAATTTCATCCATCCACCTCAAAAAGGATTTACTACGTTTTTAGGATGCAGGTGTCGGAGGATGACGTCGGGGATTACCTGCGAGCTCATCTGCGGGATTGGCATGCTCCAGCCGTGAATCTGTCGTTTACCCAGAGTGTTCCACACGTGCGACCGGATGTCTCGGTACAGCTCCTTTCTCCTGACCCGCGGGGATAGGGCAGAGGGTGGGGCACCGCTGAGAGATGGGGGCAGGGGACACAGCATGAGGACTGCTGCTTACGCCTGCAAATGGGCATTCGCTGGAAGCTCAGCCTAACCACACTTACGCCTAGTCTCCTCCTCCGTACTGCGGCAAAGCCTTAGGCAGTTATAGGAAACGTTTAAAGTCATTTATCTGCGTAGTAAGCATACGTCAGCTCAGAAAACAAATTTACATTAGCACATTAATTTGCATGACACAAAAACTAGCAGACATTTCTTCTGTTCTTCAAATTATTCCTCAAGCATGAGTACAATACCTTCACTCCATTTCCCAAACCTCTCCTGAGGGGCACCAGTCATGCCATATACATATATATATTTTAATTTCACCAGTAGCTCACAATGTAGTTGGAGGAGAAAAGAAAAGTTAGAGATATTGATTAGCCATACAAAGTAAGATACTGGGGTGACTTTCTCAAGGGTTTTGAAGTGACTGAGACAGTCTTACCCCAGCATGAAGACCATCTTTTTTTTGGCAGCCTAAGATTTTTGCACAGCACTCTGTTTGAAATTTGCTATTTGTGTCTCCTGTACATCACAATGAACAAATGCGTCTGCTAAAAGTAGTAAATGTAAGGCAAAATGAAAATTAACCCTAAGCGAACCACCTAAGCTTAATTTGGCACACCGAGGTGCAGCTGCACCCCCACAAACATTCGCTTACTCTGTCTGAGTCTGGCTCATGGTCAACTGCTGCCGGTGGCTCTGCAGGGGGGAGAGTCTCTGCTCCACCATCATCGAGGGGGGGCCACCCAGCAGGCCAGGGGGCGGCGGAAAGGGGTCCTTGGTCAGGCCAAATAAGCGGTTAAACCTGACAGGGGGGTACAGGGCACATAGTAACCTTAAAGGACCCATCAGAACTTTCACAGAACTTCCACATATTATTTGTTTTTTGGGGGGGGGGGGGGGCAGACAAAAATAAAAATGTATAAAACTCCCAACCGCAGACAGACTCTTAGAATGTCATCATGAGTCACGGGACTCACATCCGACAGTCTGATATGATGCTGAAGGAGCGCACTCTCACCTCCTCCACACGCCTGTCCTCCTCTCCTCAACACTCCTGTCCTCCTTGGAGAGCCTAATTGTGGACAGACCAGGACACCAACTCCAATCAATCCAAGTTTGGGAGGGGGGGGAATCAAAGAGTTTACAGCGCTCCCACCAGGCGGAGCAGTGTAGTCACACACCTGTGAGCCTGCAACCTTCGTATGGACTCCTGCAGCTCAAACAGGCGCTCCTTATATTGGTTCTTCTCCATAACCACCCGTGCCATTTCTGAGCGGGAAAACCGCCGTCCAGTGCCGGGTAGGGACGACTGTAGGAGAGACGGGGGAAGTCACAGAAACAGGAAGTGACACACTGCAAGTAGGCGAGTACAGTGTAGACGACAAAGAATACACACACAAAGCAGCCTGCCCTCTTATCCATGGCGTTATGTTCTAAAACCCCCAGTAGATGCCTGAAATCACAAAAAGTACCGAAACATAACCCATATGCACTGCCTGGCCAAAAAAAAAGTCGCCATTTGAATTTATATCAGCAAATACTTTAAAGCCAATGACTGGATCATTATTACAGCTCAACGACATTATGCAGCAATAAATTGAAGTCAGCTGAGTACCAGAATCTACTGAATGGCCAGGTTACACCTCCATCCATCATCAGTGGGTTTTTCTCTTCCCTGTAAGCATGGGCATATTCCAGGACAAGAATGCCAAGATTCATTGGGTTTGAATTGTCAAAGAATGGTTAAGGGAGCATGAGGAATCATTTTCACGTAAGACTTGGTCATCAAAGAGTTGTGACCTTAAGCTCATTGAAGGTCTTTGGGATGTGCTGAAGGAGGCTTTATGCAGTGCTTCAACTCACTTGTCAATATAGGATCTCAGTGAGAAATGAATGCAAATCTGGATGAAAATAAAAGGAGAGATGTTGCATATGCTTGTGGAAAGAATGATTATGGTGCACATTTGCCATGGCAAAGCTTAAGGCAGTCCAATGAAAAATTCAAATGGCGACTTTTTTTTGGCCAGACAGTGTATATTATGCTTTTTTACTTTATACATACATTGAAAATTCAAAGTTATTTGTCATCATTGGTGACACACAACAATGAAAAGTGTCATGTGCATTTAACCCATATGTGACATTGTGACATATCAGGGGGCCGCTAATTCAGCACCCAGGGAGCAGTAACATGCTCAGGGTACTTCAGCAGTATTTTGCTGGTGAGGGATTCAAACCCTTTCAATTACAAGCACACTTCCCTAACCATTAGGCTACCACTGCATACTTCTGATGAAGTTGAACTGATAAATTAGACAGAAGAGAATAAGAGAACAGTGCTTGAACCCAAGCTCTGCAAAACCACGGCAGTCGATCTGATATCTGAGCGTGGATACGCTGCTCAAAGGGGTGATTCACGACCCAGGCGAGATAGCATGATGAACTCTCACGCTACTTCAGAATAGCACGCAGCTTACAGCACAAATTGTTTATTTCTGGAATTTTCCATCTAATATTTTTGGACCGCAGTTGACCACAAAAATCTGAAACCGTGACTAAGGGGGAGGACTACTGTATATTTATAAATAATATATTTTTACATTTGTATGTGTGTATGTATGTGTGTGTATACATTTCTCACCTCTGAATCTTCTCCAGGATTTTGTTCCAGGTCTTTGCGAAGTCTGTCAGGAGAAATAGTAGATTAAGAATAACAAATAATGAAATAACCTGTTAAATTAACCAACTTAAAGCAAATTACTAACAAGCCATCCAATGCAGGGACACTAGGGGGCACTTTTGAGTCATGAATTGTCCTCATCACTATTAAGCTTGCAGGAGGAAACTGGTGCATCAAGAGGAACCCCACAAACACAGCAAGAACAAACCAGACACAGAGCAAGAGGCAGGAAATCTTATCCAGAAGAAGATAGGTGTAAGGTTACAGCACCACCTAGTGAGCAACCATGCCATATACAAGTAGTCAGGAAGAGCTGAACACACTAATCACAGCATTGTGCACGTCGAGGATAATCGTCAGCGAAAGTCGTTCGCCTCACCGCTTGACCTCTTCCTCCAGCTCCTTGACCTTCCCCTCCAAACGCATGACAGCTTCACGGTACGATGCCAGCTCGCAGCTCAGGGAAGCCCTCTCACTGGTCAGCTCCTCCACGCGGCTGATCAGTGCTCTACGGGCACCATCGATCAGTTCGCTGGGCGAAAAGGGAAAGGAGGAGTGAGGCTTGTGCTATCGGGAAGGAGGCCACGCCCTGTTTAGTGAAGCCAGCAGCTCACAGTAACAGCACTAAAGAAGCTCTCATACTTGGTGCGTTTCAGTTCCTCATATTGGGACAGGATGCCCTCTTGCTGGTCTACACTGCCTGTGCGAAAAAGGAAGCGATGTCAAACAGGTCTGGTGGCCCCAGCTGAGCAGATACATGCTGAGCAGATACTGAGCAGACACCACCCCACCTCGGACACTGGCCCCCCGGTCCACGCTCTCCACGTAATCTTGACTCAGTTCAGACAGCTCTGAGAAGACAGAGTCGGTGTTCCTCAGCTCCCATTCCAGGCTCTCTCCGTCATCCTCCTCCTCCTCCTCCTCCTCCTCCTCCTCTTCTCCATCGTTCCCCTCCACGTCTCCATTTGCCTGCCTGCCGGCCTCATGTTCCGTCCCGAGGTCGCGCACGTTCTCAGGTTCAGCTCTGCTGGGAGGAGGGGCAACATTCTGTAATTAAACTTGTGCACATCTTCACACAAGAACACCCTCAGCATGCATGAGACATAACCGCAAGCTCCAAGAATACAATGTAACAAACTAAAGATTCATCTCTCTTAGTGCATACAAGCTGATTTGACATAGGAAATCATGGCAGACCTACCAAAGCATGGCTAACGTGATTTCAGTTCTGCTCTTGGTGACAGTGCAAGCATAAGAGAAATAAGGCCAACTCAACTTCCTCCATAATGCTACTTACACATTTCTTTTTCACAAATTAATTTTGATATCATAATTCTTCACCTTGTACTCCCAAATACGAGCACGTTTAAGTGCTCTCGATGCACCCAGAACATGTTTGTATCCCAAACGAAAAACATAAAACACTGTGTGCTGCCTCCCAAGCCTGAAACAGTGGTTTGGAGCTGGGGAAGGTCCCGACATGCTGGGATGAGCATCACGGGCAAATGGTACCTGGCTTCAGCTAGGTGATCCACCTCCGCCAGCTCAGGCGTGGAGTTGATGATGGCTTCTAAGAAGGTTGCAGCACCGGCCTCTCCATCCTCGCCTGCTTGCCTGTCCTCGGGATTGAGGGGCTCCAAAAGACGGCGATCTGGGGGAGTTTCTACTCTCGATTTCATCTGGAACAGCCCAAAGACAGCAATCAGTACACGAGGAACTGATTGTCAATCCGAATATTTGTAATAATTCACAGATGTTAGATTTGAGTTACCTGCAAGACTGAAGCTTCGGAAGGCTTCGAATGCCCAAGGGGACTACAAGGACAATAAAAGCAAATTATCAGCAAGTAATAAAAAAAAAAAAAGTACAATAAAACTACACCAACACACGTAAAAATTATTTTTATAATTTTACACACACACAAGGAAGAAGCGAGTTACCTTCTGGGAGACAGAGAGCCATCTCCCCTCTCTGAGTCCCTCCTCCTCTCCAGAAGGTCCCGGTAACTGTGCAGCAGCTTAGCAGAGGGAATAAGGCACTGAAGGTTAGCGGCTTTTAAAAGGCGCTCCTTTTTTAAGAAGGGGTGGAAACGGGCAGCTCACCTTATTGTGCGTGTGTTTCAAAGTGCTCAGGTCTCGAGCCAGGATGGATTTCTGCTCCTCCAGGGCCACCACTACAATAATTTAAAATAATTAAAGCCCGATTCCCATTTGGCTCTTTTACACTAATTCTCATGTGGGCACCTTAATTTCCCTCGTTGTTGCCAGATCTGTTGTACCCGTTTCTGTGACCACTGACACCATAATGAATCCCTTGTATTTGTGGCATACACAGTGATTAATGAGGATTCTGATTCAGCTTGGGCGACCGCTGTCTGTACAGCGAACAAACAAATTGGACATAGAATACTATCCGAAAAAGTTAAAACTTAAAATTCGCTTAAAATTCCAAAAAGTCAGAATCCAGTTTACAACCATATCACCATACAAAACAATACAAATAGCATCAGGAAAAAGAAAACAATCACACCACCTTTCTGTGGCATGGAATTACCCTACCTGAAGTTAACAGTGTTTTTAACAAAAAGGGCCTTGTGATTGTATTTACACATTTGTAATATGAATTGGTCCTTTTTACTTAGGAGTCCAAGGACTCAAGTTTTAAGACAGAAAGGAAATATGAAGAAAATGGGAGGTGTGGGGGGGGGGAGTAACAGAGGCCACTAATACAAGTGACAGAGTGTGTAAGAAAAAGGGATTAAAGGCAAGAAAAGCAGCGGAAAATGATCAGAGCGCTAAACTCACACTGGTCGGCCTGCTCTCGCGCTTTTCTCTCCAGGTCCCGCTCCCGCTGCTCTCGCTCCTTCTCCCTGCCCCGCATGGCCCTTCGCTCCTGCTCGAACTGGTCATCCAGCTCCAGGTACCGCTGAAAGAAATGGAAGACAGCTTCACGCCATGCGCATGAAGCCCGCCCGAGCTGTCGATGTCTAAAAGGACCCATGGCCTCCTGGCAGTCAGCAGACACAGGCCACACCTCAGTTGCCGTACCTCCTGGCTCTCCTTGCGCAGGGCTCTCTCACTCTGAAACCTCTCCAGCAGCTCCTTCCGCTCCCCCTTCTCCCTCTCAGCCTCCTCCTCACTCTCCTTCAGCTGGGCCCGGCAGCTCGCCAGCCCCTCCAGGACCCACACCAGAATGGGCACCAGTGGCTCCACCGCCTCAGGGCCGTGGGCTTCAATCACGGACTGCAGGCAGGGTGAGAGGGGTCCGTGTTATGGGACGAGAAGGAACAGAATGATGGGGACCGGCGGGTCATGGGGTGACAAAAAAAGGCCATGTGAATGTTCCGGAAGCCGGAGAGGCCCACTCTCACAGCAGCCTTGGGTTTTGCTGAATGCAGCAGCTCACCTGTAGCTCAGAGTAGACCTTGCCAGCCTCCTCGCTCACAATCTCAGGGTCCAACTCCAAGTCGCCAGCAGCACATAGGATGCTATCGCTGAACTCCATCCCTAACCCCTACTCAATTCCACCTGTAGAAATATGAGGCTTTCTACTAACAGTGCAACTGGTCCACCCAGTACGCACCATTCAAGTTTCTATAGACTACGGATCTACGTCTCTTTACTTGACTTGCATGGTTCCCCAGTTGCCAGTGCACTCCTCTTGACAAATTTCTCCATTGCAGTGTGCTTACAAAAAGTCCCTGAAATGAAACTTCCTCACAAACTAGCTAATGATGTGTGGGGCGGGGTGGCGGGATTGGGCGCCCATTCTGAAAAAGGAAGCACACAAAATCATGTTTGCTCTGCATCTAGGACCCCTCCCCACACTTCTTCCATTTTTAACCAGTTAGGCTCGTCTAACCTGGGAAGGCCAAAGTCCCCAGGCTGGCATCCTTCCTAACCAGATGCCTTTGCATACAATCCTTCGCAGGTTACAACAGCAGCTCAGAGTAGCTTTCATTCCTTGCACCAGTGTCAGCATACCATTCACAGAGTGCCATTTTATTGTAGTAAGAGTTAACCATGGATGCAAATGACGGCATGGTACATATTTTCTGGCACCCATGTCAACTAACTTGTCTGATTATTTAGGGCGACTTGAGCAACTAGTTTAATCAATGTTATACAAGAATAAAACCGAGCCAGCATCAATTACATGTTATACCATTTCGTTTGTTGGAAATTCTGTCATCGTTCTGTGACAAGAGTTATGAGCTTTAATTAGGAAGATCACGAGTAAAAAAAAAAAAAAAATCAAACAATTTAGGCAAATATAAAAACCGCATACAATGTGTAGATATGCAGCCTGGTGCTACAGTATGCGAATGAGACGCCGTCAAAACACACCAGCGCAAACAGAGGCATGTTTAAATACACGGGTCAAACACTGACCTTAAGTAATGACGGACTACTGCACACGATATGAAGGCATAATATCAAACACAAGATCGCTGACAAAAATAGCACTAAAAACACCTAGATCGACATGTACTAAACAACTACCAAACCAAGCTGTCATTAAAACAAGAAGATTCCTCTTCGATTACCTCTCAACTCACCCCTTACAGTCCCGACGCGTGCCGGATATTTTTTCGTAAAAAATAGGAAACTTCGACTTTTTCTTCCAGGTATTATTATTGTCCTTACTTTTTGAGAGGATATCAAATTCTCAAACAGAGTTTAAAGAAGGGGGCGTGCGTTCGCATTATGACTGTGATTGAAAGACGTCCACAACCAATAAACATCCTGCAGATGATCAGTCAAGCCAATCGTGATCAGGGGTGGGCGGAACCAAGCAATACCCTGAAAAAAAGTTTCCTGAAACTTGAATACAGACACGTGACGCGAAAGGCTCAGCATGTCATATGACGCAAATTACCCCAAGCCCAATACCTGTCTGAATTATTGACGTGGCCCTGGTAATTCCGTGGAGGATCTAGATGTTATACCGAAATCATGCGTGGATGGCTAGAAACAGTTTATTTCTATTACAGTAGTTTATATTTATATATGTATATATAGTTTATGTACACGTATTGCGTATTTATACTGTAAGCAAAAACCAGAAACGTTTGCAGAGTTGTTTTGTGATGTAGTAGCTATTATTAATTAACCAATGCTAAAGGTCGAAAAGATGTATGTTTAACTTTACTGTCTTTTATAGCTGATAAATACTGAACAGATGTTGGACAGAATAAATTACACACAACAAGAAGAAAACATTGACAATTCATGCAAACAAAAATAACATTCAATATATAATTAAATACAAAAAATATTGTGACAACATATAACGTTGGTATTTGTGTTACAGTTTACAGACCACAAGTGTAATTAAAGTTTTTTATGGAACACAAGGGGGCGACAAACACGCACATCAAACACACAGCGCATCTACTCATCGGCAAGATTCTATATAACTGGCGATTACACCTCGATATTATAGTAATCTCAATAGACAGGAGGTGTGTCCCCAAGTATTTAATTTCATATCATTCACCCTACCCAAAAAACTCCAGATAGTTGTATTTAAATTATTACGTTGCCCTACCCCATTGAGTCTACTGACACTGAATGGGACTTGGAAGGAAACTACAGTATAGTTATAAAAGATCAAAGTACTGCGTTGAATGTCCCTTCTACGATAACGATTTTAAAAGGTAATAAGATAAATGATTGACATAAGGTACAACGTTATTTCCATTCTTTAGTTACTTGTCAGCTTTACAAACTAAATTATTTTATTCCCTCCCAGATAATAACTTGTATATAAAATGTCACCAAAATAAAATTATACTTTAAAAAAGAATGCTACAATCAACACTAAAGTTAGAGTTAAAAGTAAAAAGAGTCTGTAATGCAGTTTGATCGTTTCTATAAGTATTAAAAAGGGAGAAAGCGATCGCTTAACCCGGACCTATCACAGGAAACATTTAGTCTTTTTCCAGTTACATTGCTGTTTAATTAAAACCGCTGATTAGAAAAGCGAAGTAGGATATTCATTTTGAAAAACAAATAAGACTAAGTATATTACTTGGGTAAAGCACCATTTGTTTGATATTGTCGTGTAGCGGTCTCCAGACGGGTTAAGCTTTCTTGAGATTTAAGGTGATACGTCCACTATAGAGCTATGTTAAAGAGCTATATGGAACCATGGCGCTCTTCCGCAGGACTGCTGACGTAGTCAGAATATTTTCTTTACTTGATTTTTGTCCTGATCCGGTTCATCGTTCAGGTCTTGGAATGTGCATACAAAGTAAAATGGAGAAAAGGTCCGAAGAGTGAATACTGTATGAATAAATTGTTTTTGTTCAGTGCAGTTTGCAACCAATATGTGTTTTTTTTTCTTTTAAACGGGATCACGTTACATGCAATAATAGGGTTAAAAGGCATATGACATCTAATTGACTGTATTCTAAACAAATGTAGACAATGTCAGGTGTGAATCAATGTAAAATTTCATAATGTAAACATTTATACAGTAACTGTCTTCACACAACCGGTGTTCCTCTCATCCACCATCACGACTTTTCCCTCGTCATTCCCCCAGTCAATGGTTTGTTTCTTTTTATTGCTGTAGCGGTAACCTGCAACTCCCAGGATCATCCCTAAGCTCAGGGCCAGGATCACCAGTCCCAAAGCCAGCAGAGTGGAAACTCTGTGTTTCTCTGCCTTCTGGTCCCAGATGCCGAGCAGAACCACGCTTACGCCGATTAGGGTTCCCCAAACGCCGAAGGCCAATAGGCAGGATCCACAAGTCAGCTCAGCACCCCCCGTCACCACGGTGATGCCTGCCACAGATACCACACCATCGGGCAAGATCACTGCCTCTGACCGAGTGTCAAATATCACAGAGGAGGGAGGTCGTTCAGGGATCCTGCAGTTTGACATTGTATTTCTGCAGGCTGATTGACACTTCTCTGCTCCTCGAATTGGTTTGTTTCTTCTCAAAGAGTGCCTTGACCTCTTTCTGTTATTGTCTGTGTATCCAGTTCTATTTCGGAAAGAAAGTAATTCATTATACAATATAAAAACCATCTGTAATCAATAAATTGAGGCACATTAGAGTTGTATGATTTAACCACAGTTCTCCATTTCCATAAATGTAGAAAACTCACCACACATTTTAACTAAAAATAAAAAATAAGTACTACTCTCAGGTGAAAAAGAAATGTTACATTTACAAGAAAGCAATCTAAACACCAAAATTAACAACCCACACATTTTCATCAAAAGAACTGAGTAATATGATTTAGTAAGTTGTGCAAATAGTTATGTCGTGCTTAATACCTTTATTACTAAACAGATATCTTAAAAAAATTTAAAAATATATGTAATGTTTACGATTATGACAGCATCGTAACAGCAATTTAAAAACCGTCTCTGATTTGATTTTATTCGCCCCCTGCTCTCCTGAAGGACATTTAATTAAACTGTGTGGTCGTCCCCCTTTCCGCTTTGTCCGCATGCCAAATGGATAGACATTTAGGCCCTGTGCTATTACACCAGTGTCCATTTTCCAAAATAAGTTTTATTTTAGCCCAACAGATAATAATAAGCAGATAATATAGAATATATAGATAATCTTTCATTAAATCAGAAATATCTTTGTACGTTCCCAAATGAACATGCAGTTGCAGTTATCAGTAATTATATATGTAAAATATATACATTTTTAAAATGTGATTAATTATTTATGTAGCTTTTGGAACAATACCTTTATTTTTTTCTGTTGATGCTGATATCCAATCCAAGAAGAAGCATTTAATTGATAAAATCCAGCAATGAGAAAGAGAATAATTATATTAAATTAAGTTGCAGAAAAAGAATAGCTCAACACATAGATTCTCCTTTTATAAATCTGTCTTTACTGAGTGTGAGGGCAAACAGAATGGAAGTTACGAGCTCCCAGCTCTGGCCTTTATCAGCTGAGTCACAACCTGAGGCAGACAAGCTCTGTTTTTGTTATTCTAACTATCGTTTGTTTGTTTCTATCACTCAATTCCGTGGGAAAGTCATGTCTGTCATTATGTGTCATTACAACCCATTAACTAGAATTTATCTAAGGCCCCTAGACCCTCCGCTCCCTTCCTTCTCTGCCTCCCTCTTTCTCCTCGATTGATATTGGTGCTTCGGCTGTATTGTTTATTGTTTCACTAGGAAATGGCACAGCCTGTGGGTGTTTCCACTTAGTATTTTTTTCACTGTTTCTTCCATCGCTAATGTTAAATCTGAAAAACAGATCTTAAGATCAATTCACTTTGGTTGTAGCAATTCAGAGTCTGGTATAAATTTGTTCAAGAACTGTTTTGAAGCACAATATTAAATCTGCTTCTCTGTGGTTCTCTGTCAACTAGCGTGCACATAAATGTATCCTGCTTTGTTCTAATCATTCCTTGTTTGTTTTTCTATTTAACTATTGTTTTGTAGATGGGCAAATTATTTTCAGTTAGTAGTTCGGTAATTACTTACGTGAACAAAGTGTATTTAGCCTGTAGTTTATTTTATGCAACTCTGGACATACATAACATGCATGTATGTTGCTTTGTGCCATTTACTAGTCGTAAGATGTGCAAAAACGTATTAATTAATCCAAACAGTATTACTTTGTTAACTTGTGTTTTGAGAGATGATGAAGTGTTTTTCTGGGACCTTTACCCACAATCCCTTGCAGATGCCCAACTCATTTCCCATAGTGCCGCTGTACAGATGTTTTCATGTATATTTCTGCTTAGTGTTTCTTCATAAAAAATGTATGTGCCACCTTGTGTGGGCAGGTTTCAACCAGGGTGCTACCTTTCAGTGAACTCTTATATTTAATTTAAAGACACTGCAAAGACTTCAATTAATAATTAATTTTTAATAATTTAATAGTACAGTCTATTAAATGCACGTCGGTGTGTGTTATCTCTTCTCAAACACGTCAATTGAAAAATTATTTATTGATTTTCTGATCAAGCCTTTTTTGACAATTATTTTTTAATTATATTCAGTATGTGGGGGGTCACATGATCGTGTGTGTGTGCACAACAAACACACAGTGAGACCTAGAGGAAACCCAATATAAGGTATGTGGAACAAAGACTTTTCAACCAGAAGCCCCAGGATGGCGACAGCATGGGCAGCAGTGTGGCAAGAGTGACAGACATTCCCCTTCCAGCCTTAGCTACCGTCTCTGTCCTCTGACGTTAACGTAATGGTAGGGTGCCTGGCCAGGATTTAACATCGTAATCTGCTGAGGTAAGATATGTGAGATGTTTGGAGGTACGTTTGCCCAGTCGTTTGGTGTCATTATGCCTGTAATTGGAAGGCCATGCTTAATGAAATGTGAGAGCTGATCAGTTTGACTGTCATACATTGAGATAAGTAAATGTATGTGAGTTCATTTCAGGCATTTAAACATTTAGAAGGACTTGGATTACACCGTATCATATTATATCATATTTTATTATGCTGACACGTTAATAATATAGTTACATGTGAATAGCACCAAGACTGAAACCTCAAGAGAGGAGTTGAGAGACTGTAGTTTTTTTTATTTTATTTTTGGTGGGAGCAGTGATGTCATTGGTTTAGGGCAGATAATCCAATACAGGGTGAATCTCTGAGTACAGTATATTTATAGACGAAGTAATTGTCTTGTACAAACAACAAGAAAAAACAGGGAAAGAAAACACACAGGTGGGGGTGCAAGTTAAAGAAAGAGGGCCGGTACATGGATGCAATGAGTGGAAAGAGTTTGTGTAAAAGGAGCTGAGGGAGGAGGTAGATAAGGAGTGCCTGCGGAAGTCTAGCAACACAGAGACGTTGGGGGATGACAGTAAATATATTGCCTGTTCGACAGGTGGATTAACAGATTGGGATCCTGAAAGAGGTTCTTCTTCCTTGTCCAAATCTCGCTAACGAATTACAGGGCTTCCTTAGCAGCACAGATGGTGAGAAGCAGCAGAGGAATGTAAGAGGTGAGCAGAGATTAAAACGCGGGAAAGCTGGACAAGTCTATTTCAGGCATGACTGTACTCATCATTTTCTGTTAACAGGTTCTGCATATAGGTATCCTGGAAATTAGCTATATGATGTTGATGTAGCTAATCCAGGTCATCCTTGATAAAAAAAAAAAAAAGAAAAAAGGCAATTTTTTTTTGCATGAAAATATAAAAATGGTATATCATTTATGTGTTTGTGAAACCCAAATTAAATAAAATGATGAAGTGAGAAAAATATTATCAATTATTTTATCTGCAGTTCAACATACCCGACACCAGACAAGAAGGAAGCAGAGATTCTTGTCTACTTGACTGATAGTGCAGATGGCAGACTATGATTAAAGACAAATCAGATAAGCTCATTTCAAGTTCTGAAGTCAAGACAGAGAATAGATTCTTACTAACCTTAAATAATTGTATCCACTGAATTGGGAGGGTGTGGGAACAATGTTTGATATCTGCTGTGGAGGGTCTGAAGTAAACAATTAATATGCTTTTTGTGTGAATAGACCCATACTAAAATAAGCGTGGCCAAAGCAGATGGCACTCTTCAGGGTTAATTATTTGTTGATGCTGGTGATGACTCTACAAAGTCATAAAACAAATGTTGCAAACATGCTATTATCTGTATTATATAATAAGCTATGCTCAGTGAGGCTAGATATTTCTTTAATTTTTAATGATTGTCTATACCTAGTTCCTAATGCCTTAAATTCATCAATGTAATGTCAAAATAGTCTGGACCCTATTACTGGTAACAGGAGGAAGGGGTGTGATACAGAAATAATTCCAGTACACCACAGGACACTCTGAAATACAACAATTACTCATTCAGGGCTTTTGTGACCCCTTAATTATCATTGGCATGTGGAAGGATGAAGCAGCAGCAGTATTTTACCTAGAAGGTTACAATGTTATCCACTGAGCCACAGTATTGCCTATTTTTAATAATTTATAATAAAATTTTAAACCAAATATGTACTTTTCATAAATAAAAACCAGAGTCCAAAAACTTCATGGCAAAATCCCTTTTACCATAGTGATATTTGTTCATGTTGATTTTCCTAGCTGCTAAGTTTCATACCTTTACCACATATTCAGTGCCTTTAATTAGCCTCACGTTTCTTGCATCTCTCATTGTTGTCACGCTGAGTGTGAACATTAGCCACTCTTTCATTACAAGGCCAGTTATGTGACAACTTTCGAATGGACTGAAAGCACTTTTGATGGCAGCTTACAGACAAAATAAGAAACTGGAGGTTAATTGAGGTCTTAAAGAGGCTCAGTCACTACAAATCCTGGATAACCGACTTAAGCCAGCCATAAGAAATAGGCTCCTGATTCTCCATTCTCCTACCAGCATCCTCAGTCCAAAACCCTCACTTTTCTTTTACCTCCTGACTCTGGTAGGTTCAATTTGGCTCTTCTGTCATACTTTGTGTCAGAGGTTTCTCTCTCCTATTGGCATTTTTCCTGCCATAATCTTTTGTTTTCCACTCATCCTTTATTAATCTATTTTATTGTTATTATATCTTTCTCTGAAATTTTAGATTATCCCATTTCCTCTCTAGGCTGTATCTCTTGGAAAACATCTTCTTTCGTGCTTCTCTACAGTAGCTAGTATGTGGTAATTGGAAACTGGCCATTTTACTGCCTCAAGCAGTTTCCTGATTCCTGCTCATGTACACAGACATGATCCGCTTCTGTTTTTGTGTGTAGTGAGCATTGTTAATTTCTGGAATTTGCTTTGCAGAGATCATTGAACTGTGACATATTTTTGGAAGAGAGAATTTGCAGAAGAAAATAAAGATTGAGTTTTTAATCCCAGTCAAAACACGGTGTTAAATAAACTCCAAAAACTAGAGGGCAAAGTCCTACACACAATTACGCTTGTAGTCCTACTATCCACCAAGGAAGATGGGGAACACGAAGAGCAGTGCCATGTCCAAGGAGATCCTGGAGGACCTGAAGCTCAACACCAAGTTCACAGAGACAGAGCTATGTCAGTGGTACGATAACTTCCAAAAGCAATGTCCGTCAGGCCGCATCTCCCCCAGAGAGTTTGAGAAGATCTATGAGCGCTTCTTCCCAGACAGCGATGCTAAGACCTATGCTAAACACGTTTTCCGTTCCTTCGACACCAACGATGACGGCACGCTGGATTTTAAGGAGTACATCATCGCCCTGCATCTCACGTCTTCAGGGAAAATGGCACTTAAATTAGAGTGGGCCTTCTCACTCTTCGACGTCGACAAGAACGGCTACATCACCAAGTCAGAGGTGACTGAGATCTGCCAGGTGAGTTAGGGGGCCAGGTGTGCGTTTCCAGATGGTTACGTTTCCATTACAACAGAGATGTGGGCCAGGCAAGGTGCTACAAGCAAAATTCTACTAAAGTGACTCAAAGCAGCCAGAAACATCTGACACCTTCTTTAGCTGGAATTAAGTCAGTACCAGAACCAAAAACCAAGAAAATTACAGTTTAATTAACTCTGTAATACGACTAAATCTATTTGTCTATTTGATTCAAATATAAGGATACATTTTAATTTTGATTATATGCACAATTCAGTTAAAATAATATTTTTTGTTTGCTTTAGCTATAAGCTGTTACTTTGCAGATACTAAAACACTGGATATGGATCAAGTATCAAGGTAGTACAAATCCAGATAACCATAGAGTCAATCTTATCATACTACACAAAGTCAATCCAATCATAATGCACAAAGTTAATCCTATCATGTTCGGGGCTGGCTTGCACAATTCAATCGCAAGATGAAATTATGACGCTCTGCACTCTCCTGCCCCCCAGACTCTGTGTCTGCTCACACTTGTCTGCGTTAGAAAAGGAACAGGAATTATCAAGACGTGTAAAATGTTTCTGCTACACTTGCAACAAAGCTTTCCTGCCAAGTGTCATTTTGAACATTTAGAGATGGTAGGAGTCTATCATCCTCCCCAAGAAAAAGGATGTAATGAAGGGAGTAAAGCAGGTGAAAGAAAAATCACATCAAAGTCATTTACTTAATATTTAACTAGTCAATACATGCAGTGTATGCAGCATCTAAATGAGATATATGTGCAAACGACCAGATTTTCTGTGCTTATCACTGTACATCACATTGTACTGTATTAACACTACAGTAGCATGCGGATTAAGCCTCACTGTATTACTTTGACAAATTTAAAATGAAGCACTAGGCACCAAAATAAAAGGAGTCAAAATCTGCATCAGCTAACCGGGGTGAATAAAAGCTGCTGGTGAAATTCATGCTCAACTCCCCATGACCAGTAAGCGCCTGCTGTTTTTCTCATTTAAGTCACTTGATTAGAAAATTAACAAAAATTAAACGCTAAACATAGTTAATTAACAGCCGACTGAAGACTGAATATTCTCTTCCATCTAGTGGTATACTACGTGCACTGCATCAAACATTTCGACTTCAAGATATCTTGCACATTCAAATATTTAGCCGAGGCACCGAATTCGCAATGTAAGAGAAAACAAAAATCGTTTTTTGGTTTATATAATATATACAATGATTACATAATGTACATTTTCTTTTTCCAAACACTACTAGGCCTGTATTTGTCCAATTCAAAAAAAATATCCATAATACTGTACAGAATTTTTTTCACTGTTTCAATGTTGTTTATTAATTGCGTTTTTCTCTGTAACTTAATAATTGGTTATTGAGAGTTTTTTAAAAAAAGGAGTTAAAATTATTGTCTAGCGGAACTTATGGCTTTTAATTAACTTTGCAGGTCATCGTATCATTTTAAAGGTGTTAAATGTATCTTCTTCTTAATATTATCATTATTATTATTATTATTATTATTATTATGATCATTGTATTATTATAATTTATTATTAGTATCAAATAAATTTTTTCAAATAATAATTCCAAAAACGTTAAAAAGATACCATACTGTGGCTGCTTTGAAAACATATCAGAAAGAGTTGTATTTCCATGAAATATTAAAACTAAAACTATCTTAACTTGTTTAAAATATTAAATCTGGATCTTGTAATTATTTTAAACGGTCTTCACATTCATAATACAGTCTTTTTTCCATCAGTTAAACAAAAGTAAATAAGTCTGTTTCATAAACAGATGTCATTTTCCCAATCCTCATCAAGGTGAACAAAACATTGATAAAAACAAGATAAAACGATGCAGACAGCCTAAAAGAGTACAGAGAACTTCAGGAAAGTGTGACAGTATTGCACTCCATTTTACATACTCTTCTCTTTTATCCACAAGGCCATTTTCAAACTAATCCCTAAGGAGGAGCAGGCTCAGCTACCGGACGATGAGAATACCCCAGAGAAGCGAGCCGACAAGTTATGGGGTTACTTTAATAAGGACGATAATGGTGAGTACAACTTGCGTCAATGTATATGTAATGTAAAATAAGCATTACCTTTGCTCTAAGG
This sequence comes from Mormyrus lacerda, assembly GCA_015163995.2. Lineage (NCBI taxonomy): Eukaryota > Metazoa > Chordata > Actinopteri > Osteoglossiformes > Mormyridae > Mormyrus > Mormyrus lacerda. The sequence continues at coordinate 2,346,576 of JAABNX020000151.1, forward strand.
GTGCCAGGAACAACATGGAACTGTTAGATTTCTTTTCTCCTCCAGATAAGCTGGCAGAAGGTGAATTCATCAAAGGAGTAACAGAGAATGAGGATGCCCTCCGCCTCATTCAGTACGATCCCTTAAAGAAATAAACACCGCCCCCAAACTATGAATTTCAAATTGTGTCTATTTTAAAGTTGTGTAGAATGTAGCCCAGCATCTTAACATGTAGAATCATTGCTGGCCCTCGGTTTCTTTCATTTCTGGGAATAACTGTGTACATTATTCATGCATACTGACTGCTGATTGGGAAATGTGACATACAGTGAAGAAGAACAGTGAAGCTGTTTCATGATACCGTTGATGTTTCATTGTACTATTAACATCAGTTGTGGTACAACATGAACATCATTTTTTAACTTTTTAGTAATTAACACCAGATCCAGGCTACCAGTTATCTAATGAAACCAATCCATTTGTTTAGCTGGAGTTTTAATAAGGATATTGATCTACCATCAGCTTCAGGGCTGGTCACTCCTATAGGCAACAATGATGGCCACCAATTGTGCTAATTTCTCAGGAGGTGGCAACTTGCTGGTGGTTTCAGTTAATGACCGGGGGGGGGGGGGTTAATTGGTGCTTCCACTGCTCATGGTTGGACATGGGGCACCGGTAATGATACTCGGCTAGAGAACCACAGGAACCAGGACCAGCACTGATCACATTTTATGGTTTTGAATGCCCTCAACAACACTAAAAAGTGCAAATGTCATGAGGGATTTAGTTATGTGCTTGGAATAAATATCTGATGTCTGACAATAAGTGAGTAGTCTGCAACGAAAATACAAATGATTTTTACAGCCGACAGATATTACATAATCATTACATTTTCTGCCATATCTGTTAGTGGCATTTGACGTTTTTGTATTTGTGTTTGTTTTTAAACATGTATTGCATATGAAATAAATATTCTCCAAAAAATAAACCTGCACATAGTGTCATGAGGGCGTATAAATTTATAAGTAATTGTATTTAGGTCACACATAATCTCCACCTCTTTCTTAATCTGCCTTTGATCCTGTGGCAGATGAATTACGCAGTACATTCAGACCCATTTCGCTGGATTTAACACACAAAAACATGCTCTGTTTACTTCTTTGTTTTACACACTATAAGCAGAAGTATCAAATACCCATCTTTTATTTATGTATAATCTGGATTATCTCTTGGTGTCCAATTTTTTCATTTTTTTGCTAGTTTTATTCAAACATCATTTCTTTGCATAACCAAATAAAGAATAAATGTGAACGGCCATGTTCCAAATTTTAGTTAAGAAATTCAGTGTAGAAAGGAAGAGCAGAGAAAAGTATTTGATGCAGAACACACTGAGCGGCTGACAGCATCCAGTGACTAAACGCAGATAGAATTAAAATTACAGGCAAAGCTCTTCTAGAATTGAATACTTAAATCATTAACTTTTTAATCATAATATCCAGAAGTGGTCACTGTTTTTATAAATGTTCAGAACAACTTCAAGAAGGCGACAGGCACTTTAAATAGTATCTGGCATTGGCTGCATAACAAATGGAGCACATCACTCAAGAAATTATTTAAGAATTTATTTAAATTATTTTAACAGGAAACACTAGAATTTTCAACAGACTACACATTAACTATGAAACTAACTTAATAAAGTAGTTTAAAATTATTTTATATTTATTATCTCCAGAATGAATCATTTGTAATTATTCTTAATACAATAGTATTAATTCAGCCTTACACTATAAGTTTTGGGACACCTGTCTGTTACACCTACAGGGACATTTATGACATCCAAGTCTATAGGCATCAATATGGAGTTGGTCCCCCCTTTGCAGCTATAACAGCTGCCACTCTTCTGGGAAGTCAAGTAGTGCAGGTCAGTCAAGTAGTTCCACACCAAACTCAGCCAACCATGTCTTTATGGACATTGCATTGTGCACTGGGCACAGTATATACACCACACCTTTGTATTGTATGTGCCATATGGAAGCTGTATGGTTGACTTGTATAAAACTTGGATGGATGACTTTTATATTAACTATTATATTAACTATTATTTAACACATCACATGTATGTTTTTCAGTCACATTTTCAAAAGCACATCATGTTTATAACAATGATATCATCAAGACGATATTCAGCTGCGGTACGTGGAACAAACACACACATATGCTGGCACCCTCAACCGAGTCGTGTTCTAGGGCAGTCAGTCGCGTCAGTCATCATTACCCATGATCCTCATCAGGAAGATAAAAACATGGGTAAAAGATCATTTCTCTATTTCCTTTTATAGAAAGAACTGAGAACGTATCTTCATGTTTAACTAGCTGCTATGTACAGAAGGCACAAGTGGAGAGCTGAATAGTGATCCTCTTTTCTGGGGACCCACTCAGCATAGAGAGACTTCCCTCTCTCTCGCTATCCTCTCTGCTATGATATCCATCTCCCTCTCACAATCCTCACACCCCTCACACCCCCCCAGCAGCACCAGGGTTGCCGCGTCCCCACCGTTGAGCCCGACCCCATCTGTTAACCCCACAACGCCATTGGGGCAATGTGGGAGATCAGCAAAGGAATAGACCCCATCTCCGAGGAGGGCTTCGTTGTAGGGCGGTGCCTTCCTGGAGTGGCTGTCTTCCAGGCGTGCTCGCAGCCTGTGCTGCTGCTCAATTGCCGTTTTAGTGTATGAGTTGAGGGTGAAGACCGCAGAGGCCATGCAACAGCCGAAGGAGATCCAGGCCAGGCTATGACAGACAGGGGAGAAGGAAAGGGAGGAAAGTGCAAGGGGATCATAAAATCCTCAGCACGGGATCTAACTTCACTGGCACCTGAACGATGGAAGGTCACCTACGCAAACGACCAGCCGTAGTCCCAGGTCTGGGGCCTCCAGTCTTTGGGCCCAATGGTCACGGTCAGCTGGAACACCGTGGTGTACATCATGTGGGCCACCATTCCCATCAGTCCTGATCGAGAGAGAGGAAATGGGAGTGATGCTGGGGGGCGCAGGAAACCGGGGGGGCG
>JAABNX020000151.1:2365177-2381139 GCA_015163995.2 Mormyrus lacerda
ATATTACCCTGGTTAGTAACATTGACCTTTCATATTACCCTGGTTAGTAACATTGATCTTTCATATTACCCTGGTTACTAACATTGAACTTTCATGTTACTCCAGTTAGTAACACTGACCTTAAATATTACCCCAGTTAGAAACAATGACCTTTTTATTACCCCCCATTGGTAACACTGACTTTTGTATGACTCCAGTTAGTAACAGTGACTTTTGTATTACTCCACTTAGTAACAATGACTTTTGTATTACCACAGTTAGTAATTTTGTGCTTTGGTATTATGTTAGTGATTCTATTGCTACTATTTGCTGAATAAAAATCATTTACTTGTCAGGGACATGCTTTGAACATGGATGAAGAAAGACAAGTTATGAACTTACGGAGAACTAAAGATAGCTGTTATAGTGATGGTTATTTCATTTCAGACCTGGTGGAAAGCATGCGTCAGGCAGAAGTCTGTGATTGGGCGCTGGAGCCAGCTCTCTTCACATCCCTTTGTGATTCGCTGAACCGCTTCTTCACCCAGAAAGGCCTCATTGGCTCAGCTTCCAGCCCAAACCCCACAGCGTCCTCTGCAGTCCACCCCATCCCCAGCCACCCCTCCCCTCTCGCTGCTTCTCCGTTACTATCTGTTCCCACCAATAACCTCCATCCACTGCCTCCCAAGAGGGCCGTTTCTTCACACCATGGCCCACAGAGGATGCCCATGACCCAGCCCAGTGATAACACACCTCATGCATCCAACAGTAAGTATTTCATTGAATGTTAGCGTAGCTGTTGTATGTGATTTTTGTGTGTACTAGAAGCACATTTCCAGTTAAAGGGTTCTGTTAGCCCCAGGGTATTGAATGGTCAATTTTAAAATATTACTATACAATCAGATACTTCAACGCTCATAAAAGGGTGCTGCATTGGGGTGTCGTAGGGATTATTTATCCGGCCCTCTTGCCTCGCCTCCCAGTGCCTGTCCAGCCTTTGACCCCCAGAAGCCGACCTCCATTAAGGAATCTCCATAGTAACAGCGAAGAGATCCAGGATGACTTTGACTGGGACTCGCTCATCGTTTGAGGACAGGTTTTGAACATTACTAGATACCTCAAATTGCCAGCAGGTTCACCAGTGTCAAAACACAAAACCAAGAAGAATAGAAAACTATGAGACCAACTGTCACTACCACAAATATTACTTAGGTCCATAGGGGCAGAGGGATTAACTTCTTGTATACATTACTGTAACACATTATGTTGTATTAACTTTGCAGTACCTTTTTCACTAGGTTTTAACCTTAACTAATAGGATGTTTTATGTATTCAGTACATTTTTGTTAATTACTTTATTCCAATAAAACGTAGCAGCATGTCAGGTACCTAATAATTTTATGCTCTTTTATTAATTACACTTAAGATTTTCATAGAAGAATGGAACACTTCACAAATGGTATGAATTTAGAGTGCTTTTTATGTGAGTGGAGAGGGTAACATCACAAATGAAGGCATGAGTCTGAGTACATGTAAATATGAGTTAAAGTCTCAAGAGGGCCCCCCGGTGGAAGCTTCAAAAACACACTAATGATTTATCGATGATCTTCAATATGGTCCGAGTTGGAGGTTTTCTTACTGAGTAAACTAATTGTTTCATTAACATAAATGTCTTGTATTTGGTACAATGATTAAATTGAAGTGAAAATGATTCAGATTAAATATAAAATCAATATTTGACATTTGATTCTCTACAAAATAAAACTTTTTTCTATATAACTATGTAATTACTTTAAAATATATATGAATTTAATGACAATAATTGTGTAAGTGATACTGCTCCAATACCATTGTTCTGCATTGTGTACTGTCGTGTTTCTCAGCCCAATCCACAGGTTTGGTCCCTCCCAGTTCCAAACTCACCTATACCAAGTATCTGGTGGTCTTGATTGCTTGTCAGTCAGGTGGACTGAAAGCTGGGATGGAGCAAAAACAAGGACTGGATCAGTATTACTTTTAATTAATTTTAGCTGGGTGAAAGTGCTAGTGTGATAGACTGGCGCCCAATACAAGCTATTCTCTATGCTTCTGGGCTCACTTTGATCCTGTACTTAATCAGCAGTTATGAGAAATGGACGCACTCACTGTAGGATACAGTACGCAAACTGGGGATATTAGTGAAGAATTATGAGCCTCATATTAGCAGTATAATTGGATGAATGGGCATGCACAAAAATTCAGTTCTGACAATATTAAAAAAAAAAAATACTTCAGTTGCTATGTTTTTATTTTTGATTTATTTCTCCCCATTCTGGTTTTCAAATATGCATGTTCACAGTTGATGCCACACAAATTTGACCCAAGAAATATATCTTAATATAAAATAACAATCATCAAACATATAATTAAAAATAACTGTGTGGATCATCTCGGTCTCCAAATAATATTTTACTCATTGAGATATGAGATCAAAGCATCAGTTTCTATATCTTTAGTTTTCTGACCTGTGTATTACAGCAACCACTGGAAACGCATGAGATAATAAAAGAGGGAAATTAGGAAAACCACAGAACAAGAAGCTAATGCTTTGATTTAAAAAATAAAAAAGTCAGTTGAAACAGACTCATTTAATATCTCATTTTAATCCCAGCATTTAACAAGCACTGGAAAAAAGTGACCAAAAAAAAGCCCCAGAAAAATTGTACATTACATGTGTCTTCCAACTGCAACCCTCAACTGTGACAATAAGACCAAGGAAATGGAAACGGTCTGAGGACACAGATGCAGCTCAAACAGGCTGACAGGCAGGCACACACACACACGCACATGCACAAACACACGCTCTCACCCACCCACACACACAAATGTCCACTTTCCCCCTCACCAGTTCAATAAATGTTTGAATTACTGTCAATTCCCCAAAAAGTTCAGCATTTCTTCAAATTACATTTATAAATCTGATTTTTTTTTTCCTTGTTCCCAGAATGGAAATTTATGATAAAAAATAAATTACATTAAATTAAAAAGAGAATATCTACTCTGTGATTTGACCAGATTTTGTTAGAAAGGTTAAACCAGTCAGACTGAAAGGCCATGTTATGGTTTCTTTTCAGTCATGACTAAACGTTAGAAAGGGGAACTCTGAGTTTCAGTGAAATCAGCTTGCTAGTGGCCAAGCAAACCCATCTCCAAAATCTTCTCTGTCCAGTGCAGGAATACTAGTTTATACTAATTTCACTTGATTCATTTTCCCTCCCATATCCTTCTGTATTTATTTCATAAAGAACTAGGGAAAAAACATTAAAAGAAGAAGAAAAAAAAACAAATAAATACATCTCTGCCCCTCCCCTCCATTCTGAAAATAAATTGAAATGCTCTCTGGAAATACGAGAAATCAAACCAATTTTGTTTTCTTGTTTTAAATATAGAGTTGTACACACATTTTATTCCGATACATAAATTGTGTTAATCAGGAAAGTGGTGAATTTTCTTAGAGAAGAAAAGGATTAGTGCTTCCTCCTGTGGCTGCCCCCCCACCCACGGCTCCACTGGCTCCCATTACTCCACCGCCCCCTGTGCCCCCACCCAAAATCAATTGTGGCTGCCCTGGTACTCCTGCACTCATGAGAATGGTAGCTCCCGGTGGGGCCATGGGAGAGATTCCTCCATAGGGAATGCCCATAGGGCTGGACTGTACAACCCCCAGACCCATCTGTGGGGGTGTCATCTGAACTCCCATCGCAGGCATTGCCATCCCGGGCTGGACCATTCCCAGAGTCGGAGGGGTCCCCAACATGGGGTTGGGCGGTACAGGGCTGGTGCGGAGCTGGCTAAGGCCTAGTGAGGAGGTCTGGGGAGAGATGGACGCCATTGGGGCTGCACCAAAGGGGTTGGAGGATGGGGGGGGAGTAGGAGAAACCCCTCGGCTGGAGATGGAACTGCCCGGAGTCAAGGCCATACCCGGGGCGGGAGAGGCACCTAAATAACGAAGAGGGGAAGGGAGGGAAGGGAAGAGGGAGAGTGAATGTGACTGGACAGCAGAAAGAAAAGGCAAAAATCTCTGAGAGGCAAAACCATATTACAGAACACCTTCGACCGTGAGAGTGAAGAGCCTTCTCACTGACAGCAGCAAGTTCTGACATCAAACTGATGCAAATAATTAACTGCCTGGACACTCTCTCTGGCTTCCGTATCTATATTGATCAGGCAAAAAATGTCACACATGGTCATTCAGGATGACAGACAAAAATCTGGGATCTATAGAACATTATACACTGTCACTATGTCATAATAGATGTGTTGGGGCACCTTCACATTAGATTTTTTCTATTCACATTATACATTTTTGAATGTACCCAACAGATCTCACCAGTTAACTCTGGTAGCAAGGGCATGCTTGTTGTGAAATCAATAATCTCAGATTGGTTGGTCAGTATAGCTTAGTATGGCTTGAATTTGACAAACATCTGGTGTTGGGCTGCTGTTACAAGGGATCTAATGCTTACATCTAAACACCAAGACTCACTTTAACAAGCAAAAATTGACCATCTTAGCGTCATTGGTCAACTGAGTTTCTTTTTTTGCACTCATCCATCAGACTGCCAGACACAGAAGTGTGATTCATCCACAACACACGTTTCCACTGCTCCAGAGCCCAGTGGTGGCATGATTTACACCACTCCATCCGGCGCTTGGCATTGTGCTGGGTGATGTGAGGCTTGCATGCAGCTGCTCGACCATGGAAGCCCATTTCATGAAGTTTCCGATGCACAATTTTTGTTTTGGGGTTAATGCCAGAGGAAGTTTGGAACTGTGCAGTTTTTGAGTCAACAGCGCTTTGGCGACTTTTACGCACTATGCGCCTCAGCACTCGGGAACCCCGCTCTGCTATTTTACATGGTCTGCCACTTCTTGGCCAAGTTTCTGTTGTACCTCAATGCTTCCATTTTGCAGGGAAGAAATTTCACGAACTACGTTATTGCTAAGGTTGCATCCTATGACCGTACCACGTTTAAATTCACCGAGTTCTTCAGAATGACACATTCTTTCACAGATGTTTATAAACCTGACAGCATGGCTAGGTGCTTGATTTTATACACCTGTAACAGTGGGTTTGAATGAAATACCTGAATTCAATGACCCAATACTTCTGTCCTTATATTGTATGTATCAAAATTAAATAAGGGAGCCCCCCCCTTTCCCAGTTTCTGGATATTTTGGTGTGACCTTAGGTTCAACCAGTGAAATAACATTCTTACCAATCACTGAAATATCACCCAACATTCTAATCAAAAGGCATTTCAGTTAGCAACACTTAGTGTTATTGAGTTAAATACGTGTCACTTTTCATAGAAGCTGTAGGAAATAGTAGCTGTAGAATTAACAAGATTGCATTTGAGAGTGTGAGGACCATCCTAATACCAAATCAGTGCTGATCACAGCTGTGGCTTGCCTACTGAATAAAAGCTAGCGCTCAGATCTCATAAGCCATATAGCCCATAATAAGAAAATGCATGTTTATACACACAAACATATGTATGAATACTGACACTGAATACAGGAGATTTCAATGTGAAAGATTAGATGTTTATACAAACACGCCTTGTGTCTGTTTTGTGTATCCTTACCCTGTGTCTGCAGAAAGGGGTTGTGGGTGGACTGGGTGGAGATGGATGGGGGGGGTCCCTGTTTGGGTTTGGGCTTGGATGACACCAGAGAGTCCAGGTCCACCAGAGCCGCGTTTGGACCGAGAAATGATTCAGGAGTTTTTCTCACTGGGAGTGAGGAGCTCAAGGACGAAAGGTCAAAGGGCACAGGTGAGCCAGTACTCCCCCCACCTTCCCCGCCCACTCCCGTGGACCCTTTCAACTCCAGATCACCTGGAAATAGTGACAACAGAATTAAACAAACATATGCACGCTCAGGTACTGACTGCGATGAACACTGTAAAGATACAGAGAGTACCGTCCAACTGGCTTCACTCTGACTGACACCAGGATGCTGGCTACATCTTCCAGGACAGAAAGGAGCCCAAACTTACCTGTGCCATTTGTGGTGTGTTTGGCTGAACCTCCCCAGGGGTCAGAGGACAAAGAGTCAGCAGCTACGGCACTTACGTCTGCAGCCCATGGGTCACTGGGTGTGGAGGTGGTGACTGGAGCCACACTGCTCCCCCACGGGTCAGAGCTGGCCTGAGTCACAGCTGAGAGAGAGACATAGAATGAAGTGGTAAACATCACACTGAGCCAGCCAATCAGAGCTCGGGGCACATGACACACAACACCGTCCTCTACCTGTGGAACCCCAGGGATCTGTGTTCACCCTGGAGGAATCTCCCCATGGGTCTGGCGCGGGGGCTACTGTGGTCCCGCTCCCGCCCCAGGGGTCAGCGCTGGGTGGAGAAGCTGGTGAGGACCCACCCCATGGATCTGAGGGTCCCCAAGGGCCAGGGGCAGTCTGAGTTGTGGGTGGGGGAGACGGACCAGTGGAGGCTGCTGTGGGGGGAGCAGCCGGGGTCCCCCAGGGGTCAACAGTGCTCAGCTCCATGAGAGAGCCCTGGGGGAGATAGGAGAGTAAGACAGAGAGAGGCAAGGTTAGCTGCAGAAAGCTGTGGTCAGTGCACATGTAGCCCAGATTTTTGTCTAGCGGAAAACGCGCACATCGACCATGCATCTGCAGAATAATTGATTAGGTATTTCCAGCAGGTGGCAGCGTGGAATTTTACAGATCAGCACTGAACAACGAAAGCGCAGAGGAAGAATAGTTGTGTTGTGTGGTGGTGTAGTTATTCTGGTGAGCATCTGTATGAGGAAGGTCAGAGGTACCTGCATCTAGATCTAAGTTTTCATACTGCCCACACATTATATCACAGTATACAGTAATTTAAAAAGCAATATTCCAGGATTTTGAAAATCCTCCCAACGGGGTGGGTCCTTGACTAATTTTGTCATAAGGATTTCAAAATACAGCAGTATGCCTTTTTATTGTAATGCAGCCCAAGCCTTGACAAATGCATTTAAAACTGTTGATAACAGTTAACCTATTTCACTACACGCTAGACATCTGCCCTCTGCTGGTTAGGTGAAATATTACTGCTGTTTTCATGCCCCTACAGCAACCATCCACAACTGCAGCAAAACGTGTGAACACAAGCTGCCCCGCACACAACCATCCACAGCCCAAAAACGCAGGCTGAAAAGTATGAATTGGCCTACACACAGACAGAGAGCGTAAGGGCCTATCGTTTCGCTATCCAAAAAAATTTCTAGGGAGGAATGGAAAGCTTGGCTGTGACACACAGCAAACATGCCCCAGGGAGACAGAGCGCGACTCACCTCCTCCGCTTTCGGCTTCTCCCTCTTGCTCTCCTCAATGGCCATCTGGAGTCTGAGGTCGTCTCCCCGGCGCAGACGCTCCTCCTGTCAAGCACGCAGCACACAGGGCCATGACATCAGAGCTCTGGGCACGACGGTACCGTTAACAAACCCACCGCCTTGCAGCATCATCCAGGAGGCGGGTCAGGCTGTCGGCCTATGCGTCTCCTACCTGCAGCGTGAAAGGCAAGCCACACCTGCAGCAAACCGCAGCTCATTGCCAACTTCAGGGTAAAACACAGGCACTGGTGTCAAATTTCCCCTCAATTACATTAACATGCTCTCTTGGTTTGTACTAAATCTGGTTCACACATTCCCAGACAATTAGTATTTTGACAGATTTACAAAATACGATCAAGGATTTCAGCAAATACGCTAAATTTTTAAAAACGTACAAATTCTATAATTTACAGCTGTCCAAACCTGATTGTCTGTGACAGTACACACACACACGCACACATACAAAGACACACATCAGAGTAAAATCTGGGTGAATTCTTCTTGATTGTGATTCAGTCTTCAGGTTGGAGCAAACACAATCATGGCAGTCTCTCTAACCCCTGACCCCTGACCTTTTCGTGCATCTCCTTGCTGAGCGAGAGCGCCCACCGGAGCTCGGCATCCTCCAGCGGGGCGATGCTACACTGGGGTCGGGATTGACAGGCGTGAGAGCAGAGCGACACTTCAGACGAGTGCCTCTTCAGCCTGGCCAGGGTCTCGGCCGGCGGGGGCCTTTAAGCAAACTGCCTTCCCAGTGACACAACTGCCATGTCTGTCTACGAGAGAGCCACGGTTAAGCTCTTATCCCATCTAATGTGCCCGCTCTACGGTTCAGGGCATGATCGTGAAGCCTGGGGAGGGGTCTTGAAACCTGTGCCCTGAAAGGTTCATTGCTGAAGCCCACCCCCGTCCCACCCCCACGAGGCTAAACCCTGGGTCACCAGCCAGAGGTCTGCCGCCCCCTATTGGAGGCCGGGTGCACCGCTTTACCTGTTCGGCCTCCTCTTTGCTCATGGCAAGAGCCAACTGCAGCTGTAGGTCCTCCTCCCCAGAGCTCTGCGGCCAAGCCTGCTCAGGGTCAGCTCCGCCCCCCGAGCCCTGGGTGTGAGAGCCCAGAGAGGAGAGCCCGCCACCTCCCCCTCCACCGCCGCCCAGACCTGGAGCAGAGGGAGCCGAGGCTAAATGAAGAGAATAAACACCTGTGTTAAGTGTTACACTGTGCAAATGTGTAAAACAAACAGTATGGTGCCAATAGGCTGGCTTGTTTGGTGATAGCATTCCTTGGGAGGCCAGCAGTCCACTGACCTTGGATCCCAGCTATGGATCTTTTGTTTCTCTCTCCTCTTCTGCCTTCTATTATGCATGATTAATTAATATTGGGAGAGTGTGTTATACAGTGGGTTAGTTGTGGGCTCAAATCCCACATCAGGCACAGTAACCAAATCACCGTTCTACCCTAAACCCTAAGTGCTTCTGGAAGGCATTCCGTGTCGGCTGACCCTGCTGCCTTGGAAAAAACTTTTGGGCAAAATAAGTACCTATTTCTCTGTGCAACTGCATAATTTTAATTAATTACATCATATATAACTGGCTAAGTGCTACGATGAGCAAAGCATTTCTTAAAAGTGCTTTCCCCTCACAGAATGGCGACACTGCTACAGCGCAGAGTACCTAAAGACTAATTCACTTCACGCTTCCTGAACATACCTGTGCGTCCAGGCCATCTTTCCTTTCAGCTAAACCACCTGTAAACCACCTGTGAAATAAGCTGCCTCCAAACAGGCAGTGAGTCCAGCCGCTCTCTCAAAACAGTCATAACTGTGCCGAGACTCATTTTTAAAGTGACTGTGGCCATCTAGATGAATGAGGCGATACCTAAATCAGCAATAATAATGCGTAAATAAAAGGTGCTCACTGATCATTTCTAAAGACATCTTACATTTAATTTTAGTTTCCGTGACTAGACGTAAACATCGATAGCGTCCTCCTTGGCTGAGCTCTAATGTTACCTAGCTCAGTGGCACTAGGTGAGTTAATAATAATAATAGCTCGATACTGTTAACTACAGTAGTCTTGTTGCTATTTGTTAGTGTTGGTTGCTGACGCCAACTGACACTGCTAGCACACCTAGCACCACTGTTACATCTAGTCACCTTGTCAGGAGCACAAACACCCCAGCGCTAACTTCCGTGCAGCGATACAGTACATGTGTTCAATAGAAAGAAAATAGTTCCTGCTTTAAAATGCTCACCACAATATCTGAAGATTGCCTTGAGTAACCATCCCTTGATTTCAGGTAAGAGATATTGCTATTGGATTCTTCAAATGTATGTTCTGGTCCTTTAATCACCACTGAGTGCCATTATATTTGAGAGAAGACTGGCTTTTCTACCGCCGATATCTCCAAAATGAGACCAAAACAATCTAATTGGATAAATAGTACTACAGTATACTGAATTTTTATTTTGTTATTTTGGGGTGAACTGCTTCTGTAAGCTACGGCGCCTCATCGTAGCATTTCCTTTGCGAGTGTGTCAGCTGTCACCCTCCCAAGCCAAGAGCACGAAGGAAAGTAAACTGAGTTCCTACCACTTGTGGTCTGTGCCATCTTCTCTTTGGTCTTGAGTGCATGAATCCTCTCCTCCCGTAGCCTCTCCTCATCCTTCAAAAGGGTCACCAGCTGCTTGGCCTTCTCCCTCACGTTCACCCCCTGACGGGAATGACGCACACACCACGCTCATCACAGTGTGGTAACCCTTTCCCCAGAAAAGCCGGCTGGGTGGTCTAACATCATCTTGATGATATGAATCATGGGTGGTCCCCGATGTTCCCCCAGAAGATCGAGATCCGAGAGCCTGTCAGATACACGTCCAATGTGCCACGGTACCTGGTCCTTGCCGTCCCGGTCGATATACTGGAAGTCCTTGAGTGTCTGGACTGCGTAGATATTTTCCCGGCACTGCTGGGCTACACGCTCAGAGCCCGTTTTTATCAAGTACTCCATTAGGGTCATGGCCTGGGAGAGCACAGTAAACAAACAAGGGGCGACACGGTCAGAAGGCAGTCTACGTCACCCAGCTGCCGGGCGTCTGTATCGGCCACCAGCTCGTAAAAGTCAAGGATGGATCAAAGGAGGGGTGGACAGACGCCTCTGTGGCAATCCAACCCCATGGCCGCCACACCTTGTAGACGTGCCTCCAGTTCTTGCCGTGATCATTGAGGCGTTTCCACACCATGCTCATGATCTCCGAGAATGCCACCACATTGTAGGTCAGGTCTGCAATCTCAGACATGAGGGAGCTGGATGGACCCCAGGGGTCATTGGATGTTGCCTCCCTAACCTGAGACGAAGGGCACAGAAAGGAAAAGAGGATCAGCTGCACAAGGGTGGCAACATCGAAAGGGAACAAAATTGAATGACTGGGCTAAAAGCAAAAATCTACAGTGTAATTGCAGTAAGAATTTCCTGCTTGGGACCAATGAAGTGCATCTATCCACCCACCTATCCAGCTGGAGGGGGAGGAGGAAGCAGCCTCACCTTGATCTCCGCCTCTGAGTAATTGTGAACAATGTTCTTCACTTGCCGTCGTAACGATGATGTCGACATGGCAGCCAGCTGTCTTGTTCTGTCAAGACATGTCAAAGGGGACAGCAAAAATGGATAAACACACCGTAAACACTGGCCCCTGATATACGACTGACTGTTACAATAGGGCAGAAGAGAAAGAGACTTTGCAATGTGAGGATGGGCAAGGCCTTGCAGAAAGATAAATACTGCTGGGATTCTGTGCCCTCTGCCCAGGCTGTGAAGCCATTCCCACCTGTTAAAATAGATCTCTGCGGATGCTGGTTTTTTTTCCGGGGCTCCACTCGTTTACGGAGTGCTCTGTCTCACTCTGTCCTTATCACGCCACGGCAACATTGGGTCCCAGAACCGAAGGTTTAGGCAAGTGAAACTGGAAAGGAAAAAAACACTTAGTTATGTACGACAAGGCAAGTGCCATTAGAAGGGGAAAAGACACCCCAGGGTATGTTTCAGTTCCTTTTTTTAAATTTAATTCAGCTGAGCATAAAAATGCATGTGTCTTGTTACCGTTACATCTTGTACAGAATATTTATAAACATGCTGGAGTAGATTTACTTAAATTATTTCAAGGTGTGAAAACTTGTGGAAGAAACTGCTGATAAGCTGACTAACATCGAGTTAAACTACGGTCCGATACGTATTGTGAGGCAAGCTTGAATTCAGAAGTCTGGGCCAAAGTTCATGTATGTTATCTAATGAGCGTTCCTGTGGCGATAAGCAATGAAGGCTCACCCTCCCTGCTTATATATAGGAACAGTTAGAAACACCCACCCCTACTCTCTATCAGCACAACTTCACCTAACCCATCTCAGCTTAACCCAAAGTACAAAGATAAACATCCCTTCCTGTGCAGGTTCCCATCTTGGAAGGTCACAGTGAATGCCCATTTTACATCCTTGAAAATTTAACAAGCTTGGTATTTAGTGAGAGAGGGATTACTATTTATTCGGCTTACAGAAATGGAAGCTTTTTCATCTGCTTAAGTGTTTCAGTATTACAGCAGAGCACGTACTTGTCCTTGATGACCAAAATCGGACACCCTAAGTCAAACTGTTTAAATTCTAAGAAAATAATCTGCGGTAAAATAAATGAGAAAATGTATCATCTGCCAATCGACCAATAATAAAGTACATTTAAAATGATCATGATACTGGGACACACCGAATGCGGTAGCTGTTGCTTACAGTTAAAAAAGTTCAACAACTTCATGTCAGATTACAACGAAATCAAATCATACTAAAAACAACTCCTTAAGTAAGGCTTACAGCAAAATGTTTCATTTCCGAGTTGGACGTAGTCGCTGTAATTTGCCGCGTCTACAGAGTTTTGAATTTGGATCGATCAAACGCCAGCACACATACGGAAGGAGCTTATGTGGGGGATAATGTCCAAATAATGTCGAAGAGCGATCCATACGAACACAGATCACCTTTAATAACGCGACAGTGTGTCCAGCTACAGCTACACCAACGTGCCGTTTGGACTTCACTCTCAGTCACACTGGCATAGACAACATTAAGGGGCGATCAGCCAGACAGGCCGCCGCCGGGTTAAACCTGGACACCCCACAACGCTGGCTACTCAGTCATCACGACGGGACGGACCCCCGCCCAACAAAACACCAGACACGGCCCACACACCACAATACACCCGACACCGCCACGAGTAATGGCCGGGCGGGCTGCCTGATCAGTACCAATTTGTAGTTAGTGCGAATTTTAGGATACAGCGTTTCGTTGGGCAGGCAAACGGGCGTAAGGACCCCTGGAAGTGAGGCGGACACTCACCGTTCAACAGTCCCGCTGTCCCTCTCGGTGACGGCGACGCCGAGAGTCTGAGACAGCTGGGCGAGGAGTTTGAGGGGAAGAATGTGGGAGTGAGTGCCGGCCGACGGCCCGATATCCCTGCGAAGACGGTGAATCAGAGCCGGTCATTTAAAGTCAACCATGTCTGCAGACCAAAACGTTACACTAGCTAAGCTAGCTAGGCTAGCGACAGGAGCAAGCCCGCGCTGTAAAGCGGAATACGCGACAAGGTGCCCCTCTTAGCAAAACTTCGCAAACGCTGGATATCTCAACAGCGCCCGTATCCGCAAGCCCTGCGGCCCTTATTACTGTCGTTATTATCTTTATAAAATCTATACTGACCCCTTAGTGACTCAAATGGTTATGAGAAAATGGCGGCGATTCCGCTTCCGCTCACGACGGCGGGGAGACCGCGCCCCCCGGTGCGAGACCACTTGGTGAATATTTATGAGGCGGGCGCGCCTTTCGTCCAATCACAATGTACGGCACGGTTATAAGTCTACCAAGTATAACAGTATTACGTTTGATATTTTATTATACTTCTGATTTTACTGTATTTTATGTGTCACAGTACAGTTATAAGGAAATTACTAACTGTGCAAAGCAACTGAGAATAGAGGCTGGAAAAAATCATGGAAGTAAAGGCCTTTCTAAATAAGTAAATTACAATTTTAATCGCATCTACAGCGCACCTAGATTAGATCGAATGCCAGTTAACAATATGTGTGATATACAAATTAAGTCTGACTGTTATCATTGTACTGTATGAATTTCCAAAAGAGACCTTTGACTACTAACCCAATTCTGAGGCCAAGTGCAGGTTCATCGTCTCAAATGAAATTACATCATAAAGCTGATATTTACGGCTATTATGTGGTCTTTTAAGGACCACAAACTGTAGTCTCTGGAGAAATACGGTCAGATGAGTTGTCTCAGATTTTTCCTACAGTTGAACAAGTTTTAATTAGAACACCAACCCACAATGTCTGCTGGTTTGGGCAGCTATCTCAGGGGAGTCATTAAGTCCCATGATTGCTCTGCGTGGTCATTTACCTGCCAAGGAATATTAGGCCATTTTACACCACCAGGTACACCCTATTGTGCACACAATGTTCCCTCATGATTTTTTCATATTCCCAAGATGATACTGTCCTCAGACACAAAGCCAATTCCAGAGTGGTTTATGAACACCAGGATGAAGTGAAACTCCTTCCTGGCCTCGGGACGCACTATATCTAAACATAATACGACCTTGTTCAGCAGTGCAGAGTGTGAAGTACATTCCCATTGCCTTCCTCAATTGAAGAACTGTTGGCCTTTAATTTTTTTTGAAGAAAGGTCCAATGTCTGAATTCTGAAGGGAAATGCTTCTTATGTCATCAAATGTCATTGAAAGGTGTTATGTGATTCTGCGGTTTTGCCCACCTCATAGGTAGCTATACATCAGACCAATTTAAAATACATTGCTTCCTAACTAATTGTTGCATATAAGCTGAGCATCAAATGGTAATAAATTTCCCTTAGATAATTTGAGAGGTTTGTTTTCATCTACCTCATTAAAACTAAAGTGGGCTTCAGAAGCATGCATGAAATGGCGTTCAGCTACAACATTCAAGATATAAATAGTTTACATAAATACCTTTCTGTCTTCGTATGGTAATGGCATTATCACCGTGCGATGCACTGCAGTAGCTGTTAACCTCCACAAAGAGGCAACCTGCATCTACAGTTCATTTGTACTAGCATTGTGTGCTTGTCACACGGTCCGTTCTACAGGTGAACCATACTTATTTCAGTAAAAATTGGTCATATCATAGCTTTTTATGTCATTCATCTGTTTGTTTTTGGGGAGAGATGCATTTAAAGAGATTTCAAACATATTGAAATGATCTTGTTTGAGATTGTTTGCCCTCTGCTAGCAATGTACATTTCTGTTAATAATAATTATAATATGATTTTAGCTGAAAATGTAAAATGTATAATATAAAGACATTTCTTATTTTCCCCACCCTTCCAACTCAAATGGGCTATCAGCGACGACAAGCACAAATCACCTTTCAGTAAGAGAACCTACAAACAGGCCCAAACCATTTTCAAGGGTAGGGATATCCATAAGAGCTAACCAGAAGACATGCGTTTGCTAAAGAGAGTTTTGACAGAAAGTTCAGAGGTCCCCTGGGAAATGACCATATGTCTCCCATTGGAACCAGACGTCCATTCCAAATGTCCAAAGGAACCGTATTAATGTAAAATGCATGAGCAAGTTGTTTAAAAGAGACTAACATGTGACGCACCGATTAAGTTCTACTGAAGTTCTATCCAGGTCTTCCGAATCACGGCAGGGCGTATTGAACGGGAGCATCAGAAAAACAAAAGTAGCAACTCGTCTAAGTTTCCTGTTCTGGGAGTCCATTCAGTGGTACCAGTTGTCACAACACAAATAACACGGATACAAACACCCCTGTAGAGCAGCTGTGGTAACCCGATCCCCTGTGGTGGTGATAACAGCAAGGTTTGTTACATAAGCAACGGTAGCTAAATACATAGCAATAGTAACGTGGAAATCAGTCTGTAGGGAGAGTGTGGGCGTGGGGGGGGGGCATGGAATGGAGCAAAGCTGGATGGGGATAGATAGTTGGCAGAAACACAGAGAGCGAGAGGACTGCAGTAATAAGCTGTTTTGTGGGGCAGCATTTCAGCTGTTAGTTTTGTCACTTGGACATAAAGTACTGAGTGAGGAGATGGCACTGGGGAATTGGTGGTGGTGGTGGGGGGGGGTAATTCATCAGGGAGGGAGACAGGGAGGTAGGGGGAAATCTGAGACAATTCTATCAGAAGTAGTAATTGGAGGTTTGGGTTGTTAGAGAATTGCAGCTTGGTGGGTCCAAAATTCCTCCTACTAGGAATGGGGTCGTGCTATGGTGGATTGTAACCAGCAAGTGGCACGGTGTGACTGAGAAGAGGGAAGGAGTCAAAAGGGGGGGATGGAGAGGTGCCGTGCAGTGTGCGTGCACGAGAAGAGGGAGAGGAGTGCAGATATATGGGTTAATCTAGACAGATTGACTGACAGGTTGGACATTAGCAATGAAAGGTTGAGACGAGGACATTGGGGGAGGGGGGTGGGCGTTTGAGATACTTTACAGTGGCGAGACAAGCATATTTTCAAGGAAAACTACCAGGACAGTTTGAGGGGATAGAGAGAGGGGGGCAAGCGAGGGG
>JAABNX020000151.1:2387158-2401851 GCA_015163995.2 Mormyrus lacerda
CAGGCCCACTGTGACATTGTGCCTCTGATAACTACTCACTGCTTCCTGCCAGTTAAGCAATTTTTGATCTAAGCTGCCAATTTCTAAAATCCCTGCACCTTTGATCTTAAGCAAGAGCCGTTTGTGGGGGACAACATCTAAGGCCTTCTGGAAATCTAAGTAGATCACATTGTAGGCCTTTTTGTGATCAATTTCAGTTGTAGCTTCCTCAAAGAACTCAAGCAGATTCGTTAAACAGGATCTACTTCTCCTAAATCCATGTTGGTTATCCCTCAAAATGTTATTTGCATCCAGGTAATCTACCATTTTTAGTTGGATTATAGCTTCCATTATTTTTCCAGTAATGCTAGTTACAGGAGAATGTACTGCCACACACACAGAAGGGAATGTACTGGAACACACAGAGGAGAACATACTGCCACACACAGAGTCTGATGTATTATTATATTTTGATGGTGAATTTCTGTTGTTCTTAATATCTTGAATAATTAAAAACATCAAATTAACAAAAATAGCAGTAAATGATTACTGCTTTGTTAACTCTGTTGCCTCACACTTCAGGGTTTGCGGTTCAAGACTCTACCCCAGCTCTGCTTTGTGTTCTTCTCCTTGTGAGTTTTCTTCCCATAGTCACCTGGTAGCTCTCAGGTGTGAGTGGTGCGTCTGCTCTGTATGGGTTGGCACTATCCTGACTTATTCATTGCCTGACCCCCACAACCCTGCCTAGGATAAGCAGGTAAAGAAGATATATGGAATTTCTGTCACAAGGGATTTTCCATGACACAGCTATGAGTTTTTCTGCCTCTTATTCCAGTCATTCATTGAAGTGCTTTTGTATTATATACAGGTAATCAGAGCTGGATAGTTCCAGGTCCAGAAAGTAAAAATCCAGACCAAGATTTTGTTTCAGCTGACCAGTTGAGTATAAAGAGTCACAGTCAGAGTACTCAACTGGTCGGTTGAAACAAAGTCTTGGTCTAAATTTTACTTTCTAGACCTGTACTATCCACCTCTGCAGGTGGCACAGATATTACAAAGTACCAAATTCATGTAATTTGCATTCTGATGTCACTGAATGTGGAGGAGGTGGGGGACAGCCCACACCTGCAGTCTTTCCACTTCATTTGGTCTCCATCTATGTGTCTGACATTGTTTTATAGGGTTTCTTCTAGGGACTTGAATTAATAACACAAAAAAGCCCTTATTATGTGCTTACAAGAATGGGCCTTAGATCTGCTAACTGGGAGTAGTTTTACTGAAACTGGGTGGATGAATGATTTTATGGAGGCTCACCCTTTTTTTCTTAAATACCCCCTATAGGTTCCTTATACCCCACATCGGTGCTTTCAGAAGACGAGCAGAAAAGGGATCTCTGTGAGGC
Source organism: Mormyrus lacerda (assembly GCA_015163995.2). Lineage (NCBI taxonomy): Eukaryota > Metazoa > Chordata > Actinopteri > Osteoglossiformes > Mormyridae > Mormyrus > Mormyrus lacerda. The sequence continues at coordinate 2,388,540 of JAABNX020000151.1, forward strand.
CGTGCCATGGGGAATTTTCAAAAAAAAATTCCTACATGAATAGCTTCATTCAGCCACCAAGGTAAGGCCAGTCAGTCAGCGTGTGACCCATTTATCTACTCGAAGTTGTTGCTGTGACGGAAATGATGCTGGTCGGTGGTGTCCACACAGGGCCTCCATCTATACTGTATCTAAGAAGGAGAAGCTTTAGGTTTCTGGGGTGGCCTACATAGCTGAATAGTTTTAGGTTACATTATGTTTGGCCTGATGCAGTGTTGGAGGGATTTCAGGATTTCTTAAGGTGGTGGCATTAGAGCTGAGGGGCCAATATTATCATTAGCCAATGATGTTTTCAGCTGGTGAGTGATAGGAGAGAGAAGACTCTGAGCTTTCAGCTTGGGCCAGTGCCCCTGTGGGTGCAGCCTTGTATTCAACTATAAGCAGTGTGGAAGAGAATAGTAGCAAAAACAGGCTGACAGAGCAATTAAGGGGGCAGTGTGTGACTCATTGGGCTAAGCCTGTGATTGGAAGGTTGCTGGTTCAAGCCCAGCCCTAGCACATCTGTGGGTCTTTGAGGAAAGCCCTTCAGCTCCCTGGGCAACAGGTGGCTGCCTTTTACAGAGAGCAAGACAATGGAGGCATAAACAGAATTTCCCCACAGGGATCAATAAAACCATCAACTGTAATTACACTAGCTCTGTGCATAAACTCAGCACTAGCATACCATCTTTTCCCAACAGTCTTTTGTGCCATAGTGCAGTGTGGTTTGATGTACAGCAGTCTGACATGATAATGCATTTTCAGAATCAAGCTTTAATAAAGAGGCTGTTTTTCCACCAGTTTTGCACATTTTTTTCTGTTCATCGTCCAGTCCGCTGCTGTGTCACATAGCAGCTCTGGGACCAGCTTGGTCGAAAGCATCATCGGAAAAATGTTGCCCATTGGCAACGATGCAGGGAACACAAACTTAATATGCATCTAATGTAAAGCACAGTGTAATGTTGCTAGAAAAAGTAATCTGTCCATTACATAGTGGCAGCTGGAACATGTCCCACTGGAATGTAATGGGTTTTTCCTAACATGGAAGTTACATATAAGATTTGGATGGAAATAATCCATCTATCTTCCATACAGAGTGGCAGCAGGCTGGGTGCCTGTCCCATGAGGCATCACCGGGGACATGGGATGGGATGTGAGTCCAATACAGGACATACATAATCTTACATGTTTTTGGACTGCATGGAAATAATAACTAGGCTAATAGTTTATAACTTTAGAATAATCCTGGGAGAATAGGAAATAAGATGGGCCAGAAGCAAGACAGGATGTTTCTTCTCCAATCATTATTAATGTACTTCCTTGTAACATTGGACCAGCTATTATTTGGCAGAGCCAAATGCTAGAATTGAACTTCATGAGAATTCAAAACCCAGACATCTGTCTGGTTGTTCACATCCTGTGAAAAGGCCTTTTTGGCATCCAGATCTTTGTGGTTGTTGTAGTTTTTGATTTTCAGGTTACATGGGGTCAACCCACAAAGAAAATCAATCAGGCTGAGCAGTGAACCGGGCGAAACCTGGTGAATAACGACTCAGCTGGCTGTTTTTCTCAGAATTAAGGAACAAAAATATCATGGATGGATCCAATTATGGGGGGGGGGAGCAAGCGATGATGAAGGGAGGAGGATGACAGGGGTGGAGGAGGAGTGGGGAAGAAAGAATGAGACAATCCATTGAACAAAAGGCATTTCGGAGGACGGGAAAGTTGTGAGTATCCTGCTCTATATGTTTTCCCCCCCAAATATATAATGAATGAGAAATAAACAGCAGGTAAGATGACTTTGGGTGGCATGCAAAGTGGTGTGTGTATGACTGCAAGGTGAACAAAAGGAACATGCATGTACATCTAGCTGGAATTAATCTCAGTCGATAAGAAAATGTCTGTCAGAGGTTGGCAGGTCTTCAGAAAAAGTCTGTGATAAAATGCAGTGGGCAGGATATGCATGTGTGCTGTACTTCAGGATGTCAAATGAAACAGAGCGAAAATGAGAGAAATGGAACCAATTGGGCATGTATAAACTATCAAAGCACATATTTAACTGTAACACTTAAACACACATATATACTTACACAGAAAGTCATATATAGCTATCTCTAACTTATTTTGGTATATCTAGGGGTGACTGGTCACTGTCGGTGCATTTACCGTCGAAAATGATAGAAACAAGAGATGTGGGTGGGTAAAGAGAGCATGAAAAACACATTCTTTCGAGTGAACTCATGTCTTGGACTCAAACTAAGAGTGACACATCACTGCTGGAGCAAAGCGAGAGGGGGGAGGGAATAAGGGCAGAGTACAGACCGGTGCCTGCAGTGTGAAGAAAGGGCTCTCAGACACAGCTCAGCAGAAAGGCATCGATTGCACAAAATCGCTCAGCTTAATTAGAACCTCAAGGCAGAATACAATAAATCTGAGAGATTCTGGGCGGAGTTTGATTCATGGGGGGCAGAATGGCTAGAGAAGGGGTGAGCAGTCAGTGTAAAGGCTTTGGAAAGGAGGTGTTCTGCCATTAGAAACTGCATTTGAAGGGAAAAATGAGGAGACGGAACACTATAGGTAAAAAGCTAATATCACCTCCCATTGCTTCTTTGTGTTCAGCTCATGACATATAACACTGGCTCCCAGAGTCCAAAAGATGGGCAGGCTTCCAGTGGCAGTGCTTCTCTGCAGTTTCCAAGGTAACATTTGGAGCAGAAACAAGTGTTTAATCATCCACTAAATGATTTCTCCTTGTAGCGAAAATTCTCAGATTGCCTTGGGATGTACATGTCTATTATAACTATTATATAGTTATAAATGATTATACAGCCATGAATGTTGTTATACATATATATTTTTTGATTCACAGTAATTGTTGCTGTGGTTTCCGATCAACAAGCAGGTAATATTGCTGTGAAAACTAATTAAGGTCTTGTAAAAAAATATGAAATGAGTCAAGCTATTATAACTGCTAGATTTGCTGTTAATTAACTCGGCATTCCTGTTCCATGTAAGTAAGCCTACAGATTGACAATGGAGATGGTGATCTTCATGCAATATCTGAATCCCCTCAAGGTATTTTTATGTCTTGTCCCACTCTGTTTACGCCCAGCGACCCGGGATGCATTCGTGTTGACACCATTAAGGCGTCTACATCACTGAGACATGTGTGCTCCTTCAGAGTTAACCGCGGTCAAAACCTTCTCCCTGCAAACATTCACATCAGCTTGTAATAGTTAAACACAGATGTCAGATTAAGAGAAGACAGATTATTGAGAAATTTGGGGCACTGTCCCTTGGTAATTTCCATCTCTTTTCAGACTGCAGGGAAGAGACATACCCCTGCACCAGGATGTACTCTGTCCATCGACCCATAAAAAGGTGTATTCATTCCCTCTGTCTTTATAGGTAATCCCTCGCCTAAGGTTCAGGTTGCATCACCAGTTTTTCACAGTATCCCTGCTCGCTTTTTTCCTCAGCCATGTTTCAACACGCTGGACCGTTAATCTCACGCCCTCTCTCTTTTCATTTCAGTATCCCCCGAGTCTACGTGATCAACAAGGAGATTTGTGTAAGGACCGTCTGTCAACAGGAGGAAATCCGTAAAGGTTAGTGCGGCCAACTACGAAAATGACTAAACTCAGTGCCTGCGATTGGAAGTTTGGCATTGAAGTCTCATGACTGGCAAAACCATTTCACCGTTGAGCCCTTGAGCAAGGCCCATAACCCCAAGTCGTCCAGGGACCGGTTGATCCTGCTCTTTGATCTTCACTTGTATGTCACTTTGGACAAACACTCCAAAATAAGTTCAATATGAGCTGCTTGGCTACTTTTGCGTTGGAGATTCATTTATCCGAAAGCAGACTTTCATTTCATTTGCATGCCTACCTGAAGATTTACTGGCTGTACATGACAGCTCCTTTAACGTTTGTGAGATGGCACTATCATCCATCACTACATATCTCTTGCCCCAACCCCCCCCCCCAGCGGATCTGTGCAGAGTGCAATCCGGTTGGCCGAAGCGAATGCAGAGGTCAGTGCAGAAACGCTGCCGCCGTGGCAACCTCAAAACCTGGGAAAACAGAACCTGAAGGAGGACAGAAAAATCAACAACAACAAGATAAAGGAAAGAACACCCAAAATAATGAGTGAGACCTCTCTGTATCCTAATAAACCAACTGTGTTTTAGGGGGAAATCACTTAACCCTGTTCCTCATAATAACCTCATAATTAATATGTAATATGTAATTCTTTAGTTCTGTGACAGTCTATGCTATATATATATCATTATCTGTAATTCATAACATTCTAACTAAATACTACAACAATTCACAATTTCTGAAATACGTTTGGTTGGTGCTTAATATAGGGGCATTAAGAGAATATGTTACATGCCAATTTTCCTGAACTTTTCTGGAACAAATCGTGATACTTAGTGTTTACACCCACGTAACAAATGGTTGTATTTCTGATAGAAACAAAGTTACTGCTTCCTAATGAAGAGACTGTTACTGTACCTGTTAGCCCATTATTTAACTAAGAAAAACATCTTGCACAAGCCCCACATCCTTCCAGATGGCAAAAAAAAAGGTAATTCCTGAAAGTGTAGGCTGGGGCATTCACATGGATCGTTTAATTAGCAAAGGATCATTATTAAGGACTGAAGTCTCTGCTTTACTTCAAATAGCAGATTGGTTTGTTGTTAAAAGTGAAAATGTAGGTACGCTGATGTTGTTAAAGACTAGCAAGTGGTGAAACTAAATGCTGTATAACTGAATTAACATACAGAACTATACATTAAAACGTTTAACTATCCCTTCATGTAGCAAAACAACCTGTTTCTATTATTACTGTCTCCAATCAAGGTCTTTCTCTTCATACTCAACATATAACCTGAAAAACAAACATAAATCAAAATGTAAACACCCACAGATTTATAGTGATATTAATAAATATGCTTACAAGACATGCTTTGATTAACTGTTTGTGTGTCTTCGTTGTTCCGGGGGGGGTGCCTGGGGTCTGACTGGGCCATTATCATCTTCAGTCGCTATATAATTAAGACGCACCACCAGACAAATATCTCCCAAATTCATTTTTAATGACCGGTATGGCCGTTCTTATTCGGAACATCATATATACACACGTCATGTAATTTAAACAAGGAGACTAAAGACAGAGACGAATAGTATAATGTGCATACAAGTCAACATTAGCTGGACCCAATACATCAAATCACAGCAAAATCTGCACCAGAGAGTCAGGCCGTCATACTGTTGTTCTTCACCGGATGTGCGAATACACAAGATAATGCATGTTTCATAGCATTTACAGGATTTACAGGTCAATAAATACTACACACAACAAATAAATATCATCACACAAAATAAGCCCTTCCTGTAGCAATACCAGTAAGGACAAAAAAAAAATAATCTGAAATATGTACCTGTATTAGTTGAACAACACTTTGTTGGGACATTGGATAAACACAGACATTTTAAAGTTTATATATGCTGATTAACCTAATTTTAATACTCCTTAAAGAAGCTAGTTTCCTTAGGATCCTACTTAATGACTAACCACGCAAGTTGTACAGCTTGGGTGTAAAGGACACCATGAAAGGCATATCTGTACTTGAAACTGCTATTGGCAGCAATCAGAACCTCAACCGTGTTTATTGGAATAGCTACTTCCTCTGGTATATTAATACTTAGCATCCCCCTGAATTCATCGCAAATGCATCATCTACAGTACTAGACACGGTCCCTTCGATGTGTGTTTAGGTTGGTGTTCATCCACACAATTTCAGACTCATGTACTTGACTCAACAATTTCGCACCAATAAGTCATAAAGGTGTACGGAAGCCAGAACTCATGTTGCTCTGATGACATAAACAACAATTATCAGTCCTAAAAACACATCTACACATATATCATCTATATATTTAACTCAGCTGCTCTTGCGCTTGTCTGTTTATCTTATGTTCCTCTTTATAAATATAGTGTCACAGTTATATGCTTTATTATATACCTTATATACCTTTAAACCCGGGAACCGGAAAAGGGTAACTTAACTATTTCCATTATGTTTCAGTATATTTGAGATTTTTCTCCTGGTAATAAATATGACTGAAAGTAAGACAGGTATCAGACACAGGTTTTCCTTAAGTTAAAGACAGACATGAGACGGACGGCTGGAGACAAACTTCCCACAGCTCTGTGAGACACGCAAAAGTGGCAAAGACTCAGAACTGAACCCAGCTTGTGGAGGAAGACTGTTGTGCTGGTGGCTGTGAGCTGCAAGAAATGGAATGAAAGCAAACACATTATAAATAAAGTACATTATTTATGAACTAAAGAGGCTTTTCATTCATGGGGGGCTTGATCATGACGCAGAGTCATTTATTGACTGGTCAGTCCCACCCACCAAGCCCCACCCATTGGTTAGAGGCTATAACTGACAGTTTTAAACCAACTATGGTCATCTTACTCACATTACTAAATTTTAAACCTACAACATATAGAAAACAAAGGTCATATTGCGGACAAAGGCATGATTACATACTTATAATGGAGAAAAAGAAACAGCAACAAATTGAATTTAAAGGATTGCAGCACCAAGCAGCTCCATGACAGAGTCACCAGAAAACACAGACCAAGAAGTTACCTTGCCGGAGTGGAGAAATCACCCCAAAGGTCTGCACTGGGATTGGACTGTACCACAGAATTGGAGTTACTACTGTCCAGCTCCAACAGACAGGCTAAAACAGAAACACAAAAGCATGCATATCCATCAAACACTGTCATACATGTAAATGCCAGGAGCGGCGAGTAAAAAGAGGAGAATGCAAAACAAAAAAAAAAAAAAAAAAATTAATAAAATGGGGACCATCTAACTTTATACCAGTGTTTGCACCTCCTGGGAATGATTCCATATTGTGATTGGAGGAAACAGATGAAGGGGGTGGAGCTATCTTTCCTCCAGGAGGAGGGGGGAGGAGCCCAAAGCCACCTTGTCCCTGGGAACGAGGTTTCTCCTTTTTCCTAGTTTGCTAAAAGAGAGAAATAAAAAAATCAAACACATTTAATTTACCTGTAATATACTGCTTATTTATAAGTCTGCACATAATTCTATTATGCCATGCTAATTTTGTAAATAGCAATTCAAACAAGAAAAAAGTACTTGCAAAAATTTGTATGAAGCAGAAGAGCGTTTTACCCCAATATTAAGAGTAATGGTCTGGCCCTCTTTAAAGCCCAAGTCCAGCTTTGGTGCAGTATCAGGGGCTTGTGATTGTTTAGCAATTTCAATGTCTTGCTTGACCCACCTATAAAAAAGGAAGCGAACACATGAACACCAGGCAACAAAAGCAACTGGAATGGAGTTTATCTGATCATCAGAGAAAGATGCTGTAGGTCATATGGGAACTTTTTAAAAATTCAGCAGCACAACTCAACCAAATAAGGTCCACAGCCGTCATTACTTTCATCCAGACACTGAGATACGACATTAAGCAATTTCCTTCAGAATAGTAAAAGTTTTCTGATACTGATTCTGAGAGTCTGTGACGACAGGCTCCCTTTACTGGACGCCACAGAAGGTGAGGGGCCATACTTGAAGTGGTCCTGCAGAGCTACGTTGAAATCAAAAGAGTCCCCTCTGTCCCCAAAGCCAACTCCAATAAACGCACTTCGGCCTGAGGAGGAAGAAGAGGGAGATTAAATGGAGTCCCACCATGTTTCACTGAGAACATAAAAAGCAAAATTTGTCATTAAGAGCTTAGATATTGGCTTGACACGTATTTCTGTTAATGACACATGGAACTTCTTAGGTGGTATTGTTGGAATTGTCACTTGGGATTCTACTTGTTTAACAGTAGAAGGATTCCATTTTATACATTTCATGTTATAACAAGGCTGATATCAAAATTAAATATTATAACAGATCCTAAACAACTGAAATATGAGAATATGAATGTCTACTTTACAGCATGACTATGGTTAGATAAACTTCATGGAGTATACAACGCAGTGCAACACAAATATTTCACTATTTCAGACACAGCTAGTTAAGTTAGTTCACAGTATACACACCATTATCATCCTGTATACGAATGACAAAATAGCGACTGGAATCGCTCACTGCTTCCACTGAGATGCCTGGATATTCCTCTACTGGTGCCTGAGCAAACAGCTCCCCTATAGGACAGGAGGGGAAATACAGTCAATGTACATCATGTCCTTCAGTGCGTGATTGCGACGCCTAAAAATACTTCGCTGCTTTATACCAATTAAGACCCATGTAATACTGTCATTAGACATTATTTCTTATGCTTCCTACATTTATCAGTTTTATCTACGGATAGCCTTCAAAAATAAAAGGTGGGTAAACAATTTACATATAATTTTATTGATACACAGGTACCCAGATAAAATGGACGGATAAGCACCCAGATAAAATCAGCTAGGCATTATATACTTAATTTGGAATCTTTAAAAAATTATATTAAATAACAGAGTACTTAATCCAATTTTCACCAGATCAACTACATATGAAAAGGTAACATGCAGATAGCTTAATGATAAAACAAAAAGCCCAAACAGTTTAGTGTCATTAATTTGTAGATTTTGGCTAACAATCAAACCTGACTAAATACAGCCAATGGTATCAAATAACCGTAGGTGGCTTGGTACAGTCTGCGTAGAAACTATTGTACGTGAAAAGTTCAAAACAAAAACCTCTAAGAGCATATATATTTAATGATTACACGAGGAAATAAATTATGTTCTTTATAGCAAATTGTAATTTTCTTTACCACTGCAAAATATACTTTTATAGTTTAACTTTCCTTAAAAGGCTTTGCAAATTAAGGCAGAGGTTCAGACTAAAGTCTGGGAGCTGATCATTTTTCTTGTCAGGTTAGGGCTGACCAGTATATCAAGTTTGTATAGTATACAGGATGACACAGTTTATATCGATACACATTTATTGTGCATTAAAAATAGGACTCTAATACAGATTATTATTAGAAATCAATGATATTCCTCACTAGTTGTAAATAACAGCTTTGGTCGTAACATTGACAAGATTCCCATAATTCACAGCTAAAATAAAACCGTTCAGTTAGATGCTGATTGGGGGGGGGGGGTGAAGAATTATTGTTACTCTGGTCATTTCGTTTTTAAACATTGCCAAATGGCTCACAGGTTAAAAATATCATAATTTGCAATATATCTTTTGATTAGATTTTTTTTCCACCTTCTGTTTTTGAAAGCAATGTCATTAACTGAGATGTAGTGGAGTGAAAGAAATGCTTTTACATCATGCAGTTTTATCTGCTCTATGCAACACAGATATAGGCATGATTTATTTTTGTCTTTTATTTTGAGACTTCTGTTTTCAAATAAAGAAACAGCTGTTCTGAATATCTGTATATTTCCAAACACTGAAGGAAGCTGTGCATGTGGATGTGGGAATGGTGTAAATGGTGTGGATGTGTCCTGCCACAGATTGGCAGCCCATCCTGAGCTGTTCCCTGCCTGAGGATAGGCTCTGGACTCCCACGACCCTGTATAGGATATATGAAGTAAATGGATAGATGGATGAATGGAAGGAAACCCTATATCTGCATTTAATTTTGATGATAGTGTATGTGACATCTCACATGTGGCTCTGACTTAAAATTGAACTAAATATTTAGCCCACTTCATACAAAATACCAAGCTATACATCATCACTCGCTATTCTTCCAAAAAATACTGAGATATGAGTTGTGGTCCTCGTCACCCAGCCCTGTGTCAAGTAAAAAATGTCAAGTTCTGTGCCAAGAAGACAGCTGTTCAACCTTCCACAGATTTCGCTCAACTCTAAATTCCCACAGTGGGAGACAGTTAAATGTTGTTACAATATTGTCATGTTTTGCCAGACCGGCTACACAGGTACATTTGCACTGATTACTTTTCTATTACCTCACTTGAACAGAACAATGGGTCTCGTCATTCTTGTCTTCATCGTTTGAAAGTTTGCTCGACTCCAATTTCAGTGGTCAGCCAATATGAATGAATGTAATATGCTGAGCTCCTATATGTCAGTTATGGTGCAAAGGTTGGATATACAGTATAATGTAGAGCAAGTGGCCAAAATATTTAATCCACTAGCACTGCTGATGTTACTTCTGTACTTCATTTCCTCCCTCACGCAGCATTCTCACATCATTCTTCCTTTTTTTCCATAGGTCAGTGCAGGTAAATGCTTCAAAGAGCTTGAACACAGATTTTCCAGAACCTCCAGATAGCACAGCTTCTGAAAAGCACACATTTTACAGGCACATCACACTGTACCAACTTCTAAGCAAACTGCCAGCCAATCAGCAGCAAGCAGGTGGCGGGGGGAAAAAAATGCAGTAATGTACACTAAAAGTACACTATGACTCAATCTACTGCACAATTCATTTGTGAAGGTTATTTGGAGATGGAGGTAGGAAGCCATTTCTCAGTTTGACAGGTTTCATCCACCCATCAAAAAAGAAAAGCTTTGATTCAGATATAGAATGTGGATTTCCAGAGACTTTGTTTTTTGAATATACCAGTGGGGCAGCACAAAACTGGGCAATGGATACCTCACATACGGCACACGATCTGTATGCAGCACCTACCCTACAGGTGCTACACTCTGACCAGCCACCAACATCCTACCTGAGAATAGCTGGGTGCGAACATCAGAGGCATCTGCGAGCTACACCTCGGCACTCACCTGAGATTTTGTCCTCCAGTTTGATGTAGGCCACTTTCCCTCTCGCAGTTACTCGCATGCGCCCAGTCCAATCAGGTGTGTCCAGCTTCCAGTCCGCTGCCCTGAGGTAACATAAGTGGTGTCAATAAAGCCGTGATAACATCACAAAGCGGCTCCTGTGCCTGAAAAACGTCCCACAGCAGCCCTACCTACCAATATATCTCAATTCATGTATCTTTCCATATATGTGCATAAAACTGCATGTCAAATGCAGTTTATAGGCCAATTCCTCTGAATTTTCAAAGGCTACTGGGTCTAAGTTCTATCACCATTTAACATAAATATAACATTGGATCCCCCAGTTAAGACCCTGGGGATAAATATCACATCACCTTTGCTGTTAGGAAAGGCAAATACTGTGCAATAGCTGAAAAATAAAGGTCACAATCACCATGCTAAACCAAAAACTTAATAAGGAAGAGCTACAGGCCTATCACTGGGCCGACTCATGTCAGACTCGGACCACGTGAGCCCATATAATAAAATGTAAACAAGATATTCACAGCAAGGGGCAGATGCATCTAACTATTGTATTAGTAAAACAATAAGAATTTCACTAATAAGTTGATATAATAAATCTTAAAATATTATATAATGGGACTGCAAGATGACCGTCCAAATATTTATTATCCGGGCCTTTTAAATACCGTAATACATGAAAATAACCGCAACTTGCATTAGAAAGCGTTTGCATCAAAACAAACAACCTTCTATTGCCTATTTTTATTGTAGAAGTAACCAGCAATGCATTTTTCATGCTTTTCTTTTTCCCAATATTACGTTTTTATCGCAAAAGACCATTAACGACACCGTACGTAGCATACTCGTTAGGTCGCAACCATTTGTACATCAGAACGGACAGACTGAAATGAAATACCAGTCTTTGCAGTTAGAAAGTATATTAGTCTAGCTGCCATCCCTGCGTAATCAAAGAATACGGCAATCATTGCAAGTTAGTCGCATGGTTTGCTCCTTGACCTCCTGAATTGATCTACCGAAGGAGCAATCGTTATCTGCCCGGCTTTCTTCCGCTCCCTATGATGCATCCTCACCTCCAGTGCATCTCCATCCCAAAACACGCCATGAAAGGCGCATTACCAGAGAAATACAGGGCGCAAGCATTAATGCTGCTATTATCAATGAGTTACAATAGCTGTCAATATAAGAATCGTTCATACTAGGGTAGGTGTAGAATTAAACAGGTAATACAAGAGAACTCGGAGGAACAGTTAGGCCGACCGAATAAGTTAATATTGAGATAGGGCTTCGTTACCTGTATCCGCGGTTCGATGCTCTTGGCGGAATGCGGTACACATTGACGTCGGGTTTCACACACAGCACCGACTCGTACTCACCCTCGGTTGCCATCTTGATTTTAATTCAATCGGTGTTTGTGGCAGAATCCGCGAACGTTAACGGCTCCGGGGCGTAATGAACAGTATAAAGGCGCAACGACAAATCTGAGCAACATTATCTCGAGATCTGCTGCCCATGTGCAAATTATTAAGGGTACTATAGTAACAACAACTGTAATTTGACTTAATGTGGCATTTATTGAATGTTCACTATTTAATCACAAGTAATTGTTATGTTCACTACGAGATGTGGACCGTTCCAACTACTTGTAAAGAAAATGCCTGAACTGTAAGAGAATAGACACAAATAAAATTGCGTGTTTATTTTCTGGTTTAGGGCACACTTCTCATGAGCTACATCAGCACCTGCAAGACTCTCTTGCCAGCGTTTAGGATAGCACTGTCATGCATTTGTAGAAAAGCTGCAGTCTCAAAATCTCTTTAGTGATTGTTTACCAGTCAACAGATAGTAACTAGACATCTGGTTAAGATATTTCATTGCATGACGTATGGCAGATGCACCGAGGAAAGAAAAGGTTTCAGTTATTAGTCAGTCATTGACAAATATATGGAATCACTGTCTTACTTTGCAGTCTCTCACTTTAAATGGCAGGCAGTAAAAATAGAGTTTAACGGCACTGCATTAATGCTATACAGTATTCGGTCTAAGTTCAAGTTCTGGATTCAAGTAGGTTTCTCTGAGCACCATTTCCACATTTTGAGAGCACCGAAAATGGAGCAAGAGTTCTTTCTCAAAGTCCAAGGAGTGCAAACGCGTCTCTCAAGTCTTCGGTTTCACAAGGCTGTGAAATAAAAAAGAAAGGGAAAATAAGTGCACTAAATACTCACAGCTGCATTGAAAGCCAATACTTTATAGGAATCAACAGGTGCTGCATAGTCATTATATATAATGCACCTGATCTATCGTATACATATGTAGACATGAATGTATACAACATTTAACATCCAACAAATGTTGATGCTTCCATGTCCCACTCTCATCAGTTTGGGGAAGCAATAAAAAAGGTCAATAGAATTGTTGGGTTTTATCTCTATAGGTGTGTGGAGTGTAAGTCAAGGGAGGTGATGCTACATTTATATAATTCCTTGGTAAGACCCCACCTAGAATATTGTGTGCAGGTTTGGT
>JAABNX020000151.1:2401951-2429232 GCA_015163995.2 Mormyrus lacerda
GGTTTGGTCACCATACCTTAAGAAGGACATTGCTGCCTTAGAAAAGGTGCAATGGAGGGCTACGAGAATGATTCCTGCTCTTAGAGGAATGTCTTATGAGGAGAAATTAGCTGAGCTGAATCTGTTAAGCCTCGAGCAAAGGAATTTGTGAATTTCTTATGTTCTTAAATAAAGTTAACAATTAATATTTGAAAGCTGGATTATTGTTATTTATTATGATTCCTCTGCCCTATGCCTTCTGTGTTCTGGGTTAGAGTCCAGGTTCCCAATGACCCTGTATTGCATAAGAGGTTGGAAGATGGATGGATTGCTATCACCTGTAGGATGCGGTTCAGTTTTCTTGCCAGTCGAACAGAGTTTTGATGCAGTCCATCCCAAGCTTTGAATCCACGTTCCTTGCGAGCTACAAATGTCTGCCAGCAGTAGAAATAGTCTATAGTAGAGAAAGATCGCAGTTTAGGACAGTGATTGTGAGCCACAAACCTAGTAATTGCACGGAGAAAGCAGTGAGCACTTTTAGATGTCTTCTTGCTGAAAATGTAACCTTGAGGCCCCCCTGCCAAATTTCACATATAATTTTACATAATCAAGGGCCCCTGTCACATGCTGTGCCCCTTGAATCTGTCATTGTATCTATTGCCCCTTCAACGCCCCTGATAAGAGGGATTTATGAATCGTTTCTTTCTTTACCTTTGTAGCTCATAATTGAAAGCTGCACCCCGGCTCTCTTTAGGGTCCTCAATCCTTCTCTCTCATCACTGTCTTCATTGTCACAGAAGTACAGACGTGAGCAGAATATGCGCAGCTTGAGGTTAGGTGTTTGCGTCAGGAAGCGCGCCAAGCGGCAGGAGCAATTATAGCAGGGGGACCAGGAACAGAACCAGGTCACGGAGTAAGAGAGCTTTGCTCCTCCTGGACCTGAGCCCCAGAGGCCTGGACACAGTGCCCCCAAGTGTCGAAGGAAGAGAAGCTGCAGAGGTGGAGGAAAAATAATTAGAAGTGAAATGAGTGCTCAGTGGGTGTCTTCACTAACTGTTCAAATATCAAAACACAGACTTCAAGTACAGGGATAGATTTTCAACAGTGCTCAATTCATTTCATTGGGGCAACTGTCAAATACTTTTTAAAGGCTACATTGACTTTAAAGATAGGGAGACAATCTTTGGGCTATATTTGAGTCTTGATATCATGAGGATATCAGATTACTGAATAAATTTTGCTATGACATGTTATAGTAGTGTGGCATGGGGCTCAGTGGGGAGCAGCGTGACTCGCCTCCAGATTCTCACCTTGGTGGTGTGTGTGTGTATGGATTATGTTTGTATTACATTATGGGGACCAAAAGTTCTCCACAATGTAATAAAGACCTGTTATTTTGACATTGTATGGACTCCTTTTCAGGTCCCCACAAAGATCTGTGAATGAAATCAAAAAAGCAAAAATGCCTAAAATCTCATATTTTGCTTGGTTACTTATGATTAAGGTCGTCATCTTGGGATTTAAGTTTTCCCCTTATAAATGAATGGACAGTCCCCTCAAAGATATAATTACAAAACTGTGTGTGTGTGGAGTCTGTATATTCTCCCTGTGGGATGTGTGTCCTTCTGCAGTACAAAGACATGTTTAAACTAATTAGCATATCTAAATTGCTCTTGGTGTGTAATTGTCTGATTTTATATGTGTGCTTTGTGATGGACTGGGTGAAGCCCTGTTTTGTTCTTTTTTCTGCCTTGTTACCCTGATCAGCATAAATGGTTAGAGGATGGATGCTATTGTTTTATTAAGTATTGTATAAAATGTTGGGGCAAAGCTCAATGATAATCCAATTACTCAAAGATGATCATGCAACCCAAATATTCAAATAGTGTGGCTCTCCAAAGAGATCCTGGGCTTCTATCAGATCTTACTCCCACACACAGCTGGGTCTGTTGATGCCCAATCTCTAGTCTGTTTATTCTCACCCACCCACCTCCACGTGACATCCAGAGCGATTGCGTAGATGTCCAAAATCAAAAGAGAGAGTGTCTGGACCATCCCTCCTCTTCACTACAAAACATAGATAGGTCTCGTGTCTCCCTCTTGCCCAGCGCAAGTTCTTGTAGTGATAAATAAACTTCTTTTGCGTCAGAAGCACACTGCAGCAAACGGAAGTAAAAGTCACTCTACTGTTGCATTAATATATTTACACAAGTCAGTGAATTAAAAAAGAAAACAATACTGAAATAATGAATAAGCTTGCATGAGATTAGAATTGGGCAATATATCCATAATAGCTCAGTTCTGAGATGCCAAGGAAATTTTCTGACATTTTGTTAATAATGGGCTGGATTATTAATAATTACACTGAGTTTGTTCCAGTTGCATCAGCTTACATTTATGATTAGCCTGCTTATGAAGACTCTTTTGGTATATGAAACAATTGCAGCAAATCACCTGTTACTCATTCACAGCCCTCCAGCCCTCTTTCTCAGTTTCACTCCATTTTTGCAACTGAAACTAGAGAAAGTGCCCTGACGGGCAAAACAGCTAGTATTTGCAGCCAGAGCTGAGCGCAGGGGTTAATATGATGAGTAATACCCTTCGAAAGAAACACAGGCTACACAAAAACAGAAAGTGAGCTAAGTAAGACAGAGGTTTGGAGAAAGATGGGAAGACAAAAGTATAGTATCAGATTTGCTCACCTGTCCAGTTTAGTGACCATTTCACACGATAGGACTCCCCCGCTCAATCAATCAAGCAAGAACTGAGCACATGAGCAGGGGAGACAGACAGATTGAAATTCAGATATGGGGTGGAGGGGTTCCTGGTTGGGCAGAGTGATATTCAAAAAGAGGGGAGGCGTGATCAATTGAGTGGAAAGAGCTTAGAAGAAAGACAGACCGAGCGACAAAATACACAATTTGTCATTGCAAACTATCCTTCACAGCATTAGTTGTTAAAGGACATGGTTGTATCCCTGACTTGCATATATATGAAATTATTTATATTTCTGTTTTTGAAAGAATAGTTCTGCAGGTTTACACAGATGCATGTGAAGCCTTTCAGGCTTATATACCAAATACATACAGCAATAAAACTGGTCAAGTGCATCATTTGATGTGAATCATTACCAATTCTTTTTGAGTTTTTAAGACATGAGGTTCATTAAATGTTAGGTTGGAAAAGAATACTGCATAGTTGAATTAAACCACTGCTTAAATGGTTTAGATTTACCACTATTTAAAAAAGCTTCCAGATGTTTTTTCGTGATATTGACTTTTTTTTATTTCATCTTCAGGTTCCCCACCATCCATAAGGGCATCAGCTCTTGTCGGCCTCACTTCCAGTCTCCAGCACATATCCCACAGTAAGATGCATGAGTTGCCTCAGTCAGTTTGCATTGTTTATTTTTTTATCTATACCAATCTGCTTCTAGTGAGGCTCTCATATGCAATTTGTGGTTTGGGAATTCATGGTTCAACTGGATCTGCTTTTCAGGGAACGCCTATGTGTGCCTTAAAGTAATCGACGCATCTGGAATAGATTTTTCCGTTCCTCGACGTACTCAAGCACTGCCCTCTGGCATGTGATCTGCAAGTGACCTCTTTGACCCTTCTGTCCTTAAGCACATAGGGAGGAATCTCTAAATGTTTCTGGACGGGATGCGGCAGAAGCTGATGTCTGTACTTGAAACCATGAAGCGCTGCACTGTTATAAATGTGTTGGGGAGCATTACAGGGCATTTAATCTGACGATGAGAAACGGGAGATCAAAGCAGGAAATGCAGAGTCATTTTTTCCTAAACCCACCCACGCTCACATGCACGCACAAACAAACACAGAGAGAGAGAGAAAGAGAGAGAGAGAGAGAGAAAAATAAAACCACAGTCACAAAAACACACTTTCCAGCACCATTAACTCGCATCTGTTTCCTGAAAGCAAATATATACACAATTTGTTTTTACAGCCAGGTGCTTTCTGAAGCTGACCGACGGCAGCTAGAGAATAGGCAAAAAAAAGTATATACACAATATTGTATATGCAGTATATAGAGGGAGGGCCTATTATTACAACTACAGTTCAATTCAGTTTAAACTGTCAATTAAAATGTGAAGAACTGAAATTGAAACTGAGCTTGTGTTTCAATGTTTAGTGGCACTTATTCACAGCATTTTTACCAGATCCCCTTCAGGTGTGCTACCTTTACCCATTGACCAGAAACGTCTCCCTCCTGTTCTGCTGTCTTTCCTGTTTTCACTGTACAAATATCCGGCACTGCATATGAGGTTAGCAGGCAGAACCATCTGAGGTTTACAGAGTGCACGGGCCCCGGTCTGACCAAAGCAGGTACGCGAGCTAAGGTGAAAGCGGCACCAAGCAAAAAGTCACTCCGCCCACACACAAACGGTCACAGACCGCGCTTACACATCTGTGTCACACGCCACAGGCCTGAAATCAGCCATTCATGCAGGGGAGGCAAAAGCGACACAAAATGCTAACTGGAAAATATAGGCGGGGAGTGGTAAGGAGTGAAAAAGACACTCACTTACAGCACGTTTGCAGACTCACAGCTTTCAAAACCACAGACGTCCTCAGACAAGGGGCCAGGTGTTCGGGGAGGGGGGAGGACCCAGCCGAGATAGAGACCTACGCAGACTCACAGTAACCGCACGCTTCCTCAAACATACACGGCAGGGTGCTTACACACCTCACAGTATACTTTTACAATATGTACAAAAATATACCCACTTCTTCAGCTATTGCTTAGATTACACTGAATACATGAGTGCTAACTTGGTACAACAGAGTGACAAAAATTAACATGCATTTTAGAAAAGTCTAAGCAAAAAATTTTGTGCATCTACATCTAAGAAATGTGCTTGCAAGAACTGCACCAGAAAAGTCACTACAACGAGAAAAGGGCTCAGGCACAGGGCAGGAAATAACATATTTATTGGGGACTAGGTTCCCCTCTTTGGGGGTTAGAGGAGGGGGCTTAGGGCTGGTAGAACACAGGCCAAACAGAAAACATATAAAAAGCAGCTTCAATGAGGAATAATAATTATGGGCAATAATAGGAAGAAAATGCTAAGAGGATACAGACAGCTGTCCGCCTGTAGATGGGTGCACGTCAATTAATACCACTGGATGTCAAGAGGGACATGAAAATACATCAACATAAAGAAGCCAGGTAGGTTGATTCCCCTTGCTGCTACACAGGGTTTGAACTCTCATAATCTTTCTGCGAGCTTCTGGCCTGTAGCAGGAGGCTTGATTCATCATGGTAACTACTTTCTCATTTCTGTCACCGTGATCCAAAACAGGTCTATGAAACTTCATGAGCTTCAACCTGCATGTTCAATGTCTCACGTGTCTTTAAGCCGAAACTTGGTTGCCAGTTTCCATATTCAACACTCAGACGGTGACGAACGCAAACTTTGAATGCTCCTATTTTTAAACTCCTCTTATAGTGGTCGCAACTGAAGCCACTTCCTGAGCAGACTAGAAAAACAGGGGCTGTTAATCTACAGCCATGGGGAGTGCAGTTTTACTTAAACTATTAGGTTACAAGAGTTTCAATTAAACAATCAGAAGCAACTTAAAATATAAACAGAAAAAAAAATTAAAATACAGCAATACGTTTATGAACACCGTAACACAATATGACGGCAGGACAATGAGCCCTTCACCCCTGGAAATGCAGAAGGTGAAGCTCACAGCTAATGTCACACATCATATCACAGTCCCAAAAGCAATAAATAAAACCATTAAAGTAATTAAGATGAAAGTACTTAAGACCCGTCTTCCCTAATCTCTCTGCAGTTCAATCAGACCTCGTTTTCATCTTCTCAGTAGTCTTTAAGATAGCCAGCTAAAGATGAAAGCCTCCCAGCTTCCATATCCCTTTATCTGTCTTTATGTTTTGTCTTTCCACCTCACTCCTTTCCACACAAGTCCTTTACGAACACACGGTTCACCGGAAAGCCCATCCAGCTCCTGTCCTCCACCATTTCCCCTAATTTATCTCCTTCCAGCTCTCCCTCAGTCAGATCCTCCTTCTTGCAATAACCAAGCTTCTGGAAAAACACCATTGCGACCTTTGAGGTGACGGGCACATGCGCGCACACCCTATTCCGGCCCAGAGCCTTCTCCTGCCTTTCCACACTCTCTACCAGAAGTCGGCCCAGTCCCTCTTTACGGTACCAGCATTGAACCACCAGCCGGCAGATCCTACAGATGTCCTCGCTCAGTCCGCCCTCGAGGGCAATGCAGCCGATGATCTCGCCGTCCAAGACTGCCAGCCACACTTCCCCTGCCTCCCGCTCCCTCGCATCCATCTCCCTGGATTTCCCTCTCTGACGACATCTCCCTTTGTCCTGGGCCTTGGTCCTGCCACCCGCATTCCCCTCCTTCCTCTGGGCATAGGGGTTCTCCATCGTGCAGTTGCCCAGCCCTCTGTAGCTGCTCCCTATGTAGTCCCAGTAGTGCTTGCTGGTGCCCAGGATGCCGAGTGTGCGTGGGATAGTGAGCTTCAGGTAGATGATGACCATGAAGACCGGTAGCACCAGGGCCAGAATGAAACTATGCAGGAGGCAGCGCAAGACGGACGACGCAATAGCGAGGAGCAGGAGAGCCAGCGGACGGGTGAGGAGGTACAGGATCAGCCGGTTCTCCGAGCCCTGCGATCCTTCCTGGGAAGCAGCAGGAATGGGTTTTATAAAACACAAAAACGGTCACAGTTATCAATATCTGAGATCTGGAAAATTTCATTGAGGTAAGGCCTTCAGAGACAGGGCTTCAAATCCCACACGTGTCCCAGTTTAATGAATAAAGAAGACGGATGTAAAATTGAGGCGAGCGTGTGAAATACACTTATATGAAGTATTGTACTACCCATAAGCACGTCCTTTATCAAATATGTCACAAGGACCAAGCAAGGGCATAAACAGGAAAAAACCAAAGACAGAAACATGATTAAAGTGCCATCTAGTGTATGGATGAGGAGACCACCTTGATGAGCTCTTTAACTATGTTTATATCTTCTTCCTTCATCCTTCGAAGCACAACCTGGCTCAGCTCCAGCTTCCCCATCTCCTGCACTCAGAGAGAGCTTTTTTACGGCGTTGAAAATAATAAAACTGCGAGGTCAAACAGAAATAAAATTGTATCCTAACCGCAGAGAGGTCATTACACACATTTCTGAAAATTGCTTATTCCTATACCTTTTTATGAAATGGTTACTATGAGGAATCGCACTGCCATGCAATTGCAATACATATATAGTGCCTGATGTTTAAACATTAAGCATGTATTGAAAATGTGCTCGTTACGCACCTCAATTCTGACCTCTATTTCTGACTCTTTGACTTTACATGGGAAATCATGAGTAATGCTACCCGCTTATTATAACCGCTAGCAATGCAATGGTGCTACCATTCAATAATTAAGTGCACAAATAGATGTCCATTAACTATATAGACGACATCACAGAGACGGGGTTAGGAACCATGTGGGGATTAGCTTACACAGCACCATCGCATATTTTTATGTTATTACGAATTTCCGAGAAAGGTCGTTCATAATAAATTGGAAATAACTACAAAAATAAAAACAAACAATATGCCTCATAGTCGGAAGTCCCCATACCTTTCATCCAGTTTAATCGGAATGGGGAATCAAAACTGCCTGTTGCTAAACGCAACGTTGGTCAGCTCTTTGGGCAACTAAAACCGAGGCGACGTTTCGAGTTCTACGGCACGAACCCGCAACTTGCGTAGCCGACTTGTTCCACAAGAGCGATTATACGCTGACGTATTTGCGTTAGAGAATACAGCGTAGCCAATCCATCTCGAAGATAGCGGTAGCGTAAGGAACACAGTACGTGAATTCCGACCCTGCGTACGTTGCAGCATATTGGTCATATAACTTCGCTGTTATAAATATGACGTTAGTAACTTAACCGTTAAAATATTCAGGCGATAGATCATTGCTGCAGCATAATTAGGTACAGTAAATAAGTGAAAACACTGAATCATTATGTATAACTTCGTTTATTTTCATGATCATATCTATATCAATGATACTTAATCCAAGCAAAATATAGACAGTATCATATTCACAAAACGTACTGTTCTCTTAATACACACTCAAATTTGTATTTTTATTTGCTCCAGTCTGCAGTCATTTGAGTGTTATCCATCTTCACCTTTTATTAACCACATGATTTACAGCTTTTTTGCACGAACATTGTTCATATTTTTTTCTTCTGTGGAGCAATTATTTGATCCTATTTCATTAATAATTTATTTATTTTTTTGCTTTCTATCTGAAGCAATATTAGTCCATGGTTTTGCTCCGAGTTAACGTCATTAAATTCTTCATATGCGTCCAAATGCCTTACGGAAATACACAAGCACACACCCTCATACACACACACACACAAACACACTCGTTACTTTGCATTGTGTGAGAATTTCTGTGAGAACTTCATTCAGGAGGTGTTAGAAGTAGAAGTAACAGGACCAGCAGTAGAAGTGAAACCTTGAGTGTCACTCTGGACGACATGCTGCATGCTCTCCTTCATCCCACTGCTCTCATCAATCCCTGCCTGTAATTTCACATCTGAGCCTATGTCTTCTTCCATAGCCATCCCTGTACCTCTATCTTCGCCATCTTCACATGTCTCTGTCTTTTCCAGGATACCACTCTCTCCTTCCATGGCTGCTTCTCTTAAGCTGCTGGTGCTGACTTCAATGATAACGATTTCCTCTCCCCCCTCCAACTGAAATATGCCCTCCATAGACCCCTCACCTTCACTAACTGCCCTGCCAGTCCTATTATAAGTGTCCCCTGTGTCTGAGGTATTTTCTTCACCTTCTATTAACGCAATCATCTGAACCCTTTCCCCGGGTCCTGGGGGTACCATCTTCGCATCATTCCCAAGCTCAAATACCACCTCCTGCTGGCCAAGTGGAACCAATGCTTGGGCAGGGCGGCAGTCAAGACCCAGGTCATCTCTCTGAGCTCCCGAGAAAGTGTCTGGAGAATCCTCTTCCCTTCTCTCTCCCTCTGTTTGAAAGTGAAGAACAAACGATTCCCCTCCTCCATCACCCTCTCTTGACATGCCTGACTCCTGTTCTCCTTTATCAACTCCTTCCCAATCTTGCAGTAGATCCAATGAGACCACCTGTTCTGTGACCTTTCTGTCCTGTGTCTCCCCCTTTCCTTGTGTCTGTATCTCCAGGACAAAAGACCCCTCCTTTCCCACTTGCCTTCCATCTCCAAGTCCATCTCCCCCAAACTGTAGCACATAGGACTCCTCTGCTCCACCCTCAGCCTGTAATCTCTCCTTCTCCCCAGCTACCTCTCCCTGCTTCTGAAAGCAGAGGACAAACTGCTCCCCATCAACTGCATCTGAGCATTTCCTATCTGGAGCTGTTGCTGTAGGGTTATCACCCCATGTACTGGACACAGATGGAACAGCCACATTGGACACACTAATGTTTTTGGAGTCTGTCGTGGCTACAGAGGGGGCTGAAAGAGAGGAGGTCACAGATGAAGATTGAGGGGTGGGAGTGGACAAGGTAGTGCTTGCAGTTATGGTGGTTGAACTTGCACCAGCAGCACTGCTAGATAGAGTCCCCAGCAGGTTAGATGGAGCTCCTCCAGAAGGTTTGGCAGCTTTTTGCTGCAGGACAGCTTTGGATCTCCGTGGGCGTTTCGGTCGAGGGCTTCTCATCCAGCTGGTTTTTCTCAAATTCTGTGAGTTTGGCACAGCATTTCTGACCACAGCTGATGTGACAGGAGTATTTGTGTTAGTCAGGATGAACCTCGGTTGAGTCTGTATTGTCTGAAATGGAGGGATCTGCATTTGGTTAGTGCCCAGGACTTGCTGTAGTGCAGGTACAGTTTGCACCACAGAGAGGGGCTGTGGGCTTGGAGTAGGGGGAGCAATGGTAGCGGCACTGGAAGTTGGGACAAGGATCAAGCTTGGCTGGTTACCATTAGTGGACTGGCACTGTAAGAGAAGGTAGTTTTGAGACTGAGGTGGAGGTGGTGGAGGTGGAGCTGGTGTTGGGGCAGACAGAGGTATTAGTTGTAGGCCTGTTGGAGTCTGGATCATAAAATAGTTCTGCGATGTATTAGGAGGGATGTCTAAATTTGGTGGAGACAAAATCAAGGTCGACTTAGCTGGGGCTTCAGAAAAGGATATTGTGTTGGCCCCCATGTTTGTGTTTACACTGAGGTTCAGAGTAGAGGACCCCTTGGCTGCCCTGGAGCCATCCTTGGTGCTGCCCGAGCCACCCGTGTGCGTCCGCAGGTGTCGTTGCAGGTAGGAATGCATGACAAACTCCTTCCCACAGAGCTGGCACTTGAAGTCCTTGCGTGCAGAGTGTGTGCGCAGGTGCAGCTGCAGATTAGAGGAGTGCGTGAAGCTCTTGTGGCACTGGCCGCACTGAAAAGGCCGTTCACCCGAGTGTGTGCGCTCATGCTGCTTCAGGTTGGATGTCTGTGAGAAGGACTTGCTGCAGACAGAGCATATGTGAGGCCGCACACCTGAGTGCAGCTGGCTGTGTCTGCGCAAGCAGCTGGTGTTCTTGAAGGACTTGCCGCACTCCTGGCACACATAAGGTCGCTCGCCTGTATGCTGCCGCAGATGGTATTGGTAGTGCGAACTCCACTTGAAGGTAAGTGGGCAGTAGGGGCACTGGAAGGCACGCACACCAGTGTGGACCTGAGGAATAAGAGAGCATGCATATCAGCTGAATCTATTTGTCACTTAGAAATTTTAAAGCTGTCATCTGTCTTCGAACCACTCATGCTCTGTGGGGTTGTTTGGAAGGCCTGGTGCATTTCCCAGGCAACTGAGGGATGATAACTTGACTACCTCCATGTCTTTGGACTACAGGAGATCAGAGTATTCAAAGGAAACCCAATCAAAATAGTGGAACAAGCAAAACCCCCTCCCCAATAAGGAGGTACAGCTACCCACCAAAGCACTGTGCTGCCCACAGTGTAAAGAAAACTCCGCAATTTTTCCAATATATCCATGAATAAAATGTTCTAAATTAAAGGAGCAGTAAATGGAATGGGAAAGCATTATTGAAATATATAAGGATTGGCAAACCAAGAGTGTTTTCAATTAAAAGGAATTGAGAATGCAGATGTTTTTAAGCATTACTATACCAAAAGGTCGACTTCAAATGTTTTTACAGCTGAAGCGCAGAAAACTTCAGTCTAATTACTACGGCTGCACCAAAACCACATAAGTGGAAATGCGTTAGTGCTGAAATAGTACAGCAACTGTATAAAACTGAGATCATCACAACAGCGTGTCAAACGCAGCAAGAAAACCACAACCTCTGCACTTTGGGGGTGCATGGTATTTCCTGATGTTTAAAACCAGAATCACCCTCAAATATATAATCTCACATCAAATCTTGTCAAGTGTACCCTCTTCACTCCAGAACTATTCACAAAAACCACCTTGGTGCTGGGCAGATCGGAGAGTCAGATGAGTTATGAAAGGAAAACAGCTTTAGAGCAAATTGTCCCGGTGCAGTCCTGCCTGTGAATGACAGACTGTCATACCACAAGGAGGCCTACCACCTGTAGGGGGAGGAGGAGGAGGGGGTGGGGGAATTCCTTCTGGGCCCTCAAAACTTCCCCAGTTGTCCAAGATGTTTTTTGGAGCTCCAACTCAAACCACAGCTGGAGCTACACGCAATGGATTAGCCTCTTCATCTGGTTGATGTGCTATAACATAAAAATGCTCTTCCAGTGTCAATATACTGCTTCTGAGATCAATTATCTGGGAAATTTATGGCATGTGTTTGACTATATACAATGGTCCAGCAGCTGTGACTAGGCAGGCTAATGGTGCTGTAGTCACCAGCCTCCATTTGGACACTCTAGGGAAATTCGAAAACCCAATAGGCTATAGCAGTGTTTCCCAACCTGGTCCTCGGGGACCTACAAAGATGGTCCATGTTTTTGCTCCCTCCCAGCTCCCTGCCAGACAGTCCATATTTTTGCATGGGAGGACAGTCCAGACAGTCCATATTTTTGCATGGGAGGACAGTCCAGATAGTCCATATTTTTGCCCCGAGAACTGGATTGGGAAACACTGGGGCACTTGATGGGAAGGTCCGACGAGGGGGCATTCCATTTCTGGAACCTGAACTCCTGTTTCAGCCTCTGCAATAAGTACCTGGCAATCTTCTATTGATCAACACTTGGGGACTTGAACCAAACCCAGACTCATCCCAACAACATCCTAATGCTTTATTCTTTTAGGCATAAGGCATGATAAACCCAGGTAGACCCACTGTGACTGTTTCTGGGAGAGGACCTCAGTAGCCAACCCCTTACCCTCTGATGGATGGAGAGTAACGAGGACCTCTTAAAGCTCTTGCCGCACTCTGTGCAACGGTATGGCCTCTCTCCGGTATGATCCCGCATGTGGTAGCGCAGGCCAGACGACCCTTTGAAAGCCTTCCCACACTCGGAGCAGCGGTATGGCCGCTCTGTCAAAGACAGGTTGACAAAGGTCAGTGTCGCTGAACTGGGACAAGAGCAAATGAAAACTACCTGAAGCTGAGATGTGTGGACATGTCCAGTGATGGACAGAAACCTACCACTGCTGTTGCCGCTGAGGTTCTTGTTACTTCCTCCTTTCTTCTGGCCCTTGTTTCCTCCACGGCCTGGCTTGGCCGTCTCCCTCGTCCCCTCCTCTGTCACGGCAATGAGGCTCACGTGGATCTCACGCTCTGCCTCCTCCCGCTCTCGACCCTTGGCCCCTGGTGAGGTGGGCAGGGGCAGGGAGAGGGAGAGCGACGGTGGACATACGATCTCGGCCTCGGCCTCGGCCAGCAGCCTCTGCTCGGGTGTGTGGGAGTGCTGGTGCGTCAGCAGCGACGACAGCAGTGAGAAAGAACGGTCGCAAGCAGAGCAGCTGAACTGTGAGCGAGACTGCGACTGTGGGTGCGATGGCGAACACGAGTGGGCCTGAATGTGACGGAAGAAGAAAGGGACTTTAAACCAGCCAAAAGACCAGAGAGGGCACAGATCACACCAACTAACTCTCCATTATACAAAAATACACTTACAAGCAAACATAATATCAACTTACTTTCAGTTACTACTTTTAACGAAAGAGATTATATTTATGAGGATTAATTGGACTGTTCATTGGATATTATTGCAAATGCTGCACTTAGAGATAAATGACAATGGTTATTTGATGATACAGTTCCCATAAACAGTGTTGCAGATACATAAGCAGGAATCAAGTTGGTCTAGTTGTTTGCTTTGAGCGACCATTTAATTGAATTCGACTCAAACAATCCTTCATCTATTTATTTAAAGCCAGTAAAAATAATTAACTGAAATAACTGACCATAATTAAATTTTGTTTTGAATTACTGTCTTAAGAAAATAAGGACATATATGTTTTGTTTCCAAGCAGTAAAAAGTATTTAGAATCCATAACCATCACACAAAGATCTCAGGCACGAGGCACACTGTATTATCAAAACTGGGCATCATTATTAGGCAGGATTAACTCAACTGGTCACATAGTCAAAGTAAACAGTGAAACATTACTTTTCTCAAACACGTACCTGACTCAAGTGTCTATTCAAGCCACCCACGGTCTTGAAGTTCTTCCCACAGTAAGTGCACTCTGTAGCGCCCCCTACCCCAGCAGCCGTGCTGGTGGGTATAGCAGTGGCGGAGGGCAGCTGCGGCACTTCTGTGAAGCTCTGCAAGAGGTCAAACTGGGCCTGGCTTTGGACTCCGCCGTCTGAAGCTCCCGGCAAACCCAGCATGTCGGCCGCACTATGGTTATTCTCTGAGCTTGTTGTGGTCTCCACTACTTCCTCGAAGTCTGCTAGCAGAGGCCCCGCCCCCACCAGTGCCACCCCTCCCTCGGCACCAGACTCATCACCAGCCCCGCCCCCTCCCTCATCTGTCTGCCCCAGGGCTCCCAGGTGTAGAGCCTGGTGCTCCTCCAGTTCCGTGTGTGTGCTGAAGGTCTGGCTGCAGCCTCCACAACTGTAGAGCAACACACCGGCGCCCCCAGTCGTCACATCAACATCAGCGGTGACGTTCTCACCCGGGGTGAGGGTCAGCTGGGGCATGAGCGCCGGGTTCTGGCTCGGGGCATGGTGTGAAAGGAACACCTCCCCAACCCCCACTCCCACGGCAGCCTCCTGTGCCACCAGTCCGACGACGTCAGTGATCCCAACCTCCACGCCCACCTCCACAGAAGTTGCACTCTCTGTAGGCGGGGCTGCCTTGCCCCCACCAGACCTCCCCTTACCCTCCACGTGTGAGATCCGGTGCAGTGCCAGGTTGGACGAGTGGGTGAAGGAACGGCCACACTCACTGCAGATATAGGGCCTCTCACCCGTGTGGATGCGCATGTGCTGCCTCAGGTTGGTGGACTGCGTGAAGGCCTTGGTGCAGACGGCGCACACATACGGCTTGAGGCCCAGGTGCACATTCTTGTGCCTACGCAAGCTGCTTGAGTTCTTGAAAGCCTTGGGACACGTGTCACAGGGGTACGGGCATTCACCTGTGTGCTGCCGCAGGTGGTACTGGTAGTGTGAGCTCCACTTAAAGGTGAGTGGGCAGTAGGGGCACTGAAAGGTCCGTAGACCAGTATGCACATTGCGGTGGACCTGCAGACAGAGAGGCAAAAAGAGTATAAGCCAAGGCAAAAATAACAAAACCTAATTAGAATTTCGTTTGCCTTCTAAAGAAGATCCATTCTTTAATTCAAAAAATGCTGAGTACAACATATTGAAAAGACCTCCCCAGCCACAACTACAAACCATTCACCTGTAAAAGTGATGAGCGTTTGAAAGCTTTACCACAGTCTTCACACTTGTAAGGCTTCTCACCTGAGTGTGATCTAAATCAAAAAGGACATGTCTTCAATAATACTTAACAGCTTGGTCCAATAGTCATGGGCAAGAACCCCATGGAGATGATGGGTAATTGGGTTAATGAACAGAACAAGACATGGCTAGTTCCCTGCTGTGTCAGGTAAGCAAAGAAGCCTGAGGGCACCCTACCTCTGGTGGTAGAGCAGGGCAGAAGAGCCCTTGAAGGCCTTTGGACAGAGGTTGCAGCGGTAAGGCCGCTCATTGTTGTGGCTGCGTTGATGGTGCGCCAACCTGGAAGACCATTTAAAGCTCTTTCCACAATCCAGGCACTGAAAGGGGTGCTCTGGATTCTGCGGCGCAGAGGCAGACTGGACAATCTCCACACCTGTGAGTACCACTCGACTAGCCCCCTTCTCCAGCTGCTGCACATTCTCCCTCTCCACATCCTCATCTCCCTCGTCGGCTGCTGCCAGCAGGGGAGGGAAAGGGGAGAGCGAGGCACGGGGCTCTGATGGCAGGAGCTCTGTCTGTACAACTAACGTGGCAACAGTGTTGGCCATCCTGTTTCCAGGGGTGGGCATACACAGGATAAACAGTATCAACCTTCCTTCTGCATGTCTTTTGTGGGTCTGTGTTTTGCAGGATGACTGTTCTTTCCGTTGCTCTGAAGCTTCCACCCCTTTCTCATCTTATGCTGGGGTCTTGCGTCACTTTCCGTGATTGGTTATTGCCTGGTTTGCACCTTTATGGATGAAAGTGGATTCATATTAACACAATAGAAAAACACAGATAAAATACAACACCGCATATCTAATGTAACATCGAGTATACAACAACCATGAAACCTGGTCCCCAATACCCCACTGGTCATCCAATGTAACACTGTAAAGAAGCACTAACTAATATCTTTCTATAGTAGTACTGGCTACATATGATTTCAATTCCTCATATAAAAATATTTTAATAAAAATTTAAATAACTATTTTATCATTAATTTAACTGTGTCCTATAACTGTAGGTACGAGTAAATTGTCCAATTAATCCAGCTAGTGGTAGCACGCTTTCCACGCACTTTGATTGTCGGCCAATAAAACTAGCACCTTCCCCTTTAAATTTCACCTCCTCCCCTTCCCTCCTCCCTCACCTTTTTTTGTATCTGTCTCTATCCTTCGTCCCCGAAATCGGTTTCCCAAAACACACAAACATATTCATACACATTTATGAACCCACCTCCACGGCTCAAACCATGCCAAAGATATGAACAGGATTTATGACAGAAAACAATCCTCTGTCAACCGAACCCCAACAAAACCGGCCTTCCTCAATCAATTTGTCTCGTTTCATGCGAAATAAAAGAAAAACGATCTATGATATTTAGCATCGACAGGCTTAATAACAAAGTGTTAGTCCGACACTTTTAGTTTTAAGATTATTTATATTGTTGTGGTATATATCTACAAAGAACTGAATCCGCAGTGTTCGACCATACAACCTTAACAATAATATCGAGCACAAACTAACTAGCAGTCACCCGCCCGCTGTCACCTCGCAACAACGCAGAAATCTATTGGTTGACCGCGGTCCTGCTTCTGGCGTTTTCATTGGTTTAACATCACAGTTAGTCTTCCCTGGCAAGTGAAATACTTGCGACAATAAATGGAAAATTGGCAAAATAAAATAAAGATGTAGATTCGTAGTTCTTTTTTTTTATATCGTAGATGAACATTAAAGCAATGTTTTCGCCATTTTCTTTATTTGTTTCTTACGTCCGTACATTTTTTGTGTTTTTCCCCAATAAAACGTTTCACATTTCGGTTCATCGCTGTATGCAAACCATACCTTACTTGTATATGAACATTCATTTTAGTTGTAACACAGTACTACTTAGCGTCAATATTTTAAATAACAATGATGATCGTGATGAGAATAGCTCATACATACGATAAAATTACAAAAGTCGTGCTTCCACGCGAATCAATAAATAATAAACCTTG
Organism: Mormyrus lacerda; assembly: GCA_015163995.2. NCBI lineage: Eukaryota > Metazoa > Chordata > Actinopteri > Osteoglossiformes > Mormyridae > Mormyrus > Mormyrus lacerda. The sequence continues at coordinate 2,418,815 of JAABNX020000151.1, forward strand.
ACCTAACCGTAATAAATAAAAAATACTGTACCAAAGTTTTAAAAACTGAGAAAAAATACTGATACCGAGATACAAATATATTGATACAAATTGAAACTCGCAGAATACAATACATTATATGCTAGAAAAATGACAGTACAATAGAAAAAAATGCAATGTAATGCAATATGCCTTTTACACTGTATTACAAATTCTCAGTGTTTTATTAAACACAAATACAAAAATATTATTATTAATTTAATCAAAGAACATACTCTATATTGCACAGAGTACATGTTTACCTCCAAATACTAATCCAGGATCAGGTAACCAAAATATAACCATAACCAAACTGTGCAAAAAAGATTCTGAATCAGTTTTAGGAGGTAATAACTACAGATATTCGTATATATACATTACATGTTTATGTTTGAAGTTGCTACTAGTTAATTTGGCATGAGTCTGCTCTAACTAAATGTTATTCATAGCCAGTGAACGCTGATCTTGAGGAAAACTGATCTTGGATCAGCATCTAGCAGCAACTTCACCCAACTTCCACATGAAAACAGAAAGAAAGGCTGCATTTCCTAGTCTATTGCTACATTTAGCAGCAGCAGTATAAACACAACTGCTGATTAAATACTAAAAAAGAAAAGCATGGTTTAAACAATGATATATTTTGACATACAATCAATTGAATTTTGAGGTTCTGTGAACCCAATAAGTGCTTCCATAACTATCTCTCTTTATTTTAATAGAGTGATAGAAAGCTTGGCCAGAGGAAGTGTTTGAAGAAATCTTTCATCTTAATTCACACCTTAATGCTACAAATTAAGTAACAATTTCAATGATAAGATACAGAACAAATAAATAAAATCCTCAAATAAATAACTAATATAAATAAATAAATAAATAGATAGATAAATAACACAAATTGTCATGAACAAATCATGGAAAAGGGGGCAAAGCAGAATGTCCCCACAGTCATTGTGGAGAGAGCATTGGCACATGAAGGCCTGCAGGCGTAGCTGCATCGGCTGTCTGCCCAGTCAGCCGTTAATTTTTCAGCTTGAGGCTGAGTAAGACGCGCAGTGTCCAGTCACAGAAGAGGCGGAACTGCTGCAGAATCTCAAGGGATGACTGGACTACTTCCCACTGTGACACAGGAATGGACGGCAGAGATGGAGAAGGGGTGGGTAGTCGTGTCACCTCCAGTTTTGACATCTTGAGGAGGGAATAAGATGAAAGTGACGTGACATTAATTTAAGAAGCAATAATGGCAGGGGTGCATCCAGGGCACACAGAATCAAAAGGGGCCACTTTACAATAAGGCTACCCATATAAAGAGTTTAAGAATGGTTTATAATCTGGTTATTAATTAGGTTGCAACATTTTGTAAATTATTAATAGATAACTTTATACAAGTTATAACAGTTTTTTTTATTCATAATTTACTAACGCTCACAAGTGGCAAAAGAGAGCCCTATTGTAAAGTGGTATCCATCAAACACTGGGCAAATCAGACACCAATTAACTGAGCATATCTTTAGACTGCAGTAGTAAAACAGTGAAAAGCTGAGCAACCAGAGAATCTGTACCTTATGTGGAGAAGGGATGGGATTGGAAGCATCTACAATGGTAGTGTAAGGAAGCAGCGCTACAGTGCTAGCACAGTTGCACTGCATGAAAGTAGTAACAAGTAAAAGCAGCAGGAATGAACACAGCAGAGGTACATAGCAGGATGGACAAAATAAGCAGTGCCCACCTGTCGCTGGAGGGACACCCTGAGCGCCTTGAGGAGATGTATCAGCTCTCCTAGTTTAGCCAAAGCAGCATTCTCGTGTTTCTTTGTCGCATTGTTCAACCAGTCAAAATGGAGGTCAAACAGCAGCAGATCTGCGTGAAGTTGGGCCAGTGTTGACTTCACCTGTGCATGGGGGAAAGAGCATTTATACCTAGCTCTGCTCCAGTAGCAGGTGTATGTTATATGAAAGGGGAGAGTTTTGTACCTCCAGAGAATTCAGATCTGTTGCTTTGCTGGTTATTGTTGGAAGTGTTTTGAACCTGCGTTCAATATCAGTGGCAATGACATGATTTTCCTGAAACAGAAAAAAGATATATATTTGTGACATCTTCAAGAAATGAATGAATTGTGCATAAATAAAACTGTGATACAATCTCTACAATGTTCTGTCATAGAGTATTTCATACTACATGTAATATCAATGTACACTAGTTTTCAGGGACATGGTACCTTGTCAGGATCAGCCCCAGCCCTGCCCCTCTCATCATAACATGAAACAGGCAATCCTGTTTCATGTTAGCTCCTTATGTTTCAACTGTTCCATGGGCTACTGCATGGCCCTGAGGAGGCCACCACATCTCCAGAGCCCATCCCTGGGGAGGCCACCATGTTTCCAAGATCCTGCCCAGGGCAGGCTATCGCCTCCCCAAGCTCCTACCCAAGGGTGGCTGCTGCATCCCCAGAGCCCTGTCTAGGGGAGGCCACCACATCTCCAAAGCCCTAAACAGGGGAGGCCGATGTATGTCTAAAGCCCTTCCCAGGGGAGGCCGCTGCGTCTCCAGAGTCCTGCTGAGGAGAGGCCACCATGTTTCCCTAGACCTGCTGAGGAGATGTCAATGAGTATCCAGAGTCCTACCCAGGGGAGGCCTCCGCATCTCCAGAACCCAGCTTTGGGAAGGCTGCTGCATCTCCAGAGTCCTGCCCAGTAGAGACTGTCATATCTCCTAACCCCTGCTCTGGGGAGGTCACCGTGTTTCCAGAGCTCTGTCCAGGTGAGGCTGCCACATATTCAGAGTCCCTGCCTTTGTGGTTTCCATTCATCCTTGTTCCATCCTTGCCAGCTCCTGTGGTGCTGCCGCTCAGCCCAGCCATGCATCCTCCAGTTATACCCACAATGGTTTCCTCTGCCCATCCTTCTATTTCTCTCCCCGTTCATGGTTAAATCCCCAGTGTTCTGTAGTCGTCCATCTGATACTTCACTTCCTTAGATGTGCCCCTTTGTTTGTTCCCTTACTTTCCCACCTTTTCAGTCCCTCAGTCCTGTGCCTCCCATATCAGTCTTGGTTCCCTCTTTGGTCACTTGGTCGTGTACCTGTTGGGTCTCCTATCTGTCCCCCATGTGGTCCTAGTCCTGGTTCAAATTCTTGGTAATGTTCTCTAATCTAATGGCCCTGACCCAGCTCCTTATGTTCCACCTGTTCTGGTCCCCTTTGTCATGCTCTGCACCAGTTTTTCCAATCCCTTGGTCACCTGAGTTCCTATGTCATCTTGTGTTGCCCCTGTTCACTGTTTTTTTCCTGTGTATTTGTGGTACTGGCAATGCCCCTGCAAGCCTGGGGTTTGTACGTTCCTTAGGGGGTAATGTCAGGATCAGCCCCTGCCCTCTTTCATTATGTCATTTCCCCTTTTGGCCAGCAGGTGTCACTGGTCATCCCATTTGGTATTAGCTCCTTTTGTTTTTTCTATTCCCTGTGCTGAGGATTAATGGGCTGAGCAGGTGTCATCCAGGCCTCCCTTTCCATTTTGACCTTAAGGCTGGCCAGAGGTCATTGAGTCAGTTGCATTGTCTTGCTGCTTTGTGTTTATACCCAGTTTGGTTGTGAGTTTTTGTTACCTGATTGTGTGTTTGTAGCTGTTGTTGCCCCATGTTTGCTACTGTTCTGCTATAGTTGATCCTATGTTGCTCCATTCTTGTTTCTGTGTTGCTTCCTGCATTAGTTGTTGTCGTTTACCTGCTTTTTTCACCCCTAGTGGCTCCTTTTGTATTTTGTTTTGTTAAATTCCCTTATTTTGTTTGAGCCACAAGGTGGGTCATCCTTCATTATGCCTGTCCATAACGGGACCTGTTTGCTGGATTTAACTTAAAAATGTTAACAATATAAGTTGGTGACATGAAACCACAGGATGTTTTTGAAAGTGGTACGAAAACATATCCTGTGACTAAGAGCCGAGAATATGGAATAGACAACACAAGACCTGAGGGAAACTCCAGGATCAAGAATAAAAAAAAAAAACGCATCATTATGGAGCGCGCTGGAGGGATATATACATTTCTTATGATGACCACTGGACGGAGACAAAGAGCACTCTGCCGATTTTGCTGATTAAACAGTCTCAAAACTTGTTTCTTGGTAGCTGTGATAATGTAAATATGATAGTTAAATGCATCGTCTAATACATAATTTACATTTAATCTGTATTCAAAAAAAAAATCACACACATGTGACTTTAGCGAATGCACACAAATAAACCAAATAAAGAAGTTCAAGCATAAACATGTTAGTTGTTCTTTCGCATTTATGCAGCATGGTCACTGTTTTGATTGGTGTCCGTTATATTTTACAGATATCGTGACTATGCAGCAGAATACTGTTTTGAAAATGTATTAGTTTTTTTTTTTTTTTGAAAAGTACGAAATCAGGAGAAATGAACCAAACCGGGACGCATAGCGGTGATTGTCATCAGGAAGTTCTTTTCAGTCCAACAGCACAACATAATTACAAGACGTGTGAATTTAAATTTCCCAACGGTTTGCCTAAATTCCTGCTTTCTCGCTCGTACAAAGTGTATGTCCCCTTGCATGCTGTTCCATCTAGTTGCGTCGTGTTTTTTTGCGTTTTGCTCGTTTTGGCCTCTCATCTGATTTTTTTCCCCACTCCTGTCTTAATTCCCACTGGCCTGTTACTACTATGTTATTCACTGAAATCCTGATGTTGATGCATTGATTACTTTGAAATTCTTCTTTCGTATTTTTCCGCTGTGTCGGTTATTGTTCTCCTCTTGCCCATTCCAGCTTACTCCAGCTACACCACTTTCATTCGGTATCATTCAGGACTCTTTTTTTGTTCTTCTTATCCGAGTCTTCGCTGCATCTCGGATCATTACCTCGTTCATAACAACCCCCCCACCCCGCCGCCCAGCTCCATGTCACAACCACGATCTCTTCTTCCTGAATGCAAATTCTGGAATTTGATAAATCTCTGATCTCTATCAAGGTACTTTGCTGTGGCGACCAAAAACTAAACATTAAACAGCACACCAACACAAACCAACCTATTCACAACACCCAATGCACACAGTAACACATTCACACATCTTTACACAGACATACAGTCACATGTGCATGTACACTCACGGGCACTTTATTGCTTTTTTGCAGGGACTTTCCGCTGACTTCCATTCTATTTTTCTTTCCCAGCCTTGACCCCTACTAAATGGAACTCCACACAAGGAGAAACCAAAGTAAATGGTTCATGTCCTTGAAAACTGTTGCGAAAATATTTTCAAAGTGGCATTCCCAGTAAATTCCCTTGATGTCACTCGTTTATTATTCGATCGTGCCCGGGCATCTGGAATCCATATTAGCAGGTACTCGCAGACGCATAACCTTCGGAAGCTTTCGGACAGCTTGATACATAGTAGCAAGTGCATATAAACACACGCACGCACGCACACACACAACAGTATTCGAAAAAGAAGGCACAAATGACAGAATACCGTGCATAAATCCAATGCATGCAAAAGCATACGCATGCAAGCACAAGAACGTAGAATTATACGTGCGACTTCAAAACAAGCAAATCACCAACAACACCCACAATATTTGCATTTACAACTTTCTTGCATACCTGTTTCAACCCGACTTTGGCAAAAGAGGAAAGGTAGTGGAAGTTAAGCAAAATCAGTTTGAGACTCCATGCCAATGCTGTCCAAATAGTAACACAAATCTTTTTTTTTTTGTCTGTGTTTAGTCAGGGTCTAGTCAGATGATCACCTGTTGCCGAAACACCTTGAGCCCTTAAGAAATTTACTGTGTTTGGGTTAGATATGCACCAAACCAAATCACTCGAAGGACTGAAATGTATCCTGAGTTTTGGCGTGCAAAACTTCTAAAAACTATTCCACTCAGTTTCACTTGAGTTTTAAAATGCGCAGTCACCAATGTATTACTTTTAAGTTTATCGTTGAATTAAAAGCTTTGTTATCAAGATTGACATATTACTTTTCAATCGAATGTCAATATATATACACTGTTGCTGTTGAAAAGGTCCACTACAGGGGTGCAACACTTCAATAAAGGAAAACAACGTGAGTAAACTCACCAAGAGATCCTGGGTTAATTTAAGCAGATGCCTCGTCTGATTGGTCAGTATCTCAGGGTCAACAGTTCGACGATGGTGGACAGGAGTCGGAAATGACAATGACAGGGGGGTCAGCAACAGTAAGATGGCCAGTTTGAGGGCGAAGGCAGTCCACACTGGAAAGGAAGAACAGTAAAAAATCTAATGTGCATAAAATCTGGGAACCGCTGGTATCAGTGACACTTCTGCAGCCCTGTAATCATGGGGATACCCCTCAGTCGGGAGTATCAGTGTGCTGCTCATACAAAACAAAATTCCTCATACAGAAATACGTTTTAGATATGAATCTTGATAACACATTTTGAATTAAGCCATTAAGCAACTATCGACCTGCCAGCTGTGTCAGGAGGTACTCGCAGGTACCTTGTTAAAAGCGCTAAGCAATTACAAGTAGGATAACTGTACCTACTTGAACTATTGTTTTTTTGCACCATTTGAATCAAAACAAAAAACTAAACTTAATGAAACAAACGAATGGACAAACACAGAGACTACAGAATAGTCAACCTAGCAGACATTAGATGTTGAAGTTCAAATACCTTATAGCAATACGACAATTAAACGGGTTTGAAAAACTGCATTCAAAACACTTACATTTCATATTTCCTCGGTCCGAGATAAAAATAAATAAGCAAGCAAATAATAAATAAATAAATATAAATAAGCAAATGAAGGTTGTGGAAAAATAAATATTGAATGACTACGACTCCAGGACGTGTCACGTGCTCCCAAATTTCTTCTGGCTCTTTTACTCTCCGCAGGGCAAAAGACGAATGAATGAATGAAAGAATATTTGTGTGGGTGAGACATATTTTTTTTTTTTTTTTTTTTTTTTTTTAAACAGCTAATGATAAAGTTTTTGCCTTTATAAAGTTATACCAAAATTCCGTTTATCTTTGAGAAGTAGGTGAAAGAAACAGACGGACAGAAGGAGAAAACTACAGATAGATGACTGCTTAGAAAGAGAAGGATGTGAGTGTGTCTTATTTTTCGCGCAGTGAAATGTTTAGGCTTGTTAAAACTTCCTTTATAAAGACGTCGGCTGTATGACACATCGCCTGAGTCACCATTTCATTCATAAAACACACACACAGACACACATAGACACACACTCTCTCTCTCTCTCTCTCCCTCTCTGTCTCTCCCTCTCTCTTTCCTCCTCCCTCGTCTCGCTGCGCGGTGTGTCTTTTGCGAAATTTTACAAAATGTTCCGCTGTTTTTTTCTGCTATGTATCACTTTCCCTCTTTATATCTCAGAGTCTGTCTGTCGATATCTCTGTGCACTTCCTCTGCACCCCCTCACATTTTCTGTCTATCAGATCACCTATCGGTATATCTTTTCATCTCTAAATCTCTTCCCCTCTCTGTCTATCTGTAAGACCATTGTTTCATTTTACATCAGGCTATCTCCAGTTCTCTGTCCTTTCTCTTTCTTTGCCTACATCTTTCTGTATTTCCCCCCCCGATGTCCTTATGAAAAGATTTCATAAATCATGCTCTTCTTATTTAATGTCTCTGTTATGTTGCCCATGAAAATATGGTGTGAAAACATAGATGAAATATGCTGTTAATAGAAGTTTATACCTGGACCAAATGGCAATGTTAGTCTTCTGCTCAAACGATTTCCCAACCATCTTAATCTTTCAGTGACACATCAGGGACATGGGGTTAGGGGTTGAAATGAGGCTGTGAGCTGGATTAGAAAAACAAATGCTAGACACCGCAGGACGTGAGTCGCGACACACTTACACAGAGAAAAAGTCCAGGTTAATGCAACATGCACCCAGAGACGGCCTGCTCTGGAAACTGTAAGTCAGGTGCAGCTCAAGGAAGCCCGCCAATGCGAAAGGTCAAAGAGGCAAGGCTGACTTTCCAGTCAGCAGTATGGGTTAATGAAGCGAGTGTATCCTGACCAACCTGACTGGGCCCCAAAGGGGAAATGTGTGTGCTAGGGTGGCCGGGGTGGGGGGTGGAGGGGGGGTACTGGTAAATTGCTGCGCTATAGTTTGCCGGGCCACAAAGAAGTAGTGCAGTAGATGAGGCTTGGAGGAATAGATGAGTGTGAGGGTGGGATGGCGGTAGATATTAACACACTCCTTCTTTTCATTTCCCACATCAAAGACTTCTTTGAAGGCACAGCTGGGAAAGAATAAAAGAAAGAGTGAACATAAGTGAACTTAGTCACTCTCCCTCTTTCTGTCTGCCCTTCTTAGTGCAGCTGCTGGTGGTCCCTTGTACAGTAGTAGCTCCTCATACTCGTGTCAACACGCTGACGCTAGCGCCCCCTACCACCCATCATGGGTGCTGCAATGTCATGCCAGAACGCGCACCTGCGTGCCACTTTCATATCCCTCTCAACACATCGGCACACTCCTCCCCAGCTCACGGATGACAGCTGAATGCGTTCATCCTCAAATAAATCACTGTCTCAGGAAATGTTTGATTGACCAAACCACTGGTTCTACGCTTGCCTGAGGCTGTCAGTTGGTTGCATTCCCCCAGCAATGACAGAAAGTTTACGCGGTCCGGATGAACGAAAATCGTAATGTAAATCTTACCGCTACATTTGCGCGACGATAATGATGGGATGTCAGCTTAATCACCCAGGGTTACTACAGGCAGTCAAGTATTCAGTCTGGAACAGTATAAAGTGTAATGAGCCATAAACACTCCATTATAGGTTAGGTTGATGTCTTTTAAAGATATTGTGGTGAACCTTAAATATCGTTTTCGCTTGTGATTTTTCAGTTGTAAATTGAAAGTTTAACCAGGACAGAAGTGCAGTGCTAGTGAAGGTAGTTCTTCCTGGACGGGCACACTGTGCTTACACGTGTTTCCATGTCCAATGCCTCAGTGTTCAGTGTGACGCCGGACGTTTAACTTGACATGACGCAACACGGGAAATGTAGACGCTGCTCTAGTGAAGGACTTATGTTAGCAGTTATAAATTACATGCAGCTGTCATTTTAACGTTTCCTCATCGTTAAGTGGGAATTCCGCTGCGCCGCAGATTAAGCACAGGCATCTTTGTTCAAAGAGCTGTGAGGAAGCGGAGCCGTTAAGTGTTAACAGGGACTTTTTTTCCATGAAATGCCACTCAACAGGACCTGACCTACACAACCCGCTTCCCAGCTGTGTGAGGGTCAGCAGAGTGGGAATCCATTGCGCTAAATCTTATCACCCCCCACCCCCAGCCCCTTTCGACGTCAGAGAGCAAGTGAGTGTTTTAATGGTTTGGGGGGGGGGGGGGAAATAATAGTGACACAGAGAAGAAAAGCCATTGAGCAATGAAATGACGTCTTTCACTCTCCCTTTCTCACATTCAGTAATCAGTACTAGCCTGCCTTTTTGTTCCTGTTCCAGGGTGTATCCTGTATGATCCAGCAGACCTCCATGACCGACCGGAGCTTGATGCTTCCAGAAGCTCCCCAAAATGGTCACATGACCCTTGCCCCTTCTCATCACTAGCATGACGGACATCTTCATTTTCCTGTCTAACAGCATCAGGCCTGGCCCTGGTTCTGGGGCATGTTTTCATTTGCTGACATGTGGAGAGTTTTACATGACACCACGCCCCCCCCCCACACCACTGAAACTGTGCTTATGAGGCATATTTTATCAGGAAGCTGCATATTTTATAGGGATGTTTATAAATGAGTGTCTGTCCAACATTCCCCCCCAGCCGCTCCTCACGTTCCTCGCCCCATCCTGACCTCCCTTTCCAGCTCATCCTGCATCTCTGAGTGAGGAAATCTTTCAATGAAGACGCTGAAGCAACAGGTCAGAGTCGAGGAGGGGTTGGGGGGGGGGGGGGGGGGGGTGGGGGGGGGGGGGGGGAGAGGTTGGGGGACAGCCAAGCGAGTAACAAGGAACTTTTTACTGTGCAAACACTTTCCATTTATGCCTCCCTCACTCTCTGCTGCTAACATACTGCCCCTCTACGTATGCTACAACTTTCGCTCTCTCTCTCCTTCCGTCTTGCCCGCTCTCTGTCTCTCTCCTCTTCTCAGCCGCTCTAAACATTCTTTCCTCCCTTGTCACTGTATGTTTCCTGTCTGCATCCCTCTCTCCATCCCTCTTTTTCTCCCCCTGGTATAGGAGCTCTAGGCGAAGTATCCGGCGCCCGCAAGCGGCTTGACGCCATACAGCTGCCGCACTTGTTCAACCACACAAACAAACCAAATGTCAGCTGGCTTCTTCAATTTTATCAGCGGGCCTGTGCAGGACATTACCCGGGATGCTTTGTGGATGACGGGCGGGGGCGGGGAATTGTG
>JAABNX020000151.1:2429332-2458106 GCA_015163995.2 Mormyrus lacerda
AATTGTGTGTGGGGGGGGGGGAACTAATATTAGCACAATCCACCACTTGCCGAAATGCTACCCCGGGAGGTATTCCTGAGCATTCCCCCGCTTTCTACGCTTCAGGTGTTGTGCCCACTGAGCCTCTTACAGACTGTCTGGCGGCCCCTTTCACTTCTCCCCCACCCGGTTAGCTGGGGAGGAAGCGTGCTGAGTCTCACACACGCGCACACGCACGCAGGCCCCTGTGTAAAGAATATGAGAGGGCCCCGTGGACAAAGAGGGAAGGAATGCAGTGACGTCCTCGTCTGCCCCACTGACTAACTGCACAAATGTGACAAAACGCGAGGGTGCACCACCTCAATGGCTTTCCCGACGAGCAATTTCTCGGTACCATTATAAATCATGTGACCTCTGTCATTTATACTGCCTGATTCCTGTTGTTAGCTAAACACAAGAGGGCATCTCTGCATCTCTTTAGCCCCTCTAAACAAATTAACAATATGTTCTCATTTATTTTCATTAAAATGTGACATTCCTGGCTAAACAGATATCCTTATTAACATTTAATGTTGGCCAGGTAACATTTTCCATATCAATCGATTGGACAGATTATCATAGGCTGAGATTTGGTATGATGTGATGCAGACTTCAGTGTTCTTTACATTCCTGTAAAAGTGGCCAAAATGGTTGACTTTGCATATTGTAGCCTAATATCACACCTTCTTATCAGTGAATGAGAGTGCCAGTAGGGTCACAGACCTTACTCTTGAAGGCCTTGGTGTTTACTAGTCTTTATCCAACCCCTCCCTCCCAAATTTAAACCAATTTCTTATCTGCACAGGGTCACTATGAACCTGGAGCTTATCCCAGGCAGGGGAATACCTCCCTTCGCCTTTGGGAACCCTGGAGACCACAGTTAGCATGTCTTTGGACAGCAGGAAGAAATCATTATACATGGGGAGACAATGAGAAGGGCACACGCAGAGCCAGAATTTGAACCCAGAACCCTGCAGTACTGAGGGGACAGTGCTGACCACTGACTGTTTGGCTTAGCAGTTCACTTTCTCCACTCTTTGCATCTCTGTGATTTCATCAAAAGGGGGTGAGCTGAGAACAGACTTGTGGTTACGGGTTACAGACCTCGCAATAAGAAGGCTAAATGCAGGAAAATGTTTGGTACAGAGCAGGTTTCAGCTGTGGATTGTTTGCACTCATACACCAAACACTCACTTTCCCAAAACCACTTTATGCTTAGTAGCTTTGCGTGACCCAAAGAGTCTCCCAGCAGAGCCTGGACAGAAGGCAGGACCACACCCTGGACCAGACGTCAGGCCATCTCAGGAACCACACCCAGCCAAGGGCAATTTGGAGACACCAGACAGCATGGCCTTAGATCGTGGGAAGCCAGAATATCCCAAGGAAAACCCAAGGCGGAACATGAGTAAAGCAGCAGAAAGTCGGAGAAGGGGCCAGATATGAAGCCAGGACAATGAAGCCGACACAGCTGACCACAGCAATGCAATGTGTATCTTAAGAGTAATATTTTTTATCCTAAATTTCAGTTTTTTCCTCCTTCAGACAAACATGATAATGTTAAATCAGCACTTTGCTGTGTTAAGTCTCTGTGCTGGTATGTATAGGAAGTAAATATCTGCAGTACTTCATTACAGTACTGTGCTAAATCATTACAGTACTATGTTCTCTGGATGGATTGTGAAGTGACGGTTCATGGGGAATCCCCCATGCATCAGCAGGGGGCACTATTCAGGGTGACAGTAACCCAGATTTTCCTCTGTCCTTAGCAATGCATGGTTTTCCTGTAGACTGGGCCAGGAAGACTATAGCAGGGAGATATGTTAAAAATGACCACAGGAGACTAAATAATTGGGCTGGATATTGTCGTCATTATGATAGGAAGGATAGAAAAGAATTTGAATAGACAGCTTGGAGGAAGGGACTGACACCTTTGTGTGGCGCTGTAGGACCTGAGTCTGTCTCTTTGAGGGTAGAGGAGCTTCCCCCTGTTACTGACCACCACCCCAATGTCACCTTTACTCCCCAAGCCAACCTCAGTCAACGGGGGATATTACATTGCACCCTTATGTTTAACTGCATACTGCAGTGTATGCAGTACTTCCTTAACTTTAAGTGATGCAGCACTTTTCACTGAGTCCAGCGTCCATAATGTTCCATATGCCCCCCATTAACACCCCCTGAAATGCTTCTGTCTCTTTCTTTGCATGGCAGGAATGCCATGAATGCGAGGAACGAACGAGTCAGAGATAGTCGGAATTTCCCTGGAGAACAACAAAACAGGCACACAATGCGGGGAGAGGGGGGCAGTGAATTTGGGGAGGTGGAGCTTGGAGGGTGAGCAAGAGGACAGGAAGGTGACCCAAAGAGTTAGGAATTGGGGATTAGAGGAAATACACAATATATAGGAAAAGATCAAAAACAAGCCGCAATCTCTTGAAACCTTCAGCACAGATCCTCTGCTGTGTTGTTAACAAATTAAGCTTTTAAAGTGTCAGGAGCCTGGTCAGAGATTAGATTACTGTCTCCTGTGGAAGTCCCCTGTGTCCCCTCATTACATCACATTTTATGTCACCCTAAACTTGCCTTCCAATATCGTACAAGTCTTTCAAAAGAGGCGCAGTAATCTTCAGCTGAAGACATCCATACCAATTTCTGGTTATTTATAAGGTTGAGGCTCAATGGGTATCGCATTGCCTCGGTACTCAAGGATTGTCAGATTTTATGCCTGGGCTCCCTCCCCTTACCACCATGTTTGTGTGTGTGCGTGCGGGGTGTTTGTGTGCGGTGTGTGTGTGTTTGCGGGCATCCATTTTGCATGGCCCCCTTTTCTTTGCGTGGGTTTTCTTTGGGTCGTCTGGGCTTCCTGGGATAAGCTCCAGTTTACTGCAGTCCTAATAGGATAAGTGGATATTGAAAACGGACGAATTTCTGTGGGCAGAAATTTGGTGGTTGAAAACATGAAGGTATAATGCTCTCGTGGGTTTGAAAGCATAGTCCTTCCTGAGAGTAATCATGACCTCATTCTACTGTTTTCCAGTTGACTCAGGCAATTATCCTAAAAGCCTTTTTTCAGTTTTTAAAATTTCATTTTATTCAGATTGTTTTTTATTCTCATAGGTAGCACTGAAGTTTGTTGTTGCTTCATTCCTAGAAGCATTAGTGAGACAACCGCTGAATGAGCCAGAAGTCAGCCTGGGAGTTCTGATGTCTCCGTGCTGGCTCCGGCTTGTCGTGAAGACAATCCTTTTGGTTCCCAAGAAAAGAAGAAATGCACAATTTCTTAGAACATTTCGAAGCATGTTTGCATTTGCTTTTTGGGAAACACATGATAAAATTCCTGTCAATGCCTGTCACGTTTCTCTTTTTTTTTTTTTACAGAACCTTTTAAAAAATGAAAGTGAGGTTTATGTCTTACTAGCGACGATTATTATTAACTAGCTTGTTTGAGTGGTTATGTTTATATAGAAGCAGTTTATTTTTTTAAATGGAGACCACAGTTGTACATTTTTTCTCTGTGTCCGTTTCAAGTGAGAAGGTAAGCTAACAGCTCTATTTCCTTGACTAAGAAGCACCCGTTTTGCCTGCGGGATGTATATGATGACGGCCTATGGATGTTGCCACAGGGCTCCAAAACAAGAGACATACTTGGCATTAGGAGATTGAGAGCATGCGTGCTAAGTGACACAGCTGCAGTAATGGGGTCCTGGCTAATCTGCCCTGCTCCCAAAATATCCAACCAGTAATACTTCAGGCATTCCAAAAACGTGTGTGGGGGGAAAATAATTTGTTTAGTGTGAATTAGCTTATAAATTTTACTTTTTTCTATGAAATACCATTTAAATGACCTTTGACCTGGCAGTGGAAGCCCCTCAAAGGAAAAGCTCAAAGGCATTTCAACGACATGAAAGCAAGGCTACATAACATAAACAGACCCATCAGATTACAGCCAAAAATAAAGAGTGGTATTGTGCGGCCTCGCAGCACTGCACTGCTGTTTCAGTGTGGGGTCCACTCAGTCAACACGATGACGCAAAATGGAACAAGCTTCCAACAGAGGCCAGGCCTGTCGGAACAAGGCGCCTCCCCGCTACTCCTGAGTGCGGGCGAAAAAAAAGGCAAAGGCATTTTAGGAGGACCACCAAACTCAGCATAGTTACTGAGCCCTCCAAACACGGCGGGTGTAGACAGGAAATGACCTCCCCCCACCCCCCAGGGAAGGGTGGGGGGGGGAGGCAGGGAAGTTTGCTGCACTAACCCCTGCTAACAGTAGCAAGCCTCAGACTGGCAGAGATGACATCACGGGGCCCTTTCATAAATAACGTCTTCATTACGTAATCCCGTCGATGGGGAGAAAGTGAAGCATCCCAGAGGAAGATGTTGTTTGTTGACTTGATCTCTCTTCTGACTGGCCGAGGCATGGTGGGACCAAGCCCAGCATTAATCCCCCCCCCCCCATGCGACCAGGATTATCCTCAAATAAACCTGATAGCTGGAAGCTCGTGATTGCTCACATCTCCCTGAAGGTAGATGTGAGACACTTCCTGGCTCAGTGATGTCAGCTGTGACATGCACGGACAGAAGGCCGGCCAGCCACCGAGAACTTGGGGCTGCTTCCTAGGGACACCTCCCCGTTTGTGCCCCACGTGTGTCCGGTACAGTAATCTGCCATCCCTCTTCATTCTTCTCTCCATTTCCCTCCCTCTCTCCCTCTCACCATTTCTTACCCTACTGACTCAGCTGTTTTTGTAGGAAACTCGTTCCCTTTGAAGACGGGAAGAATCTTTCATTACTTTAAACATGGAGGAGAAACAAGGGAAAAAGGGAACAATTACCACCTATTGTTTTTTTTTTTTCTCTGTGCAAAACTTCCCTTCTCTGACCCCAGCTTTTGGACTTCCCCCCATAATGATGGTGCAGTCCTAATTACAGAGAGGTCCCACAACAGGTGTGGCAATGTGCACCTGGGGAGAGACGGTAGTAGGGAGGGCAAGAAGAAGCAGCTCACTGACAGGATGCTGTCCGGCACTCAGACTTGTCCTAAGCACCACTACCGCCCTGCTCGGCCTTCTGTTTTTCTCACTGTTTCCTATTCATTACACTGCCACTCTTTTCCAAAAAAAAAAAAAACAAAACAGCTGGAAAGTATCATATGCTTTGTGATGAATTACAATTACTGGAAAGGTCAAAGGATTTTTTAATAGAACCCACTCAAGAAACTTTCCAAACATCACTTTCTGATTAATGTTTCTAAACATCCTATCTACTTAAGGTATTAAGAACACCAGAGATGATAATTGTGTGCTATTATGGAAATTTTCAAATAGGCTAACACCAGGTCTCCCAAATTACATGCATCTCCTTTGAGTTCGGTGGTGGTCGTGAGTGGGCGGAAGTCTGAGGTGGTTTGAGGAGCTCGTGACGATGATGTAATTGATTCTCACGAGACCGTGTGCAAAGGAGGCTCACAAGAGATTGACCGGATGAGAAGGAAACTTCTGGAATTCAGCCAAAAACACAAGGAAAAAACATAGTCAAAAAGCCAGACCTTAGTTTGACGTCAGAGTTTTGGAAATTACGGTAGCCTCAGATAAACAAGGTTTCCGAAGTATAAACTTGTGTACATGTGACTGTCTGTGTCTGCTTTATTTGTCAATCCTCTTGGACAATAAATCATAGCAGGAGAAACCTGCACACAAACTTTACCAATATATAAAGGCATTGATAATAGTGTTTTTCAGGGAAAAAAGGTCATTATGTCGTTTGAATGTATTGTATACAAAGCAAGGCAAAATATTTATGCTGTGAAAAGTTGAAGAAAGAAAGAAAGAAATAATTATTTCACATCAAATCTATCAGACTTCCAAAACATTTTATCAACTACAATATGGGAGCTTAAAAGATACAGCTTATGTTATGTGGGGAAAATATATTTTGATGAGTTCATAGTAAAAAAGATGCATAGTTTTCTTCTGGATTTGACCCTTCTTAGCCCATGACATGCAAAAGTGTTATGTCTGCACCATCTAGTGGACTATTATGAAAACAGTAATCTTTTTCAGTTTGTCTTCTAAAGCTAATGGTGGTCATAAGGATACTTGGGCAATATATTTCTCGCATGGATGGTCTGCATAATGCCTGTTTTGGTTTATGTGTTTCTGTGCTTACATATCCTACACCACAAATACAATCTGTATGTATTTTATTATTGTATGTAGCACATATTATATATTCTTGATGGGGTATATTTGTTTTATGAAAGTATATCATGATGTAAATATTAATTACAGAAAAATATATTGCTGACAGAATTTTTAACACCAGTGTCTATATTACTGCATTGCTTCAATCTACATGTCAGTTTGGCTGATATTTTCTGGCTTAATATTCCTCAGTATAGTTATTTAATATGTGGTAACAGAGAATTAATATACTTTTTACAGATAAAAATGTAAAAATTCCTGTATATAATTTACTAGCATTAACACTATTTTCTGAAGCCCCAAACACTTATTTTTGCATCTACATGTTGATATCAGTAACAGTACCAACCACAAAACTTGATTTTGCAATTTGTCTTTTCCAGTTCCATAGTTACTTAAATGGGTGACATTCCCCAGACTGTGAGTTCATTGTTTTAAAGCCTTGTCCTCTGATTGGCTGGCAGCTCATCCTGGTCGAGCCCCCACAGGAAATTGCGCAGTCGTGTTATTTCCTGTTGCAGTTCAGGGCTTGGAATTGGCTGCATGAGGTCAAGTCGGGGGGTCTCGTTTGGCAAAATGAGTGGAGGGTGATCCAAGAAGCTTTCAAAAATATCTAAATGTTTCAGGATAAGAGAATGGGATGAGAGTGAATTAAAAATGCAAGATGTGCCTTGTAAACAATAAAACAAACAGGAGCCCTTACCTCCACCAAGTTCTGTTCCAGGGGGTGGGGTCCAGGAAGAAGGTGGGGCTCGAGCCGGTCCTAACTTATAATGTGTCAGCAAATGATGAAGTTGAGCTGGACTTAGTAAAGCATGGTCTTCCTGTAGGCTGGACCAGGAAGACTACAGGAGGGAGAAATGTTAAAAATGACCACGGGAGACTAAATAAACGGACTGGACCTCATCCTATTTATGATAGGAAGGATAGAAAGGAATAGAGATTGATGACAGAAATGGCCCCAGTATGTATGTTTTTAAGGACGCCTATTCATCATATTTAGTTAAGGACTTTGCTCCAGCCCCCCCGAGAATGTGGGCTTCGTAGACATGTGTTTTACCTGGATGAGGCGGGTCTTTGGAATGCACAGGAAGTTGACTGTGACTGAAAGCTTCTTCAGAAACTCTGAAGCAATGTCTCCGAGTCCTACACCCTGCAGCCAGTCTAAAACCAGGTCCAGGTTTGTGCGGATCTGAACCGCCCGTGACCAAGAAAACAGGCCATCTGTGACAGAGGATAAAACACTTCATATCTTATTTGTCCTGCACAGGCATGTAGATGATACATTGATTACCCATGGAAATAATATAGGACATCCTCTTCATTGACGGAAAAAATGTCATATATAATATAACTTGAGCCTGACTTATGACTCATTCCCTTCTGGGGGCAGTTTGAAAGCAAAACTCTGACTTGCCCCCCACCCCCACCTCCAAAGAGCAACATGTGTTAAACCAGAATTGAAATGCTTTTAAATGATTTGACCCGTCTGGGTTATGAGAGCTTGTCAAGTTTTATGGGCTTAATGATGTAAGTACAGTTTCCATTTATTGTTCAGTCTTCTCTCACCTCTCTCCAGCAGAGTGTTGAGCAGGGAGGTGTTGGTGAAGAAAAAGAGGTAGCCGAACGTCTGAGACGTCAGGGGAGGTGAGAGACACGCATCCCGGGAGAGCATCAGAGAACGTCGATAAACCTCCACCAAGCCAGCGACAGTGGGAGGAAGTGTGGATACATCGTCCTCCGGCTCTCCTTCACTCCCCACCCTTGTACTTTGCACCTTCGTTCCCTCCTTGCTTTTGTCTTTCTCCTCACTGGAAAAAGGATTGGTGTCGAGGAGTGCCGGAAGGAAAGAGTAGAGGGTCTGGTAAGAAAAGAGAGAAACTGACATAAGATGTTGAGCAAAGTCCTCAAGGTTTCGCGTTCTCAGAGCATTCACACCCTGGGTCAATGAGACGTCGTTAGCTATGTGGAAAGCAGCCTCTGCAGCTCTATGCGTGCCCACTCACTTTAGTCAGGTGGTACACACACTGCTGGAAGGTATGCATGATGACATCATCAAGCAGAGCCAGGGCCTCTGAGCAGGTGTCCATGTCAGCTGATATGATGGGATCACCTGGAGCTGAGACGCATGAAAATGACAATATGCCCTGTCAGAACTGAACCCTACTACGTTTGATATTTAGTCTCAATGTTCAATAAATGTCCTGTAGCACTACGTTTAAATTGGCTGAAGTGAGGATGCAATGAGGATCTGAGAAGCAGAATAGTGTCTGCCGATGCTGAAGGGTGCAATCAGGATATGATTACTCTGCCAACCATGGGATTTGAACCACAAGCTTTTTTTCATGGGCACAGAACCATAAGCCACTGAGCAACACATCAGCCTATATTAGGGTTAGTGTTTTACAGACAGAGGTTGAAGATGTTAAAAAGAATATCAATATCTTTCTTTGACCTGCACATATTGAAGTAGAGGTATATGATGTTTAAATGTTCAAAAGGGAATATAAAAAACAGCAAAGCAAGTTTTCTCCTTCTCACCCTCAAATTCCCATTCTTTTTCCATTGCCTCAACTTTGACCTGGAAGAAGTTTAGAAGCTCTGTGGCGTTGGACATCCAGAACATCAATGGTCGAAGGTCAGAAGACACCTTCTCTATACTTTCTATGGTTGCTTCAACTCCCTGATCTGTGGAACTAGATGTAGATTCACTGTTTAGAAGGACACCATAACTGTAACATAATAATAAAACATAATAATAATTTTCATTCAATAATTTCCAAATAATTTTTGTTTTCCCCTGTATTGCATTACTGCTTGCATGTGTAATCAACTGAACTGCATCAATTACTATTGAGAATAAATTAATAAAATATAGGAAAGAGAAATTCACCACTAAGCATAAAAATATGAGGATTATGGCAATAAATTGTCAGTCTTCAGTGAATTAATTAACATACCAAAAGAAACACAAGTCTATGCTACAAAATACAGGAGTAAGATAATTCTCTGAGCAAATTGAGAATGTGAAAGCATACTTTTGTGTTGGATGCTGATCTCCAAATTCTTTAACTTTATCCTGAAAAAAAGGTCAGAGATATTAGTTGATTCTCCATAACAGAGACCAAAAATTCAAGATTGTCAAGTGATTTATGAATTCCTCAATTCATGTAACAAATAAGTGCCTTCATTTAATTTATTACATTTGATTGTAATCTGCAGTTAATCCGGACTTGTCTTAGACCAATTTTAATTGGGATCTTGTTCGTATAAGTGTTTAAATACCACAATGTACATTTATACGGTTAAAACTGTGTCTGGCAGACCCACCCAGACAATCCCCTTGATTTGATTGGCCGCTTTGAGCATAAGTTGTGGAATCAGGGCAGGATCCAAGTCCTTGGAAGCATAATCAATCATCACTGACAGGAGATATGCGGGTGCGAGGGCTCCGCCCCCTGAGTCGGGTGAACAATTCTTGGAGATGATTTCCTGCAGAATGGTGGGAGAAGGTCGTATTTTTTTACACACAGAAAAACTGGCAAATGAATAAAAAGCTGGCGGCGTGCAACACGTTGCTGCCTGCTACGGCCTGAGGGACAAAGAGTAAATTAAACAACTTTGCCGAATTCATATTTTTTCTGCAGGATTCTCACGTCTTTTATTTTGTCATTTGGTCAGGCTGCTTGATACTTGATACACTCCAGTTTGATGCTGTAGTCTAGAGTAGTGCACAGGGCAGAGGTCACTTGGGACAGTGTTATATTCTGGGTTTTCTTGATTTCAAACGCTGCTATGACCTGCAAAACAATTTGGCTGGTTCTCTGCGTTTCTGATCCTGTTTCGTCTTGTATTCTTAATTCCCACCGTCTAGCATTTTTTGGAACCAGGACACACAGATTCTCTTACAACTTGAAAGCTGTCAATACATAGAGGAATTCAATGATCTGCCTAAGGTTTTTCCCCATTATTCTGTAATCCAGTTAAACAATTATGCAAGGTGAATTGTAGAAAAATCCCACAGTTTATCACTGTGTACAGATCTTAACCCTCCACTGACCTGTAAGAGGGTATCGGCATATCTAGGGTCGAACTTCAACACAGCGTCTGTGGAGCTCAGGTACTGGCGGAGAGCTTCCTGTCTGTCCACCAGGCCTGCTGGGCAGCAGAGGGGGGGGCCCTCAGACTGCCAATGCCGGGGGAAGGCAAGTGGAGGGGCTGGGACCACACGCGGGTCGCGGTACAGGAAAAGGAAATGGCCACCCAATCCAAGCAAGTCCCCCGGCTTCAGCTCGGCCTCCCGGTACAGAGTGACCCCATTGTGAGTGACCATCGCGCCCCTAAATGGGCGAACGAGAGCTGAAAGACAGGGGGAAGGCAGGCTGTTGTTTGCTTCTGCACTCACTTTTCAGCAGATGTTGTGTCGTCTCCTCCACTTTAGGAGGACAAGGTGACCTTTTGGCACAGCTACCTTGCTTTGGAGAGTGGCCTGGGACGGCCGAATCTCGCCTGACCAGCAGGTGGCGGGGCAGTAAGTCTGGGCCAGACAGAAAGGTGTCCACTTTCAGGAGCCTTGAACCCTTCTTCTCTAACTCTCTCTCCTTCTCTCGTTCCCGGGGAGCTGGTTTCCGGCCAAATACATGCATGTGGCCAGACATGATGTACAGCACAAAGTCCTGAACAAATGAAAGAAAGAATCCATTACGGTCTGAAGGAGGAGGCTATGATACAATCTTAACTTACACAGAATGCATTGCTGCCACCCGTATTATTTTGCAGCAAATCAACACTGAAGTCTGTGTGAGGTCATTTTATATCAGGGTATGATGTAAACTTGTGAGTGTTTTTACGCCTTGGCTTTTCATGCATCATCCATCGTGCTATTGTGATGCTGCAGAGCTATTCTGGACAAGATTATCTTGACTGAACTATCTTGGTTGAAAACATTTCCTCTAGGTGAAGAAAATGATGGCATGCAATGATAAGTGAGATGCAGGCATGACATAATGTACTTAAGTTTAAATAGAAATATTTAATGCAAGTCTAGCCTTGCTCTGGTCATAGCCCTGCAGCAACAGGAAGTAAGGGCAGTCTGTTGGTGGAAGAATCAGGCTCTGTGACATCACTTCCAGGTCACAGGATGGAGTGTTCTTTTCTTCCTCTGTTTCCTGGGCTTGTCTGCTCCCTTCACTCCCAGCCTACAATACAAGGTAACAGCAGCATAACTGTAATACCCCACTCTACTACGCAGACCTTCTCCTTTCCATTATCTTCTATCTCTATTTTCCACACCTCCTCAGAGTCTGTCGCTATCATGCTCATAATATTCTTCCTGTCGTGAATGCTGCTACTGCCACCCGCAGCGCTGCCTGCTTGCCGAGAGTCCTTGCTAGCATGGTTGCCATGGCGACGCCTCAGGCTCAGGTTCATGTCACTGATGCTCCTCCTCAGCTCCGTGTTTCTCCCCCGGTGTCCACGCTCACTCTGCTCGGCCCCTCCCCCTGATGCCATGCGGCTCCGCCTCCATCGCACCCCTGTGAGAAGGGCACGGGATTGGACCCATGAGTTGTACTAATGGAAACAGACATTACCAATAAGGGGGTTCCCATGGGATTCCAATCACTATTCTCCATGCATCTTGGGAATACCCCTACCTCCATAGCCATCTCCTTCTTTCTCTCGTTCCCTCACTTTCTCCATTTCTTCCCTCTCGTAGTCTTCCCTTTTCTGGATCTCGAACCGACGCTCGAATCCGTCCTTCGGCCTCCACATGTCGATCAGAAGCAAGGGACACTCCCAAGGGGCCACGCCCCTCCTGCATTCTGTCTGCCAATGGACGGCACCATCAGGCTGCTGGATGGGTTTCCCGATGACATCACACAGAAGGAAATCCTCAGGGCTGTGTTTAGAGGCAGCTGAGAGGAAATGGAAGGAGGATGGGTGAGGACGCCAACGTGACAAAAGACCAACTCTGATTCCTCTTAAAAACATGAAGTACAGATTACCCATTGTGATAACAAGAGGAACAGCACAATCTACGTGTCAGTTGCAGAAGTGGCACCGTACGGGGGAAGAAAGTTAGGTCCATTCAAACAAAATATGTGGAGCATAATTGGATTGGTCTGGGTTGGGTGCCCAATATGATATGCAGTGATGGGCAGGGGCGCCAGAGGGGGATGAATATCCTGATAGATTCAGGGGTCAAAATATTTTACTGGGGCCCTTCAGTATGTAATATTGTATAATGTGTGGCAGGGGGCCCCAAGGTAATATTTTTCAGGGGCCCCCGAATGTCTAGCGGCAGCCCTCTAGATGCAGTGCACATACTCTCCTAACCATGTACCCCTTATCTCAAGATGAAAAGGAGACATCCTCTTATTAAGATGGTGTTATGCTGACCTCCATCTTCTATGTCTCCCTCCTTTTCTCGCTCAGTGTAGCGTGTGATGACCTGTGCAATCAGCTGCCTGGCTGTAGAGTGGACATGGGCCAGAAGACTTCTGTAATTGGCTCCGCTGGAAAGGGCATCCCCATACAACTTGATGAGTCCGGGTGCCGAGGATGGCACTGGGGGTAGGTAGTGGTGAGAAGACGGTGCGGCTGAGTGCGCCCACACCTCCCTCTCCCTGTCCCCGATTGCTCGATCCCGGTCGCTGTTGGAACGCCCTCTCAGGAAAAGGTGGGACAGACGTTTAGCACGAGATTGAGGTTGTGCTGGGCGAGGGCGGAGAATGGCTGGAGTTGGTGAGGGTGAGGGCGGGGCCAGGGAGGGGGTGGAGGCAGACAGGGAGGAGGCATTTGGAGCAGACATGGCCTCGTGGATGGAGACAGCATCTGAACTGGTGGTGGATCTAGGAAAAGATCAATTCGACAAAATACATCAAAACAGACATGACTGGATCATGCTGACAGCAAAAACACTTTGATTTAAATAAAAACCAAAGAATTATGAGCTGATATAAAACTAATACCAGTCATTTGAAAATAGAGAAAAGTCTGTTAACTAAACAAAAGTGTGTTATCACCACAAATCAGACTGAAGGAGAAAGTAACAGAGGAAGAGGCATTTCCACTAACTTGACAGAGACTGCGCTGGGCCACCTGGCCCCCAGTTTTGCAAAGTGTTTGCGGGGTGAGTTGATCCACAAGCCGACAGGGAAATGGAGTTTTCTGAAGAGGGGGCTGCTTGACTCCTCCATCTGAGAGAGTCAAGGAGAGTAGAGTCACGTAGGCTCAGCCGTTATCAGTAGAACCCTGTCTGTAATGTGCGAAACAGAATTGCTTTTTTATACAATGACCTGCTTCTCAAGCTTTTTCATATTATCAGACTCTTCTTGCAGGAGACCCGCCCTGGTGAGCCAGGAGGGATTTAGCATCTTTGACATCTGATGCCTCTGAGAAGCTAGACGTTTACACATTGATCAGTAATAAGGCTCTTTTTTCCTGACAGAAACACTCAGACACACACACAGACACACATGCACTCACAACGCTTTTCCAGCCAAAGGATACATCTTCACATCCCAACAGATAAATTACAAAGGCAAACCGCAAGCCTTCAAAAAGCCCTCCTCTGTTTATTGCCCTGATGTGAAATTGCTCAGTCAACTATCTATCTGATGATTACCAACTGAAACAGGACATATCTCATATACACATTTGCATGTCTTTTTTTCAATTTTCAAAAATAATTCTATTTTATATAATGTGCTTGGCTCAGCTCAAGCCTTTTGGGATTCACTGTGGTTTAACCATCAAATACAAGTTGTCAGGGAGTGACAAAATGGACGCCAAATGTAACAAGCAGAGAAGATTCTTTAGGTTCTAGGCTGCCAGACAGTTACATCTGTACTAGACTGGTAAGTTCTTTTCATTTTTATTATATTTCAGTAGTCATAAGTATTTTATTTCATGGTATTAATGCTGATATCTGGTTCCAGATAGAAATTGCACAACTCTCGAAAGTAATTGCAGTGGGAAAAAATGTTTTAGCATTTCAAGAAGATTGCCCTAGGGCCAAAATATGAACCTTAATCAGTAAGTGGATAATTAGCGATTACCAAATATAAGTTACACTAACAGTCCATCAACAGCTGTCAGTTCTCCACAGGATAACAGATGACATGTGAAATTAGAGCTTTAATATTTCAGCTTACCTATGAAGATGTATTACACTCCACCACTCAGGGATGGCGTTGATATGGGTGATCAGTGCCAACTCCTAAAACGTGTTCTCCCGGCGCGTCTAGTAATCGTTTTTGTCCTTGCCAAAAAAGACAATTTAGTCCAGAATCTTAGCTTTTCTTTCCATCTTCAAAACGGACTGCCCTGTGACACCCACCCTCACTCCTTCCCTTATGCTTTCTGTTCTGAGCCCATATATACCTTTTTAATAGGAGATTTTGTTGTTTTTTTTTTGTTTGCCTTTTTGTCTGTGGGTTTCTGTCTTCTGAATCAGGCTTACTCTCACGCTCCCTTTCTCTCCCTCTTTGTCTATAGATAGAGAATTGGGCCCATTGTTCTAAGTGACAGAATTTCCTTCCTTCTAGCTGGACAACACCTATATCCTGAGAGAGGGAGAGGGAAGTGCGGGGAGGCATAGAGCAGGACCACTGACTGGAGTAGGACCTGCTAGCCATTCACACAAGCCTTGGAATCCAAACTGCAGAAGGGCCCAATTCAGTACAGCGTATACAGATGGACTGTGGGGAATTAAAGGATTAAATGCAGGCAGTTAAGTGGTGGAGGCAGTAGGGCAGTAGTGCAGTAGTGGGGGGGCTAGGGTAGACATTTGTTAATGCGCCCCGATTTTAACTGAAACTAACAGGGGAAAGAGAAGGGGAACATTGTGCTAAGGTTGGTGACCAGCCGGCCTGTCCAGAACATTACTTGGGAAAGGAAGACAATGCACAAAAAGGATTCTGTGGTCAGCTTAGCTTATCTTGGTTTCTTCTTGGTTATAAAACACTTTGTATAAAGGGATGAACTCTTATGTTGTGATAACATGAATATATTTTTATAGAATTTTAAAGATATATTTTACTCAATTGTTAAGATGTATTTTATTTGATGGCCGAGTTCTTCTTGGAAGTTTTCATAAGGATTATTGTTTGAGACAGGAAATGAGAGAGAAAGACACCTGTGACCTCATGACATTATCTTTGACAGGAAGTGGGGGACAGGAAAAGAGAGGAAAGGATTTTGGTGTTTGTTTTGTATGACTGCTCTGTGTATGTGTTTGGGTGTTAAGTATATAGAAAAGGAGTGGATAATTCCACACCTTTTGTGTATCACTGCTATAGAATTTGAAAAATGCTGAAAATAAAAGCTCTGATTTGCAGCTAAATATTTTCAGGTTAATCACGCACCTTTATTTTAACTTTATCTTTAAAAATAGTTTTAAACTTTGTTTCCTGGAGTCCTTTGGGCCTAAAAAACAGGTATCATTTGAAAAGTACTTTTCCTGCAAACTTAATGGCCAATGCAAGTATTCAGTAATATCAGACTTAGGACAACCGTCTGATGTTAAGACCTGCACAATTGCAGTTTTAGGATTTAAAATCAGCAAGAAAGTCGAATGTGGCAAAGTACATGGGCAAGAACGATAAAATTTTAAATGACATTATTTTCTGTATTTTTTTAAGTACATTTTACTGTTTAAAAACAATTCTGGTTACTTTATGTCCTGTTTTCAGAGCCCTGAGAAGGAGAACAGGTCCTTGATGTTAGGAAGCTGGGGCAGACCTAGGTTATGTCAGGTGAGAGTTTGTTTATGATGAAACGCTGCATGAATCTGCTTATGGCTGTTATCTCTGACAGGAAGTCAGATACATACAGTGTGAGCCCAGCCTGTCGTCTTGGGCTCTTAATGGCCCATGTCTCAAACAATGGCCCCACAAAATGCCTTAACATTGCCATTGTTAGTCCCTGTTTAATTCTTCTCCACCAGGAGTGTATGTTTTGCTGGGGGTTGGTTGTATGCCTGCAGAGAGAATTGAAAAGGCATTGTCTTACATGCAGGGTTGAAAAACTAGCGTCTTCTTCCTTTATGAATAAAACAGTTTTATTTGTTATGTTGTGCTCTGCTATGGTGAAGAGTTATGCTTCACATCATAAAAGCAAGTGTTTAAACGTGCCTGGTTTTTTGCAAAAAATCAGTATTAATCGAATGTAAGTGTTACATAGGTTGTAACCAATGGGGGTAAGTTTGGTTTTAGCGTTGGTTGGGGATCAAATCAGCCGTGAACTGCAACTCCCCTAAACACACACGGTACGAAATCATGCTCGTCTGGCACCCATTCATAAGCTGAAGGGTGGAGCTGACGGGAACAGTGGTTTTGTGACGTTCTCTATTAGCGCGTCCCCTCTTTGAATGAAGGGCCCATTAGCCAATGGAAACGAAGCATCAGCAGTCAGCGCCACTTTCAAACAAGAAGGTAAGTGATTTTTTGTTATCCCTAACTGCAGTTGGAATTAAAGTTTGAGCCGTTATAATACCTGAAATCAAATAAGTGAGCTATTTGCGCACTTCATACAGAGACCGCTGCTCCACAACGTCGACAGTTTCAAAGCAGTCAGGAAGTTGTACAGTAATACATTTTTGTCCAAGTTATTTATATCATTGTTTTCCTAGTGTCTGATAATATGTGTTCCATTATTATAGCATTTGAGGGAAATAGCAATTTCAAGAAACTAAACACAGATATTAGCACAGATATTGTCATATGAAACAAGTTTTGTTGGTTAATGAAATAAAACTCGTTTTTGTCTTGTTTCATAGTTCAATTTGCATAGTTAAGTCAGTTTTAGTTGTGCACGTCTCATCATTTTTGTATATTAACGAAAAACAAAAGCTTTACCTACGAAACCAGTAAGCATGAAACGATAAATGAGAGCATAGAGCGAATGACTAGCAAGCTGTAGATTAAAAACCAGGGAATGTTATTTGTTATTAGTTTTTGTGTGTGTATGTGTGTTCATTTAATAATAATTTACAGCTAAAATATATATTTTGTTTTCTATTTGCATCATTATATATCGCATGCACATTATTTGCATATTTTGTCTGCTTACAAACCCAACAGACACTGACAAGAAACAAAAGTGTTCAGGTACACTAGCTAATCATGTCCTCTAACAGCCAGTGGGTAGGCTGCAACTCTGAGAGCAATCTTCAAGTAATAATTACAATAATAGATTTTGATGAATGCCAAACTCTTCTAAGGTGTAATCATAAAGTAAGATGCATTTTTCTGTGTTTCCATTTTACATTGCAATACTTGAAAATCAGATGTTAGGGTTCTGCAGATTACACTTTAGTTGGTTTTCTAACATCTTGATCCATGAGCTTCATTTTAAATTTGAACACTTGCCTTTCTAAAGGTCTCTGCTACCATCTGTATCAAATCTACACCCTGGTTTGGAATAGTACAAACCTATTTGACAGCTTCGCCTTTTATACATTGGTCCATTAATTGCAGTATTTTTACTTGTTTAAGGGAAGTGCTTTGAGTGGAAATCTTCACATATAATGCTTTAATTGGTGTGTAAAGCGGCCTTCAACTACTGGTTCTTCAGCTATACTCTTTATATTTTTCAGCTTTTTGTGATCAGAACTGTATGTTTAGTGGTGCTAGCTAGAGTACTTTTCAAATTACAGATTTGCATGCATGTTACCAATTGATTCTGTTGAATACTGAAACAATTCAGATAGCACAGTCATTGAAAATACTGAAGCAACAAATAAGAGATAAAAATTTGCGCTTTTAATAAGGATATGTATTACATTGATAAACAAATACGTAATAGAAGATTTTTTTAAACTGGGTATTAGCTCTATGTATATGCAGTTTGCATGAGGTCCGGTTAATTGACCCCCACAGTCCATACTAAGGTGAATTGGTTGTCAAATCGTTTGTAGGTGTGAATGGGGTTGGTATTATGTCCTGGGTTAATTCTCTGTCTTGTGCCTGTAGCTTCAGGGATAAGCTTTATTGATTTCGAAGAAAATTGCAGGCGTTTCGCAGTAGCAAATATAACGGGGCAAAGAGCTACATTATTATTTCATTATTATGATGGCGACATTGAATCTCCAGCAAGCAGGCGCCTGTTCCTTATATACGCCCCTCTATCCCTGCATGTCTTGCGCGGATCGTCGTTTCCTGTCTAAGGACGCCGTCTTGTTCAGCGCACTGAGCAGAAGAGGTAGGCCGCACGATAGCAAATGCAGTTATGGCCCATTTGCTAGTAGGAATTATTAATCGCATACGTTGTACATTAAGTAGGTGATGTTTGCCGCTTTGTTCAGTTTCGCGTAGAAATTGCCGATTATATGGGGTGATTTATCGAGTTTCTAGCGAGCGCTTGTACTTTACAGTTCCTCCCTGAAATAATGTAGTACTAGTGTACCGACGACTATATTCCTACTCCGGTTAATTTTTTAAAATAATTTTTCACTTTGTGAAGCGAAACCCTAACCGCTTTATTTCTGCTACGACCTCAAACTCGGGTGAAAGTCATTTGTTGTGGGCTGGATGTACATTGTCTCCACACTCATACCTTTTTGACAAAGAATGAAGATAATTAAAAATGTAATTTTGATGGGTGCTGATTAAAAGTTGTCCCGACTAGTTTTTTGTAATGGCCTCTTAGCCAAGTTACTAATCAGCGATTTTCGTTAGTTGGGCAGATACGTGAGGAACATGGCGGGCACCGTACCGTTTCTTTACTTTAAACTGTAACATGTATCATTCATTTCTTATAGGCTTTTATTTAACCACTATTCAAAGAGTCTTCGTAATTTACAGCCACGTTGCCCTATAGTGACAGGATAGCCTTATGTACAACTTCTGACTTGATTCCTAAGGGCTTATAAATGTTTCTAAGAGAAGATGGCCTTATGGCAGAACATCCCAAAGTGCTAATTTCAGAATTTCTGTTTGCTGAAGTGAAATGCCACGATAAAAGATTGGCAGGATCACTCTGCTGTCAATAATTCGTTTAACGAAATGGTTTGCAGGACAGTGTAATTGCCGTGAGCTGACCAGCGCTAAACAGGCGGGGGAAAAAAAACTAAATGCTTTTACCCACCGAAGTTCAGGAGCCTGTTTACTAGGCTGTCGACAATGGGAACATTTTTGTTTGTTGCTTTCTAATGCACAAGGTACTGTAACCTTTATGCTAAAACATGAGATGCAAAAAGTAGTTGGTCATTTCTTAGTTATTGGAAGCTGCCAACTCTAGTTAGAGGTATCTACCCGCCCGCAATACAGTTTTAAAGACCCACAACGTTTATAATTCTTTATGAAATCTGGTCAGCAGATAAATCTTGTTTTCCCAAGGAAAAAGCCAATGAAATTATTCCACTTATTAGCGCTTGGAAGATTCCCCATAGCAAACATTTGGATCTCTCGTGTAGGGGTTGACACATCAGGTTACAAATTTGTCTGCCATTTGTTTAGACTCTCCAGCAAGATGTCGAACATGATGGAGGAGAAGATGCAGAACTACAGGACTGCTCCCTTTGATGCCCGCTTCCCCAACACTAACCAGACACGCAACTGCTATCAGAACTACCTCGGTAATTTGAATTGTTACTTGGTCAGAAAAAAATGCAACTGTACCAATATTGTCCCAATATGCCAATAAGCATGCCTTTTTGTACCTAGTAGTACCTTTTAAAGCAGAATTATTCTGCACAGGTATGTTCATATTCTTACGGAGTGGCTTGATACTGAAGGGTGTAAAGAAATGTTATAGTTTAGGAATGCTTAAATATGTTCTCTGGTTTGTACAATCAATTTATATTTTGATTTCAGGTCATGGTATGTTTTTTTTTTTTTTTTTTTTTTTTTTGTAGGCCGTGCCGGGTCTGATGTAACAAGTGTGTGTGTGTGTTTTTTTTTTTTTTTTTTTAAAGACTACCACAGGTGTAACAAAGCCCTTTCTGCTCAAGGCCTTGATGTGTCACCTTGTGACTGGTACCAGAAGGTCTTCAAAAGTCTTTGTCCTGTGGGTTGGGTATGTGTATATTCTGTTTGAATAAAGACTTTTAAAATGTAATTGTTACATTTGATGTAACTACATCATAATTTTAGTTTTATAAAGTTGCTTAAACTTACTTCATACATGAGATTCTACTGAATGCCTCCTAGTGATTTTTCAGTGGGTTTTTTAGGTGCTTAGGACAATTGGGTATTTTGGTGGCAATTTATGTTGCCACACTTGTGGCAAGTGATTGCCTTGATTTTATTTTATAGCCAACATTAGTTAAGTTAACATTAGATTAATAATTTGGAAACCCTTGAAAGCTATGGTGTTCTTATTTGACAGTTTAATCATTTACAACATCTCTTATATTCATTGCGTTTTCAGGTTGAAAAATGGAACGACCAAGTTGAAAATGGGAGTTTTGCTGGGAAAATTTGAAGAGTAATGAATGTCAGAAATGAATGTTCACTGATCCTCTTACAAATGATCCTTTGAGGATAGAACATTTATCTGTTGGTAGCAAAATACATTTTCTGACTTTTTTTTTTTTTTCTTTCTCTTCCTTCTCTTCTTTGAATAGCCTCAGACAATAAATTGTTGAAATAACCAACATGTTGTAGGGAGTAACATCCACTGTCATTAATACAACATAATGTCTTACCAACATGCTTTGACATTTTATTTCCATTTTAATGAATGTGGGTTTTCACAAGTTTTATCTGTTCTGTCGGATGCGATTTCCTCATTTCGTATTTTTTCTTTCTTATATTGAGGGTTCTGATTTCAAAGCTTTGTGTTTTGTCCTAGCTGCTTGTCTGCCTATGTTCTTTTGAATCAGTTAACTGTGTGTGGCAGCGCAAATTAAGAAACAAAACTGAAACATGTTAGGAACGTACAGAACATGGAAATTGAACAGTAAGAGAGACTAAATATGACTAGAATACCAAGACAAACTAGGAAATTGGAGTCAAACAAATGAAAAGATCAAGTAGAAGAAAAACATAATGTCCCATTCTGCTTCTAAATTAAACAAAAACGTTCCAGACAATAATTTGCATGCTGCTGTTGAAGTTGACACCGTCTTCGTTTGAGAATGATCATCATTGTTGGGAATTCCCCCCCCCCCCCCCTTTCCCAACCTGCCTGCCTTCATGGTTGGGTGTTTGTGCCGCAAGTGGGTACTCGCAAGTCCTTGTTCAGACTTTAAAATGAACCTTGCTGAGATCATTATGGAGAAATGAACCCTCCCCCCCCATCAGATTATCAAAACTGTCTCTAAATGAATGTGTTTGGATTGAACACTGTGTGTCAGAAATGGTCATCATGCTAATATAATGCCCATATTCAAAAAAGGGGATAGAAGCAATCCAGCTATCAATTTAACTAGCATTGCTGGGAAAAATAATGGAAGCTATAATCAAGTGAAAATGGTGGATTACCTGGGTGCAAATAACATTCTGAAGGATAGCCAACATGGATTTAGGAGAGGTAGATCCTGTTTAACGAATCTACTTGAGTTCTTTGAGGAAGCTAAAAGTTAAATTGATAACAAAAAGGCATATAATGTGATCTACTTAGATTTCCAGAAGGCCTTTGATGTTGTCCCCCACAAACAGCTCTTGCTTAAGATCAAAGCTGCAGGGATTTTAGGAACTGTGGCAGCTTGGATCGAAAACTGGTTAACTGACAGGAAGCAGCGAATAGTCATTACTACCTGAATACCTAGAATATTCCCCCACCTAGAATATTGTGTGCAGGTCTGGCCACCATACCTTAAGAAGGACATTGCTGCCTTAGAAAAGGTGCAACGGAGGGCTATGAGAATGATTCCTGGTCATAGAGGAATGTCTTATGAGGAGAGGTTAGCTGAGCTCATTCTGTTCAGCCTTGAGCAAAGGAGACTAAGGGGGGACATGATCCAGGTCTATAAGATTGTAACAGGTCTGGATGCTGTTCAGTCAAATAGTTATTTCAATGTTAAATACTACAACTCATGGCCATTAATGGAAATTAGCAGGAGAACATTTTAAAACAAATTTGAGGAAGCACTTCTTTACACAGCGTGTAGTTAGAGTATGGAATCGTCTTCCTGCTAGTGTAGCGGAAGCTAAAACCCTGGGTTCCTTTAAATCAGAGCCAGATAAGATTTTAACAACTCTGAGCTATTAAGTTCTCCCCAAATGAGCTTGATGGTTCAAATAGCCTCTTCTCTTTTGTAAATTTCTTATGTTCTTATCATTCATATTCAGAGAGACTAATTTCTCACCCTCTTTCAGAAAGGCCTGGATTATCAGTTGCCTGTATGTGTATGCAATTTTTTTTAATGGGTCAGTTACCTGCCAACACCCCAACAATCATGAAATTTTGTGCTCACAGGTAATGTGTATTTGTTCACTGAGGAGAAGCTGGAAGGGACAGCCTATTCTTAGATTTTTCTGCTATAAGAGTTTTGCAGTGATTTAACCGATACATTGGTTAATTTTATGTACCTCGTGCAGGTTCACATACCATGGAGGCAGCACAGGGTGCTCTGTGTTCCATTCCCTCACTGTTCATGTGTGCATGCATGTACAATCAAACTTGGTAAAATTCACGTAGCTGCTGTTTCTCACAAATATTAATTGTCCAACTCCAGTCTTAGAGGGCCAAAGCCCTGTGTCCTTTCCATTCCACCAGAAATGATTCAGTTCAAGAACTACCGTAATTAGCACAAGGAGTTGAATTAGGGGTGTTAAATGAGGGTAAACCAAAAACTGCAGGGCTTCGGTCCTCCTGGACTGGAGTTTGACACACCTGCCCCAGGAGGATTAAGGTAGGAGAATATGGTAAAACCATGCATGCAAACGGATGTAGGGATTATAATCAAGCCCCTGACCTTGGAGGTGTGAGGCCACAGTATTACACTGGTGTGCTACAAGCAAGAGTGTTACTTGAATTGCAACCTCTTCTTTCTAGGGTATTCCCTACCCCCATGGCCTTGTACTGGCTGGAAGAGAGATGAAATGGATGACACTAAGGGTGTGTATAATCATATTTTACTGGTCACTGGAAGTTGAAAAAGACACTGCCTGCCTCGGGTTCCCAAAGTGGGGGTGGTGTGGGGCTCTATTGTAACTGGAACTGCAACTGGTTAATAGCAATAAAACTACTGAGGGGGAACCACCCAAAGGGCAAAATGGGAGTCGTGAGTCTAGCCGAGGGCTGAAAAGGTAGGTAACCCAACACCTACCCAACAAGAACCTACTTCTTGGAACTCAGTTCATAGTTCACAGTTATCTTATGTTTTCTACTATAGGGGCCACATATTTCTGATGAAGTGTGCTGTGTGGCTGCTGCTGCACTGTGAGCCCTCCCCAAACCTTCAAACAATAAAGATTTTGTCTCTTTTGTTATTCTTCATGTATTATTCCATATTTTTTATTCAGTTGTGTAAGTCGAATGTTATGATTGACATTTTAGTAGGCATAATTGTCTAATTACGATTTGTATCAGCAGTGAAATCTGTAAACTATGTTGGGGAACCCTGACCTAGTGTATCTCGTATGTTGATTATGATGTGATGTCCTAATAAGTTATTAAACTTTTAAATGTGTAGAAAGTTGTGAAAAATTCTGGTAAATATACATTATAATTTCAAATGCCCCACTTTTTCAGTAATTTCACAGGTTTAAAAATTTGGTGAATGCCAACATGGATATAAAAGAAAAAATGTTTATAATTATTTGACAAAAAACAGTTGATTTCTTATTTTATTATTATTATGTGACCATGATGCACTGAAACTGGACTGAAATCAAAGTGTTTCCCATTATTCTAATGTTATCAATTAGTTACAGGCAGTAGTTTTACGACCAGCAACAAACTGGTTGGTCTCCAGGGGGATCTATCTATCTAGTGCATGTGTGTGTGTGTGTGTATATATATATATATATATATAAAATATGGCATTATTTGCATATTCAATAACTGAAACTATATACACTACAATCTGAAGAATGACGTCACTTTAGGTTTAAAATTCCTCTAGGAGGCGCAAAGTATTTATTAATGGAGTTTATGGGTTTAAAGGTAGAGAGTTACCTGGAGAGCAAGCTTAATGTCAAGTCTGGCAGCTGATTAATTTCAAAGCACTGAACATCAACGAGTTTGGCAGCTCCTCAGCATTTTCAAAAAATATTTCTATTAAATGTTCATGTATATATGCAATGGAATATTTAAGTGTGAGTTTTAAAAGAAGTGCTGCAAAACATATTCTGCAGGAAGTCAACAGTAATTCTATTTTATAGATATTTAAAAATGTTTATTTTGTTAAATGTATTAATAGTAATGAATGTAATTACACGTGTTAAATTTAGAGAATACCATATCATGATCGTAAACAGTATCCTAGCATGCAATATCAGATTTTTACCAGACTTGTTACTGTCTTTGTAGTTTGTTTGCCTCTAGAAAAAAGAATGTCGCTATGAAAGTACTAAAATATTTTATAAAGCTTTTAATGTGGTTTGACTGGTTTGTGTTTCTTGTTCGTTTCTCTCTTGGAAAAAATAATGTCACTCTAATTCTGCTAAAAGATAAAGCAAAAACACCGCAGCGTGTTCATGGAGGCAGCCATGTTTGTTCCGAGATGTGGTAGCTCAAATGGGAGATTGGTCAGACGTGCCATTATTTCACTTTCTTTTCTGGCAGTGCCTATTTGACGGACTCTGGGGGCCTTAGGCAAAAAGTGCCCTTCAACTCCCCCTCCCCCAGCATGGTAAAAATGTATTACCTTTATTTTACTGTGAAGTGTAAATATATAATAACAGCAAAGACAATTTAATAAACACAAGACCTTTATTTTCTCTTTTGTGTAAAACAACATGCACAAAAAGCAGATTTGTTGTTGCAATGTACTATGTAAACAAGCACCCACTGGGCCCCCCTCCCAGCTCGGGGCCCCAGGCCATTGCCTGCCCTGCCTTTCTGGTAAATATTTTATATGATGGCTGTGCTGGTACATTGTGGGCATGGTTATATTCAAATGAAATGGCTTCACTAACTGGACTGAAATCAAGCCTCATAGTAATGAGTAAATATAACCAGGCACTGCTGGCAGGAAAAGATACTTGTGGAATTGTTGGATTCCTGGAAGCTTAACTGGATATTTAAAATAGATGGCTCACCTTTTATGGTGTAGTGCATCTAACTAACACAAAAGGACAACTGAATATTTCTCACTTGCATTCAAAGGTTTGATAAATCTTTGCATTACAAATATTTTGCCCATTATTATACCCCATTTATTGAATATTGTCACATGTAGATATTTATGAATTGTATGAGTCATACACATACAAATAATTTTTGTATTAATTGGCTTGAGGTATGAGGATATATTGGTACTTGTTTTTACCCTTATTGAGTGAGATAAAGAAGGTAATATTGCAAACTGCAAAATATTTGCCACTGGAAGTAAAAATTCTAACAGTGTAACAGTGTGAAGCACCATTGTACATGCACATTCCACACCGGAAACCTAGTGACCTAATGAAATGCTACTAGTAGTTGTAGTGGTATGTTGTGTCATCCATCCTTCTACCCATCGCACAATTAATTCTCCAGTACACAGTCACAGGGACTACTAAAGCATAAAAAGATTAAATATTGCAGTTTTGATCATAATATTATTAATCTTATTGTGTGAAAAATTTAATAGGAGTGTCAACCAAACCCTGGGGAGCAACTTTATTTAAAACAATCGCGATAACAGTGAAGAAGCAACGCCAATGACTTTTGAAAAGGGTCCTGGTAAGAACATGGCAACGGTTCCTACAGATTCTAGAATGTTGCCAAGCATTGAAGGCTTATTTGATTCCATTGCTTTCTTCTCCTGCTTGAGGGCATCAATGTTTTGTTGCAAAAGTTCTGCTTTCTCATTGAAGTTCTGGCTGAGAAGGTCCTGTTGTTCCTGCAATAACAGACACAGCCCATCATGCTCCTGCTCAGTCACCTGATAAAGAGCATGTGGAAGATAGGAGGAGAGCCTAGGAGTGGTCTAGTAGTGGTTACCGTCAATGCATCTACCTTCAGTTTAGCTGCCAGTACTCTGTCATACTCCTTTGCTGCATTCAGCTTGTCTTCCTCCATTTTCTGCATCAACTGCTGAGTAAGCTCCTTGTAGCTCTGCTCCTGGTCCTTTAACAGTCTCTCATACATATTATTCATCTCCTTCTCAGCACGATGCTGCTGCTCAAGGGCCTGAGCCTTTGCCTGTTCAGCTGCAAAAAGGGAAGCAGGAAAACATACAGAACATTTGAGGTGCTGTAAGCAAAATATGAATAGATATCATTACATTTCCTATGCATTCCTTATAGTGTAACAATGAATAAAACCGGCCATCTTTAATTATACAATAATCATGTCAATACAGCCCACATCAAAGAAACTTTATCAGTTAAAACTAGTCAACACTGTCGACAATCATTCATTTTGAATACATTAAGAAAATTATGACAATATTCATAACAGATACTTCACCTTGGATCTGGCGCTCAGCTTCAGTGAGAGACTTGTCAGCGGTCAGTATGGAGTCCTGAAAAGCCTTTATCCCATCCAAATATTTCTTCAGGGCTTCTTCAGTCTATAGGCAATGATGAGCAAGACATGTGATTGCGGTCAGATAAACTCATTTAATTTCACAGTGTTGACTGATCTAAATGGCTACTCCACTGTTACCTGCACCCCTTTGCCAGATGTTGATCTGTACTGATTGATGAATTTCTGAATGTCAGCACAGAAGGCTTTGTACCCTCCGCGTGACACGTAGCGGCCAGAGCTAAGCTGATCTTCTAGAGGTTGGAAAACATGCTTGATGATGGACTCACAAACTTTCTTGGATTCCTCTATGTTTTTGATCAAGATTTCCGCATACATCTCATCCAGATTTTGCTGAAAGACAAAAAATTCATTGGTTGCTACAGACTACAAACCAGTCCAATGAGTAATAACAGAAAGGTGAATTTATCTTTTAATAAATGTAAATTAACATTAGAATATATGCAAATGAGCAGTGACACCAGTAACAAGAATTTCTTCTATTCTCCAAAATGTTATGGATAAATTGTTGGATGGCTAGATGAACACCGTTTCACTTCCCAAAACCTCTACTCAGGGGTACCGCAGCTATTTCATGTATTTGTTAAATTTCACTATCAGCTCACCAATTTAACTTAATTAGTTAAGTAAATTTATGAGATACTGCTTAGCCAAACATGCTGTGCTAGTGGTCAACAAATACATGAGTATATGATTATTGCAAACACTAGGTTGACATTAGGATGTTTTGGATGTTTTGAGCTAACGCTCTTTCACAGACTTAACACCACATTTATACGAAGATGAAGATAATTTAAATATAATTTCCTTCTGCATTTTGCACAGTACTACAATGACTGGATTTACTAAATACAGATATCAATATTTTTGATCAGTCTACAGCAACTGCAAGATATATAGGCAGCATTCCTACAGTTACTATGACTACCATACCAAGAGCTTTTGTTGAAATTTCTGATCATCATCCTTGAAAGAACAGTCAATGAGAATCTTCAGTGCCTCCTTCTCTACGACGCGGTGAATTTGTGACAGTTCCTCTTGCGTTTCAGTTGGGTAGGCAACCCTCTCTGCCATCTGAGTCTTGTAGTGATCTATGGCCTGAGCTACTGCATTGGCATTCTGAATCTGTGCCAAGCTCAGCACTGCATTTTCTAAACAAGGGATCTGGTTACTGCAGATTGCATCCACGTAGATCTTCACCAGGTTTCCCAGCACTAAGGGACAGATGCAGTCAGCTAGCTTTTTTTTTTACCATCATCAGGTTCTACTTGGCACACATTTACAGTTATCTATCATCCATCAAGAAAGATGGTCTACAGTTTATCCAAGAATCAATGATCATTTGACGAAATGATTCTTACTTTGAATTTCTGTTATGAGAAACCTGAAGCAGAAAGACGACAACACACTGCAAACGGCAGCAGTATATAGAATTAACACTCACATGTGCCTGTCACATGGACACCTCCTTTCACAGTTTTGCTTTCAGCGGTGTTGAAGACATGACAGCAGAACTCCCTGACCTGCTTCACAAAGCTGGGATCCAAGTCTGGGTCAGAAAGTGTATCTAGAATGCGCATTTTTTCTGTCGTTGCAGGACGGTCAAACACAAAGCACTTGCGGGTGGGGAAATAATTCCTAAGGCAGCTGCGAGGCATGTTGTACTTCTGGACAGCTTTTGAATGACCTTTCAACAACAAAAAAAATTGACAGGAAGTTCTGCTTACAGTCTTTTTTTAGGCTGACTGTATCATGCCATCTCTTAGCTAAAGTGTTTTATATTTTCTTCATATTAAAGCAATACCAGTGACTATTTGTGTTGATGTCCTCACCAGGTTTTAGCATCAATGCATTGTTCAGGTACTCATCAGCTGTAATTGGTTTCCCATCGAGCTCCAGCATAAGGGTGAAATCTCGGACACTCCATACAAAGGAGGGAAAGACTCTCAAGAACTCAGTGGATTCATCCT
>JAABNX020000151.1:2458399-2472418 GCA_015163995.2 Mormyrus lacerda
TTATACACCAGCATGCTGCTCAGCAATACAGCCAGGGAAAATATCCATGTGTCATTTTTCTGATCTCCCTAAGAAGATAAAATTTGGGTTGGGAAGAGACATAAAACATTTGTGGACAATAGAGACTTTTTGGGGGACAGCTGCCTGACTCGGGGGGGTGGGAGGGAGAGTGGGTGTCCCCCTCTGTAAATTTTGGCCACCAAATCAATCAAGCCAATCACTCCAGTTATTCAGAAAAAATGGCCAGGTCCTCAGGCACCCTAAGCCCCCCACACCACCATGTGCCTGTTTATTACATCCACGCATCCATCCATCCATCCATCCATCACCGTGACCGCTTAATCCCAACTAGGGTCGCGGGGAGGGGCCTGGAGCCTATCCTAGACACAAGGGCCGCAGGCGGAAACCAACCCTGGGCAGTCGCCAGGGTGCACACACTCAAACAGCCACACTCACACAATTATAGGGCCAATTTAGAGTCACCAATCAGCCTGCCCACGTGCCTTTGGACCATGGGAGGAAACCAGAGCCCCCAGTGGAAACCCACGCGGACAGTGTGCAAACTCCATACAGAAAGTATCCCGGGACTAAACCCAGGACCTTTTTGCTGTGAGCAGCAGCGCTAACCACTGCGCCACCCCAATTTATTACATTCAGTGTAAACAGATTTTTACATTTGTTTTCCTGAACATGCTAAATGCATTAAAAACTTAAATTGTATCATATATGAATTTCATTACAATTAATGCTTAATGGAAAAGGTAAAAAAAAAAAAACGGACAACACATTCAACTATTAAATTAAATGCTGAAACAGAACAAGCAGCACTTCTGATCACCTTCTCCACGTCGCCCAGCCCCTCGGTGTCCAGGAGCACCAGAGTGTGGTCCTTTTTAACGGGGTGAGGTACACACCACATCCAGATGCCCTTAGTTTTAGACTGTATGGTGGCTCCCAGGGCAAATCCTGATACAAAAAAATGACTTGTGAGGATGGTTAAGGCATGTGCTACATATGGTTAACCCCTTTTGAGATGCGGGAGACCCTCACCATTCCTCTTTCCAGCCAGCTGGTTCATGAGGTAAGACTTGCCAGTGCGATAGAGTCCTACCACTGCTACAACTACAACTCGCTGTCTGATTTGCGCCAGGATCTTGAGTGCTTTGGGCTGGACACACAGCTTGCCATCCTTGCCATTTTCAATCAGACACATTGGTTCGTCCATGGAGAATCCAGCCATTATACTGCAAGCAAACATTCAAATAAAAGGTCAGGTCAGGTCAGGTTGCAGAGCATGTACTGGTGCAGCGCATGGCTCTCATCACCACACAACACCGTGGGATCCCGGTTGGCAACCCCCCAGGCGGACATGTGGTCCAGTCCTGCCCTCTGGAAATGGCTGTCTGTCTGCCACAGCCAGGTGTTACCTGGGTAAATGGGCATCTCCTTGGCCTGGTTCAGCGGCTCAGGTCCTCTGCAATGAGGATCCTGCGAGCTGGATCATCCTCAGGGAATCGTATCACGTGGCCATAGCGCCATAACTGATGCTCCCTCACAATGCAGATAATGTGCCTCATTCGGGACTCCTATAGCACCTCTAGCAAATAGTGTTCGAGGCAAAGTCAAACCAGCAGTACCCAAGGATGCTCCAAAGAGACAGGGTATCATAGTTCAGTCTTCGTCTCATGTCATTGATAGTATCCATTAGGGTGGGATTTTGTAAATATGATGTTGGACTGACTGAGATTGATAGGTTTATACTGTATATAGTAAAAAAGAAAAACCTTACACATGTTGAAAAAAAGGAAAAACTTTTTCAGGATAACAAGTCAGATTTCCGTCTAATTTTTTGCATATATCCGGTTAGGGTTAGGGTTGTGCACTGCAAGCTCCAGTTGTTGTTCTTTTACATTAGTTGTTGTTCTTGACATTGTTGTTTCACATTTTGCTGTTCCTTGGAATGTTTAATTTCTATTGCTTTTTTGCATGTTACAATGTTGATATAATGGCTAAAAAGCGAAAAACTACTACAATATTGACTAGAACAGAGAGCAGCAAGAAATTCTGTGGACAACCGTCGCCTTCAGATACAACAGAGCCTCTGACGTTGCGTCAAGTGATTCAATACAGCTATTTTGTTAAAAACAGCAATCCCAATTTGAAAGAATATGACATTTCCAAATTAATTGCAAAGGACGCAATTAATACATTGAGGTCTGGCGATCGATGAACGCACAGTTGCCACACTATGATGAGTATTACATTGTAAAGAAGATAGATAAAGCTTGTTTCCAGAAGACCAAGAAGATCAACTGGAAGACGCTTTCAACAGTCCAGCAACAAAATTTGGAGGAAAGCCTAGACAAAATTTGACATTGCTGCATGCACCTGTCATCTACCTACTATATTGGACTCTGCAATGACAAATGTGTGAGATGCCTAATTGAAAATTGTCAAACTCAATATATAGTCTCCTTGTGCCCTCCAAGTAGGAATGTTGCACTTGAGGAGAGAGAGTACTTGAGAGATCAGAGAGCAAAGCATGGACCAAAAGGTTCATTCCAGTTGGGATCAGTAGATCAAGAGGCAGTAAAGACAATGAGAGGAGCCGGGGCAAAAACCGAGAGATTGAAGGGGAAGAAGCAAGCCAAGGACCTACCCACCACGAGTACGTCTCATGTTATTGCGTCAGATTCAAGTTAATCCTCAAACAACGATGACAGCGAGGATGAGGAGTTCAATCCGGATAGGACTCCCACTCCCAGTGGTGCTTACAGTTTCTTGAAAACTCCAAGATATGCCATGGAACTGACTAGGGGTGACATGTCTTCTCGTCTTGGAGCCAGCCTCGCAAATGCATTTCTCCTTGACTTACAGGCTATGGATCTCCTCAAACCCGGTCTGGATGTAGGACAAATAATTATGGATAAATGCAAAACTGATCGAGAAAAGAATAGAATGAAAGAGAAGAGTGATAAGAAGCAAGATGAAAGCATAGTTCTGTTGGTGTGTATTAGAGTTAATGTACTGGAGTTAACATTAATGTAGAGAGGTTACAAGCGAAGATCAAATTGAAGAAAGGAAAGGGATCTGAGCATCATTTGACATTTACTAAAGAATCAGGAAAAGA
This sequence comes from Mormyrus lacerda, assembly GCA_015163995.2. Lineage (NCBI taxonomy): Eukaryota > Metazoa > Chordata > Actinopteri > Osteoglossiformes > Mormyridae > Mormyrus > Mormyrus lacerda. The sequence continues at coordinate 2,461,530 of JAABNX020000151.1, forward strand.
TAGTGGAACATATCTATCACACAGGAATATTCCAACAACAGCAGCTGTTCTTGCAGCAGATGTACAGAGCATCTTGGAGGAGTTCCACAGTGTAAACTCTGTCAAAGCAGTACTCCTTGATAATACAGCAAAAAACACTGGTTGGAAAAGTGGCCTTGTTACAGTGCTTGAAATTAACCTCAAGCCGTGACTGCACACTATTGGTTGTTCTTTTCATCATACGAACTGCCTTTTTGAACATTTATTAAGTACCTTGATGGCAGCAGTAAGAGTCCCACAACCTTCAGCAGCCCATTGGGTAAATTAACCCTTAATGGTCCACTTGATGATATCCAGTTTCCAGATGAAACTGACTGATCTTACCACCGACCAGAGCTGTTAGAGTATATTTGAGGAATTTCCAGTGGTAAAGTTGACCTCAGATTTGCTGCATGGAAAATTGGACCCCTCAATTATGCCAGATGGCTGACTCTAGCAATCCGATTGATGTGAGTTTGGACGAGACTTGTTTGTCCACCAGAGATGCAAGACAAGTTGTATCATGCCGTCAAGTTCATAGATGAAGAGGTATAACAAGTTCAGCAACCAGCAGCAATACATCTACAACATGATCCAAAGGATCAAGAACCAATCAGAAGACGTTAAATTTGTGGCTCTCAAGAACCTGGGGCACAATGCCTTTGCTTTGCTACCGGAGAACATGCTCTACTCCATGCTGAAGTCCAACGATCTGGCAGTGAGACAGGCTGGTCTGCAGAAAATCCTCTCAATCAGAGCTGATGTCCCTCTAAAGAAGAGACTGAAGACAATCACAGCCATCAACATGAACGCAACCCACTGGTCTTTTCTGATCAATCTGTCACATCCTGGCATCTGTGAACCTGCCCTGACTGAACACTTCTCCAACAGCGATCTTCACGATGCACTGGGGAACGGCACACAGCTGAAGCTACCAGATCTACCCTCACATTCTCAGAGTGTTGAGAGGGCAGTAAAGCTGACATCTGAAGCTTCTGCCATTGTGTATGGACTGGAATCAAGACATAGACACATCCTTGCAAAGGTTGCAAGTCGCCAGATGAGATTCGCATTTGCTTCGAAGGGGTCTTATGCCAAGTGTTGATGACATTTGTGGTTAGATAATAGATGTTAGACATGCGTTTAAGACTACAAACGTTTATTTCTCTGGTGTAAAACTTTGATTATCAATATTTGTGTTCTGCTTAGTAATTTGATAAATATCGGTAATTAACATGAATAGTATTAGCATATTATAGTGCACTATTTTTGAAAATGTTTCCTGAAAAATTAGTTTGATATAAACAAGGTGATTTTTTTTATTTTGTCATCTTACCATACGTGCTAAATATCTCAACCAGTCCAAACTTGATATCTTATTTAGCATATTATTAACAGCATATAACAGAGGAATATTATTTAGCACTGTATTCACTTAGTGAATGTAACCTTAGGATAATACTAGAAGAGGGGGGTCTGTCTGTGCAGCAAAGGCCAGCGAAGGCCTGTGTATTCCCCTAGAGCAAGGGTCACCAATCTTTTTGAAACTGAGGGCTACTTCATGGGCACTGAGCCATATGAAGGGCTATCAGTTTGAAACGCCTTCCTAAACTTATCTAAACTTCATGTATAAAAAACATGTTTTAATTTTTAAATGATTGTTTATAAATATTTAAAATTTTATAGATTTTCAAATCTATATAAATGCAAATGTGATTAAAATTTAATTTTATCCTGTTGCTATTCTTCTTTAGACGCTGCTCACTGGTGAGTTATGCTATTTTTAGAACAGGTCCGAGGGCAATTCATGTGGTCCTTGGGGGCATCCTGGTTCCCGTGGGCACCATGTTGGTGACCCCTGCCCTTGAGAGAGGGGGGTCTGTCTGTGCAGCAAAGGCCGATGAGGGCCTGTGTTTTCCCCTAGAGAGAGGGGGTCTGTTTCTGCAGCAAAAGCCAATGAATGCCTGTGCATTCCCCTAGAGAGGGGGGGTCTGTTTCTGCAGCAAAGGCCAATGAATGCCTGTGCATTCTCCTAGAGAGAGGGGGGGTCTGTCTGTGCAGCAAAGGCCAATGACTGCCTGTGTATTCTTCTAGAGGGAGGGGGGTCTGTCTGTGCAGAAAAGGCAGATGAAGGCCTGTGTATTCCCCTAGAGAGAGGGGGTCTGTCTGTGCAGCAAAGGCCAATGAATGCCTGTGCATTCCCCCAAAAAGAGGGGTGGATCTGTTTGTATTAAGTTGTGAGGCAAAAGTACGGTTACACAGTGAAGCAAAGGTGTTGTTAAGCCATGAAGCACTGGTATTATTTTAAGGTAAGGTATTGAGTTACAAGCAAGGGTATTACTGAAGTAGACTGGGTCAGAGAAGGCCTGGGTAGTAAATTTTGCAGATATTGTGTTAAGAGAAGTGGGTCAGCTGGGTCGGATTGTGTTACGAAAAAATAAAGTATTCTGGGAGTGGAAGGGCCCAAGAAGCGTATAGTGTTATTGCAAAATATTGGTAGGGAGTGAGGAAAGTGGTTGTACGCACAATGGGCTGAAACAGAGGAAGTTAACAAATAAGTTGAGCGTTAGAACAAAAACATTAGGCAAAAGGGAGTAGAAAACAAGTACATAGTCTAGAGATATTAATAGAGGGTAGTGCTAGGAAGAGCGCCCAAAGTAAGAAATAATAATACAGGGGCTGGGTGTGAGGAAAAGTTTTATATCTGACTGGAGAGCGGCCCCCAGTAAGTGCAAAGCACAGAGAAGTGTGAGATGGCAGGCTCCAGTAAAAATCACTCAGATGCCAGAACAGCAGCTGGCGAGGGAGCACCCCCTACTCAAAGGAAAAATAGGGAGGATGTCTAAAAATATGGAGAATAGAACAACTAAGATGCCTAAAGGAGGCACATGGGATGTAGCGTTGTGTGAAGAGGTGAAGACGCTGATAAAACATCATAAGGCTAATAAGAACAGAGAAAATTGTAAAAAGAAAAAGGAGTGAGGAACTGGAGGTTCTCAGGTAATACAAAGCAAACGAAGAGGCCTGGAGACGGGACCAAAAAGCAATGAGAAGGGTGTTAAAAGAGAAGCAGGGGGGAGAAGTGAAACCGAGCAGAAGTAGTTGTGGCCGCTGTCGTACCAAATTAAGTACCTGTTACTGGAACCCCCCCCCCCCTCCTTCATACCAGGTTTAGTTTCCAGTGATAGAAGGGAAAGTAGAGTTCAGAGGGGAGGTGAAACAGAAGAATGAAGGAAGTAGGGAAAAGAAAGAAAGGCCAAGCTGCCTAAATGGGAACAAGGAATTGAGCTCCCTGCTGCAGCAGGCAGTGGAGGAAGGAATGTAAGGTAGCGAGGTTATAGTGGAAGACCAAATGTGGGGATCTGAGAGAAAAGGTGGAGCTAAAAGCTGGGAGAAGGTGTGACTGGTGATGTTGCAGGAGGGCTGATGCATCTGCTGGACACCCCTACCCCTCCATACAGAGGAAGGTTTCAGCTTCAGGAGAAGGAGAGAGAAACAGAGAGTGAGGAACGAATGGAGAAGAAGATGAGACAAAGCAAAAAGTAGTGAGAAGCAGGAGGTCCGTGAGGTGGTGGGGGCTGGGCTGTGAAGCAGTGGCCTGGCAGCAGTGACAGGGACTCCTGTGAATGATGCATGACAGTTGGATGGTTACCATGATAACCTCTGACACCAGCTGTTTCCTCCGCAGCTCAGTGTGGCAGACGTGAAGGTGGAGCCTGTAAAGGAAGTCGGAGAGCCCAGCTCCCTATGTGCAAGCTCAAACTAAGCGGTGGCACACTGAGACAGAGCAGGACCTGCAGAATCCAGCGTTCAGAGGTATGTATTCCAGGGCACTGCAGGACGCCCTCCCAAAGCCAGTGAGAAGAAGGCTAAGGCAAGTTGTGGGACTCATTACTATATCTGAAGAGCAAAAGCGTGAGCAACTGATCCATGCAATTGACCTGTACAGGGAGGAGGAGGACTCTGCTATAGAGCATGAGAGAGAGAAAGAGACTGAATCAGATGCAGCTGGAGGAGTTGACCACCAAAAAGAAAATGGTCCAGACACCAGCATTTTCTCCGAGTTACTGGAGCACCCCAGGATACTAACTGGCCTCCTATCCCTGATTGGAACAGGGTGTGCTGGTGAGCTGTAACCACCCTGGACATACCTATCCACCCTGCACCTTCCAAAATCTTATCCAGTAAAGTTTCAGGTAGAGGATAAACGAGGATATACCAATACTAATATTAGAAAATACCCCAGAGAAAACAGAGAAAATTTGTTAGGATGAGACACTATGTCAGTTGCAGATGGACATAAAATATACAGGGGTGGTGGTGGTACTCAGTGGACAGTACAGCATTCTGCAATGAAATTTACTGACATATTAGATGAGACTCTCCTGGAGTCGACACCTTATCGTGGTGGAGGGGTTTGCTTGTTCCAATGATCCCAGGAGCTAAGTTGCCCGGGGCTTTATGCCCCTGGTAGGGTCATCCAGGGCAAACAGGTCCTGGGTGAGGAACCGGACAAAGTGCAGCTCACAAGACCCTTTATGATGAGTTACAACATGGATCCACGATTTCCCTTGCCCAGACGTGGGTCACTGCCCCCCCCCCCCGGAGCCAGGCCTGGGGGTGGGCCTCAATGGCGAACGCCTGGTAGCTAGGCCTGCACCCATGGGGCCTGGTCGGGTATAGCCCAAACAAGGCACGTGGGTCCCCCCTCCAATGGGCTCACCACCTGTAGGAGGGGCCATAGGGGTCGGGTGCAGTGTGAGTTAGGCAGTGGCTAAAGGCAGGGACCTTGGTAATCCGATCCTTAGGTGCAGAAGCTAGCTCTAGGGACATGGAATGTCATCTCTCTGGTGGGGAAGGAGCCTGAGCTGGTGCACAAGGCTGTGAAGTTCCGACTAGATATAGTCGGGCTCACCTCAACGCATAGCCAGGGCTCTGAAACCAGTCTTCTTGAAGGGGGTTGGACCCTCTTCCATTCTGGAGTTGCTCACAGGGAGAGGCGCCAAGCTGGGGTGGGCATACTTATTGCTCCCTGGCTGGGCGCCTGTACATTGGAGTTTACTGTGGTGGACGAGAGGGTAGCATCCCTTCGCCGTCGGGTGGGGGGATGGGTCCTGACTGTTGTTTGCGCTTATGCACCAAACGGTAGTTCAGAATACCCACCCTTTTTGGAGTCCTTAGAAGGGGTGTTGGAGAGCGCTCCTCCCGGGGACTCTCTTGTACTGCCGGGGGACCTCAATGCTCATGTGGGCAATGACAGTGAGACCTGGAGGGGTGTGATTGGGAGGAATGGCCCCCCCAATCTGAACCCAAGTGGTGTTTTATTGTTGAACTTCTGTGCCCGTCACAGATTGTCCATAATGAACACCATGTTCAAGCATAAGGGTGTCCATATGTACACTTAGCACCAGGACACCCCAGGCCACAGTTCGGTGATTGACTTTGTGGTCGTTTCATCGGACTTGCGGCCGCATGTATTGGACACTCAGGTGAGGAGAGGGGCGAAGCTGTCGACCGATCACCACGTGGTGGTGGGTTGGCTCCGCTGGTGGAGGAGGAAGCCGGTCAGACCTGGTAGACCCAAGCGTATAGTGCAGGTCTGCTGGTAAAGTCTAGAGGGAATCCCCTGCCAGGAGGAGTTTCAACTCCTACCTCCAGCAGAACTTCTCCCATGTCCCAGGGGAGGCGGGCCATGTCCGAATGGGCCATGTCCCGCGCCTCCATTGTTGAGGAGGCTGACCGGAGCTGTGGCTGTAAGGTGGTCGGTGCTTGTCACGGCAGCAATCCCCAAACCCGCTGGTGGACACCGGCAGTGAGGGATGCCGTCAAGCTGAAGAAGGAGTCCTATCAGGCTTTTTTAGCCTGTGGGACTCCAGAGGCAGCTGATCAATACCGGCGGGCTAAGCAAAACATGGCTTTGGCGGTCGCTGAGGCAAAAACTCAGGTATGGGAGGAGTTTGGCGAGGCCATGGAGAATGACTTCCGGACGGCTTCGAGGAGATTCTGGTCCACCACCCAGGGCGGGAAAGCGGTGTAGCATCAATACTGTTTATGGTGGGGATGTTGCGCTGCTGACCTCAGCTCTGGATGTTGTGGATCGGTGGAAGGAATACTTCGAAGACCTCCTCAATCCCACTGACATGCTTTCCATTGAGGAAGCATAGTCTGGGGACTTGGGGGTGGACTTGCCTATTTCTGGAGCAGAGGTCACTGAGGTGGTTAAAAAGCTCCTCAGAGGCCGGGCCCCGGGGGTAGATGAGATCCGCCCAGAGTTCCTCAAGGCTCTGGATGTTGCGGAGCTGTCTTGGTTGACACGCATCTGCGGCATTGCGTGGACATCGGGGGCAGTGCCTCTGGATTGTCAGACCAGGGTGGTGGTCCCTTCTTCAAGAAGGGGGACCGGAGGGTGTGTTCCAACTACAGGGGGATCACACTCCTCAGCCTCCCTGGTAAGGTCTGTTCGGGGGTGCTGGAGAGGAGGGTCCATCGGATAATCGAACCTCGGATTCAGGAGGAGAAGTGTGGTTTTTGTCCTGGCCGTGGAACAGTGGACCAGCTCTATACTCTCGGCAGGGTCCTTGAGGGTGCGTGGGAGTTTGCCCAACCAGTCTACATGTGCTTTGTGGACTTGGAGAAGGCATTTGACCACGTCCCTCGGGGAGTCCTATGGGGAGTGCTCCGGGAGTATGGGGTGCTGGGCTGCCTTATAAGGGCTGTTTGGTCCATGTACAACCGGTGTCAGAGCTTGGTCCACATTGCCAGCAGTAAGTGGGACTCATTCCCGGTGAAGGTTGGACTCCGCCAGGGCTGCCCTTCATCACCGATTCTGTTCATAACTTTTATGGAACGAATTTCTATGCACAGCCAGGGCATTGAGGGTGTCCGGTTTTGTGACCTCAGGATTAGGTATCTGCTTTTTGCACCAGTCGATCTACGTTCCTACCCTCACCTATGGTCACGAGTTGTGGGTAGTGACCGAAAGAACAAGATTGAAGAACGAGTGCAAGCGGCTGAAATGAGTTTTCTCCGCAGGGTGGCTGGGCTCTCCCTTAGAGATAGGGTGAGGAGCTCGGTCATTTGGGAGAGACTCAGAGTAGAGCCGCTGCTCCTCCGCATTGAGAGGAGCCAGAGGAGGTGGCTCGGGCATCTGCTTAGGATGCCTCCTGGACGCTTCCCTGGTGAGGTGTTCCGGGTATGTCCCACTGGGAGGAAGCCCTGGGGAAGACCCAGGACACGCTGGAGGGATTATGTCTCTCGGCTGGCCTAGGAACGCCTCAGGATCCCCCCAAAGGAGCTGGAGGAAGTGGCCAGGGAGAGGGAAGTCTGGGTTTCCCTGCTGAGACTGCTGCCCCACTTATCCGAGGTCGGGTCGTGGGAAGTCAATGGATGGATGGATGGATATTAGATGAGGGGCCCCACATAGCAGTAGCTTTTAATAGTCTACGTTGGATTTGGGAGAAATGATGAGATGGACAAAGCAGGCAGTCTGGGCACCAACGCAGTATGAAGGGGTGCAGACTGCTGCCAAAGGCAAGTTTTTGACAGTTCAGTTCAGTTCATAGTATGGATGGACTGAATTTAAGAAGCACAGTGATATACTACGTAGCTACTGCGTGCTGACACCTTGGCTGACTGCCATCAAGATTCAATGCCGTTACTGAAAGTCTTAGTGAAGAGGTGTCCAGAGTTAAGGTACAATACTGTAGGCCACATACGTGGGGCGTGATACCAGTCATGGGAGGGGGCCCTTATGAGGCCCCTGTATAGAAACAAAGGTCAAAGGCCACTAAGGACGCTGATGTTTTTTTGCTTGTGCCTCTGTGGCTGGTTGACACCTTGATAATGGATGTGCATAGTCTATGACTTAAAATCATACAGGAATCTAACCAAAATATACTACGCTATTTTCAAACAGCAAAAGGAGACCAAAGCCGACAAGAGAAGACACAGACGAGGAGGAGCCAATAATCTCCCTATGAGTTAAATTGCAAGGGTTACAGGATGAGATGGCAAGAGATGCAGGTCAACACACAGGAATGTTTTGACTGATGGTACAATATGTAGGAAGGTTGGCAGCAAGCCGACATAAAAGCGCTTTTCTTAGGAACTGTGATGATTGTTGAACTAATTTTCTGCTGTGTAGTTCTTTTAGTGCGCCCCCTATTGAGCAAAGCTTTGTCTGGACATGCGACAATAGTTGCCATGTCAAAGGTTGTGGGTGGACCATTCAGAGCAGCAAGTTCCTGGACCAACACGGAAACAGACAGCGACATTGAAGTCATTGACAAGGTTCTGATTATACCAGCATTATACCTAGGTACTGATATCCTGTCCAGAGTAGACCCCAGCCCTGTGTCCCATCCTTTTGTCGATGGACTTTAGCTTTGACCTTGTTCAAAGTATATACATTACTTTTAGCAAGCAAACCCACTGTTTCTTTTCCAGTAATGTTAGCATGACCTAAGACCCCCAGAGGTTTTTTTGTCCTTATTTGACAGTTTTGGTTTCTCTCCTCCATTGTCATCTGACTTTCTTTCTTTCATTTCCTTGTTTTCCCTCTACCCTTTTTTTGACTTAATCTGTCTAAATGATGTAGAAATGTATTAGGCCTAAAGCATAACCATGTTAAGCACCTTGGGGGTGAGTCTGTGGTGAAAAACACCATAAAAATAAACTGAATTGAAATCAATATTTGGAATACTCAAACAGGCTGATCACAGATTATCTTCAAATGAAAGGACTGCAATACCTGAAAATACCTTTTCCAAAGTATTAATTGGATCCCTCATATACTCTCACAAACAACATTACTGGTGCTCTCCGTGATTGGTGGTATAATGCAAAATCAGCTATATCTGATAATAACCTTTGACTGCAAGTAAACATGCTGGCAATATGTTACACTATAGCTACCATACTGTGTAGTCAATCAGTACTGGGTTAGTGAATAAGTACTGGTTAGTTAATCAGTGTGCAGTTAATCATTATTGGTTAGCTAATCAGTGTGTAGTTAATCAGTACTAGGTTATTCACCAAATAATGAAGAACAGATACATTGAAACAAACAAACAAACATGAAAATAGACGAGATGTGCAGTCCTTCTACAAAGCACATGTTTTGTCAAACTTTCCAGGTCATGTATTTTGTCCAGCTTGGCCCATGCATGACTGCACTAGCTCACAGCTAGCTCAGAGCTTTCAGTTATGCTGCTCTTGTAGGGTTGCCAACTTTCAGACTCTCACCCTTACACAAGTAATCTTACGGTAAATATATATTATTCCATTAAAAACCTAAGATTAGCTACTTTTGAAGTGTTGGGGTTGTTTGCAAACCTTAGACATTAGACTATTTACAAGTTAATAAGACATGTTGCATGCATGTAAATACACGTCAAGACTTATCTCGAATTGAAAATTTCATGCCAGCCAGCTGACCCAAGTTGGTGACTCTGCAATTGTATCACCATCTAGGACTAGGTAGCCGATTTCAAATGGTCATCCCTGCTGAAAAAACAGCAAAGACCAGTATAATGCCGGTTGGTTATACCAGCATATGCTGTGTTTTGGTGCTAGTGGGCCAGGTTCGTGTGCAGGCTGACCAGCACAGCTATGTATACCAGCACCAAACCAGCTCAAACCAGCACCGATCCGTGTGGAAATCATTCTGTTCTATATTGTTTTTTCAAAAGGACCACATGTCACTGGCCTACCACTGAAGATAACTTGTTTCTTCATTCTCGTCAGCGATTTTATGGCGGTTCTCATTTTCACTTTCTGCATGCTATGGCTGATAGTTGGCTAGTACCCCTCCCCAGTAGAAGAAATATATAACACTATCACGTATTGTACTTTTAACATTTTTTATACTTATGCGTTTTCAAATCCCCGTGTCCATAGTCTACGCTCGTGGCCCGAATTAAAACCTTCGTCGCGTCGGCTCCGACACACCAAGTTATGAGTGAGTAATAGAATAGCTCGTCATCGCTTTAAAATTAACACATTAAAGTGACTGTTATGGAAGGCATTAAATGTTTAAAATCACATTTGTAAAGCGCAACAGAAAAAAAAAAAGTTGTTAAATACGTACCTTGGTCGTTGTTTGGTAAATTAATTTCTAGTTTTGTAGTTTTGTTTGGTTTTGTAGTGAGGGCCGACCCCCGGAAACGTCGAGATTGTTAATTAGTAATATCGAAAGTGTAAATGCTTTCGGTTTCCCGTAGCAGGGTTCTCCGGCTAGAAGCTGCTTTTATTAAACTCATCATTGCTATTTGGTCTTTGCTACAGACAGAAGGGAAAAAGTCCGAGGTAAGGAGTGGTTTATAGACATAACCGTGTTGTGTACATTGACCGTAGATAAACTGGCATTTAACCTTTAAACGTATGGTTGTGTCTCAGTGATCTATGCTGTGCTATAATGTTGAACCGTATACATATAGTTTATATTCTAATGCTGCCTGATTTAGTGCTGAATATGTGAACAGGTCTATACATTCAGTTAGGCTTAGATATGAACTAAAACCATTATTTTTAAATACACCAATCCATCTTTACAGACAGGAAATCTAGATAATTTCCGTCCAGACTGAATCTTCAACTCCCGAAATAATAGTTGGAAATGTTGCATTTTTTTGTGGGTAACATGAATTTACGCTGCTGTATTCAGCAAGATCAAAGTGAGTTTTGTTTGAAAAATAAATGCAACATCTCTGGCGTTCGTTCCAACTTTTGCTGAATGTAATTTGAAAAATTTCCAAATATTGCATTGTTATACGGATATCCGTATTCATTATAGGCTATTATACTACGGGGCCGTCGAATGCTTGAATCTGATTGGCTGACGAACGTTCTGAAATGTGCAATTATTTTCAGAT
>JAABNX020000151.1:2561917-2572199 GCA_015163995.2 Mormyrus lacerda
TTTGGCACTTTTGGTACTCGAAATTTCGGTACTGGTACTCGACCGGAAGTCAATGGAAAAGCGAAAGTACCGAAAGTACTGTACCAAAAGTACCGTATTTTGTGCGGTGGAAAAGCGCCCTTAATGAGCGCTTCTCTCATCTCCTTTGTTTTGCCTTGACCTGTCCTTCCTTCTGAGCCTCAGTCCTACTATGTCCCCATCTCTTCTGACCTCCCCAGTGTGATGACCTTTTGTCCTTCTTGTTCCTGTAGGACTGACTTTCCCAGCTTACGACTTCTTCAGCTCCTTTATCCCAACAAAGAAACAAGATTCATTTCAGTTTGCCGGTCTCCTTAATTAACTCCCCTTGTATCGCATTTGGGTCCCCAAGTGTCATAACACTATGGATGAATTTGAAACAATTACTGAGGAAGAAGTGCAAGATATCAGAGAGGCATTGGAGAACAACAGCTTGGCTACAGCAGCTGAAAAGATTCAAGACTATTTTAACCAACTAGATCACATTACTCTGAACATTGCTATTACCGGAGAATCAGGTTCTGGGAAGTCCACCTTTGTTAATGCTTTCCGAGGGATTGGGGATGATGATGAAATCAACTCAGCCCCCACTGGTGTAGTGGAGACTACCGTGGAGCCTAAATCTTACTCCCACCCAAAGTACCCCTGTGTCCAGCTGTGGGATTTACCTGGAATCGGAACCCCCAATTTCAAGGCAGACACATACCTTCAGGATGTTGAATTTGAACGCTATGATTTCTTCATCATCATTGCATCAGAGCGTTTCAGGTCCAGCAACGTACAGCTGGCAGTGGAGATCCAGAAAATGAAGAAGAGGTTCTATTTTGTGCGCTCCAAGATTGATGAGAATATCCGTGCAGAAAAAAGAAAGAGAACTTTTGACCATGAAAAGACATTAAAAACAATCCGAGATGACTGTATTAAAGGTAAGGTCTAGGAAAATCCTTACAGAAAAATAGGAGAGGATATAATGAATAATTCACGGAAAAACATGATAAGAGTGATTACAGAGGTTTGGTGTAAAATGTTTTTCTTTTATTAGAGCGCTAAAGAAATTTGAAGCCGCTTTGCATGTTTTCCCCCCTGTCATTCAGGTCTTCAGGAACAGGGCTTAACTACCCCTACAGTCTTCCTAATTTCCAGCTTTGAACTGGGAGGCTTTGACTTCCCTTTACTTGAAGAGACCATGGAGAGGGAGCTCCCCAAGCATAAGAGGCATGTCTTGCTTTTGTCCCTGCCCAATATGACCCTAGAAATCAACGAGAAAAAGAAGGCAGCCTTGCAGGCAGACATATGGAAAATGGCCCTACTATCAGGTTCAGTGGCTGCCATACCCATCCCAGGCCTATCAGTCGCTGTTGATGTGACTATTTTGATCAAAGAGATCTCCAGATATTATATGGCATTTGGTCTAGATGACGATTCTTTGAGAAATCTCTCTGACAGAACAGGAGTACCCCTGGAAGAACTGAAATCGGTTCTCAACTCTCCCCTTAATAAGGAAATATCAGCTGATGTGGTCATTAAGCTGCTGACCAAGGCAGCTGGAGGTGGGTTAATGGTTATTGAGTACCTGGTCAGCAACATTCCTTTTTTGGGATCCATGGCAGCTGGTGGGATTTCTTTTGGGACCACCTACTCCATGTTAAACAGCTGCCTGAATGAGCTGGCCAACGATTCACACAATGTGCTAATGAGGGCTTTACAATCTGAAGTTTAACACATCATGATCACCCACCATATTAATTTCCTGCATAGAGTAAATCTAACACACGTTTATGCCACTCCATTATGTGTATGACATTGCCATTGGAAAGAGGGCATATGTATGTATTCAGATATAATAATTAAAAATATTTTTTTTCCTTGTTTAAAAAATTCACGTTACTATTCCGTTGCTTCTTAAAATGCCAATTAATTTGCAGCTGGCCAGTTTTTAGGCAGCTTGTGGCTTGGCAGGCTAAGCCTGTAGTCATATGTGGTCATAAGGTTGCTAGTTCAAGCCCAGCTTTAGCAGCATATTCACATGATTGTGGGTTCTTGAGCAAGGCCCCAAACTCTCAGTCACCCTTAGGTTCATAGGCCTTGCCACTGGTGGCTGCCCTTCATTGCCAAGCTTACTGTCATCTACATGTGTGTCATAGAAGACACGATGGGTTCAGCAAAAAAAAAAAAAAATCCCTACAAGGATCAATAAAGTGTTGTCATGTTATAAATAACTGGGTATCACTGTAGTTGGTCATTTTACTGTATGTCTTGTTAGTTACCCATCTGGAGAATCATTGTAGCTAACTTGCCATTTTTAAAAATAATTACATTACTGGTAAACATTCAGATTTTGCTGTAAAATACCCGATTATATCAAGGTCAAATCTAAATAAAATAATTTTTATAAAATGACCATGTCCACATTTTATTTTGTTCAAATAAAAATATAAGATTTCTTTCCAGGCTTATGCGCTGCAACATTTGCAGCACAAGATAAGAAGTTCAGTCCATTAGTATTTGAATTATGCTATTTATCAATATTGTCCATCTGAGAGAATTGTTACTGTGTAGTATGAGTGCTGTAGGTTTACTGTGACTCTGCCCCATGTCTGCCATATCTGTCCGCCACACACTCCCATAGAGAGCCTGCTTTTTTTTCTCAAGCACAGTCGACATGAGGTTGGGGAGTGCCAGGAAAAGAACATGGAGCTTAAGGAACTCCAATTTTTGTAAGCCAAAGTGATGTGGCTGGAAGCAAGAGATCAAGTACACATGAGGTTTTTCCACCCCACTCCTCCTCAAGGCTCCACTGCTGTCATTCTGCTTCTGATTCAGTATAGCAGACGGTTTTGCGCCAAACTGTGACCTCTAGGTCATTGTTCACTTTGTTGCATGCAAAGTATCTATTTTGGGGCCAAAAACAACTATTTAAGGTTTTTTCTGGCACACCTATTCATTGCATGTATTCAGTGAATCTTAGTAATGATAGTCACATGGTGACATCGTAATGTAGAGTGGTGTATCATCTGCATACTAATGGTAAGATGGTAAGAGTTATTGTAATGTACCATAATTTGAGCATGGGGGAGCATGTAGATGTGGAATAAAAGTGTCTCGAGAATGGACCCTTGAGGAACTCCACATGTGATTTTTTTTTGTTAGCTCAGATTCATAATTATCTATTGACACAATGCAATCCCTATCTTATAAAAATATTTTAAACCAGTTTAACAGGACTCCACCCATTTTTCTGGTCTGAATAGTATCAAAACTGAGATTTGTGCAGGCTTGCTGCTGTGGTATGGTTGTAATCCAGACTGAAAAACATTAAAGCAGGGGTGCCCGACTTTTGTTAACTCAAGATCTACTTTTCAAGTGGCCAGTATGCCGAGATCTACTAGTTCAAATAGGGAGCCATAGCTATTACTTTTTTGCTCTGTTATTACTCTAGCTAATTCCCTTCTACATAGTTAACATGCACACAGCAAATCCAGGTAATTCTCCAAATTGAAAAAAATGTAAATAAACGTATTTCTCGACCTTAGTGGGATCGCTGGCACTGGGAAGCTATTGTTGCAGCTTTACTTTTGGTGTTTGGCTACTTTACCTTTGGTAAAAATTGACTGCTGTGATGTGCAACCTTTCAATTCTCACACGTTTCGGCTGCATACAGCTGTTTCAGCAGGGAATGGCCTCGTAGCTTTAGTGCATCATTTTGAAATGCAACTCCAAATTGTCCTTCTTAGATAAAGCCAGGTTTCTGCCATTTAACTTTCAATGTTTTTTACAAAGTTTATTTCAACTTAATTTCAAAATCTTGAATGTGAAATCTCATAACTTTCAACTTCAATCTCAAATGTTTCATATGTTTTTGAACATTTGAACAGTTTTAACATTTAACATGGTTATTCCTATTACCACTTACTTGGCAAGTTTTAGCTATGGACAAAACAAATATACACAAAACTCAATGATGTCATGCACTTACCAATGAAATTAATTACAAGAAGTATCTTTGTGTTGCAGCGTGGCATGAAGCTGGGAAGAACTATCCACATCAAGCAAAGCACTTTATTAGCTCAAAAAAAAACAAAACAAAACAATAGGTCCACAAGGGGTCAATACAAAGCAGGTAAATGACAAAACTAAGGCAGGGAGCAACACAAGAAACTACACTGGGACAACGGCAGCAAACTACCCCAGCTGCAAACATGCAATAACAACCACACACATGCCGCATGTATATACAATTGATACCCATGGGGAAATTGTCTTTACACTTCCTTCAACTTGCTCTTTTTTGTAGAGTAATTTGTCTGCAAAAGGTAGCCACCCATAGCAGTGCCCAGGGAGCTGGGGATTAAGGGCATTCCTCAAGGACCTCAAGATGTCCTAAGGCTGAGTTTGAACCAGCGACCTTCCAATTATAGGCACACAGGCTTGGCCCACTGAGCCACAGGTAATTTTCAAGCAAATAGTAAATCATCAGGAAGTGTCTTTCACCTTTATTTAAAATCTGTAATTTTGAGAGTTTGTAATTTGTTTCTTCATTGAGCATTAAGCAAGGGCATGTTAACTAAGTAGTTCACATACAAGGTACAGTGTGCAATAATTATCCTGTGGTATCAGTTTTATGGAAGCATTGTACCTAGACATGTATTTGTCCTCACATGAAACAGCTTAATAAAACAGGTTACACAAGGAAATGCATGGGGTGGGGAGGATTACGGCTGCCTAAACACATGCCCCTTTGCCCGAACAATTGAAAGAGTCCCCTCCCCAATGACGATAATACAAAACATAAAACATATGAGACCCTTCTATGTTTCAGTTTTCATAATGTGTAAAATATGTATAATATCTTTAAACTGAATTATTATACAGCTGTAAGTTAATGTTTTTGAGTTGTGATTGTGTATTAAAGATCATATTATGTTGCTATGGTTTTGTGTCTGAATGTCGTGTGTACATTTTCAAACGTTTGTCTACCTTGTACTATATCTTGCTTTGGACAAAAAATTCTGTTAGATGTATAAATGTAAATATCAGTTACTTTAATTGCAACTCAAATGTGAAAGAACAAAACGCCAACACAAACAGTTGTCTGGCGGAATTAGACATCTGAATATATTTACATTTTAGTCAATTATAGTTTTATTCACCAATGTTGAAATACTTCTCTACTGAATTTTTAAATTTCATTTTAGAGATAAGCTTAATTAAAACACCCTACACTATACTGTAAGAGAAACACATGAAATTATTCTTGCCTATGCATATGTCATATAGGGAAAAATAGCACATCAAAGTGCATCTAGCTTCTTGTAATTTGTCATTTTCTGCGATATCTTGAAATTTGTGAATCAATTACAATCCAAAAAACATCAGATCCATCCAGATTGACTATGATGTCCGATAGTTTACTTCTGATGGCTTTAGTGTCAGTAAGAAGCACCTCAGTTTTGTGTGCTGGAGGTAGTTGTTTGACATCCACATTTTGATATTGATTAAACATTCTTCCATTCTCTGTAGTTGCTGTCTATCTTCTGGCTTGGCTAGAAGATAATAAATATACATATATATATGTGTATCATCTGCAAAGCAATGAAAGCTAACTCTATGCGTACGAATAACTAGGCCTAAAGGTAACATGTATAGTGAAAATAGTAGGGGAGGTAAAACTGAACCTTGTGGCACTCCTTTTCTGACCTTTACATGTTCTGAGGAATCACTATTTAAATTTACATACTGATAATGGTCTGAGAGATAAGATTTAAACCACTCCCCTTATGCCCACAATATGTTCAAGCCTGTGTAGAAGAATGGCATGGTCTATAGTATCGAAGGCAGTACCAAGGTCAAGCAGCACTAGGAGCAAGACACAGCCTTAGTCAACAGATAGGAGAAAATCATTTACTACCTTCAGAGCAGTCTCTGTTCTAAGATGAGCTCTAAATCCAGCCTGAAATCTTACATAAATCTGATTCTCCTGCAGAAATTATGTTAGTTGGCTAGCTACAATTCTCTCTATTATTTTAGAGATAAATGGTAGATTAGAGATTGGACTATAGTTTATGATTTCCAAGGGATCCAAGTTCGGCTTTTTCAATAGAGATTTAACTAGAATAACTTTATAACCACTAGAATAACTTTATAACCAAGTTAATAATGGACAATAGAAGGTTCCATGTTTGCCTTGTGATGGTAATTAAATTATTCACACATGAGCATGTAGTGGACAATCTGGAATATAATTGTAGTGGGTATGGTTTCTACAGTATTATCTTGTGATACTCTGCAATATCAGTTTCTAAGATTCCCTGTTACAGAGATCCTAGGTTGCCAGACATAAACTACAGTTGGGAAAATATTCAGCTGGCTATTTTAAGGTCACATGGCTAACACCTGGGTGGTGCGCTAAGTAGTCAGGCAGGCTGCCATATGAAGACCATCCATCTACCCATCCATCCATCCATCATCTGCTGCTGCTGCTGGACAGTAGTCTAAGCTGGGATGCCTAGACCTCCCTCTTACCAGGGGGAGACCAAGGTGTTCCCAGGCCAGCCAAAAGATATATTACCTCTCCAGCATGCCCTGAGTCTGTCCCAGAGTCTCCTCATGCCTGAACCACCTCAACTGGCTCCTTTCAATACGGAGGAGCAGTAGTGATACTTTGAGTTCCTCCCCAATGTCTGAGGTCCTCACCCTATCTCTAAGGCTGAGCCCAGATGTGCTGTGAAATTCATTTCTGCCACTTGTATTTGTGATCTCATTCTTTCAGTCATTACTCAAAGTTCCTGACCATAGGTAAGGGTAGGAACATAGATCAACCTGTAAATCAGTAGCTTTGCCTTCTGGCTCAGTTCTCCCTTTACCATGACAGATGACAAATGTACAGTGTCAACATTACAGCTGATGCTGCACCAATCTGCTTCTCAATCTCCTGCTCCCTTCCTTCACTCGTGATCTAGACTTTGAGATACTTAAATTCCTCTGTTTGAGACATCCTTCACCAGGAGAGAGCAATCCAACTTTTTACAATTAAGAATCATGGCTTCAGACTCCGAGGTACTGATTCTCTGCTGCTTGGATATGCCTAGAAATTCTGTCCATAAAAATTTTGAACAGAATTGACAGCAAAAGGCAGACCTAGTGAAGTCCAACGCCCACTAATAACCAGTGTGACTTACTGTTGGCAATGTGAACCAAACTCTTGCTCCATTTAAATACAGAGACATCATGGCCTGCAACAATGGACCTCGTACCCCATACTCCTGAGGCACCCTGCACGGGACCCCCAAAGGGACACGATCAGGTGCCTTTTCCAAGTCCACAAAACATATGTAGACTGGTTAGGCAAACTCACTTGATCCCTCCAGTATGCTTGTGATGGTGAAGAGCTGGTGCAGCATTCCACAACCAGGACAGAATCGTCCTTGCTCCTCTTGAATCTGAGGTTTGACCAATTAGTGGACTCTCCAGTACCCCAGCATAGACCTTTCCAGGAAGGCTGAGGAATGTGATCCCCCTAAAGTTGGAACACATCCTCCAGTCCACCATCTTAAAGATAGGGATGTTTGGAAAATACAATAGCGAGACTAAAAACTACAGTAATAAGATGCCAGGAAGCGATGGCTTTCCTTCAGAGTGGTACAAAATCTTTAAAAAGGAGTTGACCCCTCTGCTACTGGCCTCTTCCAATGAAACTTTAAAAGAAGGCAAGATACCTCACTCATGGAAGGAGGCCATAATAACAATAATTCCAGTGGGAATTCCCCTGCCATTGGATCCAACTGCCCACCAGGTGGTGATCAGTTGGCGGCTCAGCTCCTCTCTCTTTCTGAGAGTCCAAGGTCTCCAAGAAGGCCAGATGCTGAAGTTGAAGGTGAAGGAATGTGACCAACTAGTTCACTGGGGTAAATTCTACCATACTAGCATCGATCCAGGGAGCTGTAAGTAGGCTCACACCTGCTCGGCACCTCTCACCAAGGCCTGGTGATAAAAATGAAGACCCTGTAATAAAAAGTAGGGTACTCCCACAATTAATAAAGTTGCTTTTTTGATGCATCGGTTCCCAGACTATTGCCTATGATACAGAATTAGGAAGGGACTGGAGCAGATTAAGTTGAACAGTGTTACAAAATGGCTTGCATTCAGAATTACTTCCCAAGAAGGAAATTTATGCTTAAAACTGTTGCTACTAAAGATAAAAGATAAAAGAGCCCACCTTGTACATATTACATATAAAATTAGTAATTGTGGTTTTTATGATCATATAAATCTGATTGTGGTCAATGTTATTTGGCTTTAGACACCTAGAAGCCAATAGCATGGCTGCAAATGTTGGGAAAGTAGGAAGGAATTGATATAATGTAGTGAGTGATGTGGAAGGGAGAGACAGAGTGAGGCAGTAGATATGAGTACTAGTTGGCTAGTGTTTCATCTTTCACATCCACCACACTACCCAATGCCATCTGAAGAGTCTGGCCCTTGGTCCTGCAGATGGGTAATTCAACTGGGGGCAAAGAACACCTAACATCCATAATATACCTGTCTGGAAAATGCCAAGGCACAGAATGAAAACCAGGCAGCTGTCTTTGCCAATAAGCAAGGACATAGATGGGGTATATGATGTCACATCACCAACATACCAAAACACAGTGCAGAGTGACCTGGCAGGAGGGTCCCGGGCCTGGCCTGGCCAGGCCAGCACCTCCCTCGCCATGCTACAGTTTTAAAGGAATTTGGTCTGTGTCACCTTATATTTATCCCCCACTGAAAAAGAAGTCATGGTTGAACACAGTTCCAAATCAAACCAAACAAATTAAAAATACAAAATATGATGGGAAATATTCTTCAGTTAGATTTTAATAATAGGGTTTTGTAGGAGCAGAGAGATGCAGTGGTTCCCAGACTTTGTGTGTGTGTGCTGGTACATTGTGTTGCCGCATGAAAAACCACCTGAGGGATGTGAACCCAAGTGCAGGTGTGTGGCATTTGATGCCTCAGCACCACACTAGTTCGAATGGAGTACAACAGTGTGAAGTTTTTTTCTGGTGGCTGGAGTGCCAATCCTGCCATCAACCCCCAAAATTTTCGCTTGGAGTTGGAAGACATTTTTTGTAGAGGTGCTACTACAACTATTTTTTTAATGTCTACTTTCTTCTTTCATTAATTTTACTTCAAATAAAAAGATTTTTGTGAATATTTTGAATGAAAGGCCAAGAGGATAAACAGTCATTTTTTTCACAGCCTATGTTACTTATACTTTAAGTGTGCTAATAATTCTACGGGGGGAGGGGAGAAAGTTTGGTTTGTTGGTAACACTTTACGTGAAGGGGCACAAATAATTATAATATACTATTATGCTCTTACTTACTGAAGGAACAAATAATGAATTAAAGATGTGAAATTCAGATATGGCCGGCAAGGTGGTGCTGCGATTAGCACTATTGCCTCGTATCTCTGGGACCTGGGTTTGAGGTCCTGCCAGCATTTCATATGTATGGAGTTTGCATGTTCTCCACATGTTGGTGTGGGGTTTTCTCCCACAGTCCAACACCATGCTAAGGCTGACTGAGGTTACTGAATTGCCCAAAGGTGTGTGTGTGTGCTCTACAATTGGTTGGTCCCTGTCTTGTGCCTGTAGCCTCCAGGATACGCTCTGGACTCCCTGTGACCCTGAACAGGGTAAGTGATTTAAAAAAATGTATGGAAATAAGGATCTCATATTTGTTCATCATTAATAAATTGTATTTTATCTCAAGCAGTTACTATATTTGTTACTAAATCTGTTCATGGACTGCATTTATACAGCACTTTACTACTCCTACAAGTAATCAAAGCACTTTACAAGACTTAGACTTTAGACGTTTTATTGTCATTGTACAGTTGCCTGGACAAAGAAATTAGCTGGCAAGACCACAAAGATGCAAGAAAGTGACAGTGTCAGTACAAGATATAAGAACAGTATAAAAAACACAGTATAAAAAAAATAATAAATACTGATATTTATATATAAAATATATACACTCACCTAAAGGATTACTGTATTAGGAACACCATACTAATACGGTGTTTGACCCCCTTTCTCCTTCAGAACTGCCTTAATTCTACATGGCATTGATTCAACAACGTACTGAAAGCATTCTTTAGAAATGTTGGCCCATATTGATAGGATAGCATCTTGCAGTTAATGAAGATTTGTGGGATGCACATCCAGGGCACAAAGCTCCCGTTCCACCACATCCCAAAGATGCTCTATTGGGTTGAGATC
>JAABNX020000151.1:2600874-2621355 GCA_015163995.2 Mormyrus lacerda
AAGATTCTAACAGGTTTGGATGCTGTTCAACCAAATAGTTACTTCAGCATTAGTTCAAATACAAGAACTTGTGGCCAAAGGTGGAAATTAGCGGGAGAACATTTCAAACTGGATTTAAGGAAGGACTTCTTTACGCAGCGTGTAGTCAGAGTATGGAATAGTCTTCCTGATAACATAGTGCAAGCTGAATCTTTGGGTTCTTTTAAATCAGAGCTGGATAAGATTTTAACAACTCTGACCTATTAGCTAAGTTCTTCCCAAGCGAGCTTGATGGGCCAAATGGCCTCCTCTCGTTTGTATAGTTCTTATGTTCTTATGTCCAAAGCACAAAAAAAGAATTTAGAGCACTGTAAAGTCAGCCAGCATCCAGTAAACCTAGAGCAGGTAGGGTTACTCAAGGATCTGAGATTTGAATTAATGAATGAATGAATGTTACATTCGTATGGCACTTTTCACCCAAAGCACTTTACAGAACCAAAGAGGAATCACTTCATCCACCACTGTGTATCACCTACATGGATGATACAACGGGAGCCATTCTGCACCAGTATGCTCACCAAACAGTAGCTAGGGTGGTGAAGGGGCAGGGGAGAATTCATCGATCAGATAGAGGGGATGATTAGGTGGTCAGACTTGATAGGGCCACAGTGGACAATTTTAGCTCCAGACATGAGTGCGGTGATGTGTGGCTCAGGGGGTTAGTCTTCTGTTGCTGTGATAGGAAGGTTGCCAGTTTGAGCCTTGGGGCAGAACAGCTTCCATTGGGCCCCTGAGCAAGGCCTGAAACTCCCCAAAAGGCTCCCAGGTGACGGATAAATGGCCTGTCTTTGTACTTTGAAACCAAGCATCACTCACAACTGTATCAGTATGTGTGTGTGTGTGCGCGCGCGCATCTCATAAGACAAGATGATATACATGAAAAGAAGCATTCCAATGTATCTGCACTCATACTTGTGCAAATGGCAAATAAAGGATCACAATATTTCAGCTACACAATGTCCCCATGAAATAGACAAGAGACAACTGTTGCTGTAGATAGCTTCCAACCTGTGTGTCCAGGAAGATCACACTCTCCTGGGTGATGTAGAAGTCAATCCCACTGCTCTGGTTGCCTCCCCTTTCTTTGATCTCCTGACTCTGTGCCCTGAATACATATGCCCTAAAGAACAACATTACAACTTATGTTTATATTGTACTACCCACACGTAACACACAGTATCATGAAAAAACACACTCCAAACGAGACTTGTGGAATCGCGTGCTTCCATAGTCCTGTGGCATCCTGATTAAACAACCAGTGTCCCATCATGCTCCAAGACACGTATAACAACGCTACATGAGCCTTGTTAGTCTTTATTTCTAAGAAGGCATGAGGAACAGATCGGAACAGGAGAACAGACAATGGAACTACCCAGTTGTATACAAAATTACCTTGGATCATCTTCAGGTAAGTTGGCAGAGAGCAGTGACATGACTGTGGATTTGCCGGTTCCCTGTAGCCCGATAACACCCACCACCAGCATGTCTGTCTGGTCCCGCAGATACTGTGGAGCAGACACCATAAAAAGTTACCCCATCTACATGAATCATTAACCGAGTACGCAACACAGAGCACACATGAGATTTTCAGCTACTTAAAGCTTATGTACAACTTAAGTAGGTAGGTATGAGGCTTAATTCAGTCTGTACTCAGTTTAGAACAGCTTTTTGGTAGAAACTCTTTTAGAGTTTCAAAATATAATTAATTTTTGAACTGCTTAATTAGTCAAAAGCATTTAGTAGGCCATTAAACTGTATTGTGAAAACAGCATTATTACTTCAGAAGGTATGACTTCCATCCATCCATTTTTCATACCTGCTTGTTGCAGGGCATCTGAAAACTATCCCAGAAGCTACAGGTGCAAGGCAGGGTATAACCCAGGATGGGGCACTAACCCATTGCAGGGCACACTCACACACCATTCATTCACTCACACACATACAGAGGCAATGTGGTAACTCTGATCACCCTCACTATGTTTTTGAACAGTGAGGGGAAACCGGAGTACCCGGAGGAAACCCCATGACGACACATGAAGACTCGAACCCTGGCCCCAGATGTCTGAGGAAACAGTGCTGATCACTGCGCCACTATACTATTTCATATGTATCTGGATAGTATAGGAGAAAAACATAACATCTCTTACCAAGTCGTCAGGCCCATTGCTATATTCCTTTCATTGGTTAAATTTAATCATTAGTTAAATTAATCATGAGAAAGATTAGGCTTTAAACATATATGATGAACATATAAATATATGTCACTAAAAACTATTATCAGCATAAGCAGCAGACTCAGTAAGCATGTCCCTTTACCTCCATAGCACTGTCACACCAGTTCATCTGATCATCCACAAGCTTAATACTGTGCTTCATTTTCTCTGGCGGCAGAAGCTTGGTTTGACCAATCACAGCTGTTTTTTAACAGAAATAATGATTCAAGGTCTTACACCGTCATTTGTTACTTTAGCAATGATGGACATTGTCAAGAAAATGACTAATATGCAGAACAAGTTAAAGAAACATTCATTATTCAAAATACAAACCTATGTCACTAAATTATAATTATTTATATGAGTAATTCAAGTTAGGCAGCTTGCCCAAGAAATATTCCCCATGTTTTTAAACATTACAGAACCTCATGCTTCAGGTAATTTATACAGCTTCATTTACACAGTCTTTACCAAAGTAATTCCAAAGTAAGAAAATGAATGCACAGTGTGAAAGATACTACAACAACTTAAAAATGCCATAAATATTAGTTGTCATAGAAACTCACGGTCTACTACACTACTGGAAGCAGCTGGTCCCATGCCTCGATTCTGGATTTGGTATACAGGCTGAGTGGGTCTCTGTCCCTCTCTCTCCATTTTAACGACTCCTAGGCCAGGAGCCGAGGGGACCGAATCAGGGGATGTTCCCGGTTTTCCTCCATCATCCCGTGTCTTAATCAGCATGATAGGTTTCTCTAAAGGTGGAGGGCCGCCAGGGGCAGTCGGCGTCGGCTTAGTCTGAAACAAAAGCAAGCACTGAAATAGCAGCTGTGTTCTCATCCATGCAAAATACTCTGTACACCATTACAGTTTACCAATCACAAGTTTTTGCATCACAATTTACTCTGGTGCCTTGTGTTAGAATAGAAATCACCCGTCAATGACTCACTGTTAAGAGTATTACTGAGACATTTACTGCTGATGGTCAATGAAATTAAATTACCAAACCTTTTCACAATCACTGAAAGCAAGTGCATGGTTAGAGATTGCCCACTTTACCCTCTCCCCTGGAGGTTTTGCTAGGATAATAGGAGTCTTTGGCAGAAGAGGACCAGGTGGCTCCACACTACCATCCTGTAGAGAATAAAATAAACACTTTATTATTACATTACCTATTAGGTAAACACCGAAGCAGGGGTACCCTTCCCAAAAGTGACAGATCTTAGAAAATAACAAACAATGTAGGTAAAGAACAAGTGAGACCCGCAAGTATTTCCCAAAAGCCTTTATTATACCAGAATTAAACTTTAAGTAGTACTTTGTTGGCTTCTCCTTATACTTCGTTTAAGAAAATCACAGACTGTCGATAACAGGAACATCGATCCCACATATTTCAATGATGAAATATATGTTACATGATTGTCCTACCACAACTTTGCAAATGTTTTTAAAATTATAAACTAATCAAAAATACACCAAAGCAACCAAAATTTAGACCGAAATATAAAATTGAAAATATAAAACTGGGCACCAAACATGATGCTGCTTCCTTTGTACAAAAGAAAGTGCAATAGTAAAAGGAAGCAGCTTAAAGCCTTAAAACAACTTACGAAGGAGGTAGTCAAAAATATAGTTTAATAAAATAATTACTGCAGTGTTGTACATCATAGCACACAGAACAGAAAATGAATAGAGGCATTCATGGGAAAATCTTAGCGCTCCCAAGGAATTGTGTAGGCACCAGAATCACATCTCCCACATGCCCTCTACAGCAATGTGTGTCTATGGTGTGTGGTCCTCAGCCACGGTTTGGGGATTTAACACTGGAATCAGCAGGTATTCGCTAAGACAATATCTGCCGTTTCCTAATAACTAGCCAGCAGCAAACACACAATCCGTTGCCATCTCACACACTCCAAAGCCGATATAAGCATCATATGTACTCCTAGGCCACTTGGTGATAATGCCTGTCAAAAGTCCTTGATGGCTACACATCACCCAGACTTTGATGCTTAGTGCCAAGAACCCTTTTCAGCAGGTGCAGATGGGATCGATTGAAGAGGCTATGAGTATGAATGGGGTGGAGGGTTCCATCCACTGCACCTACAATATCAAGTATGCCTGCAATGGCATGGAAGCCAAATTTAGTGTCATAGCAAGTGTGACTGGTCAGCTCATTATTTAGCCTACCGGCATTGTTCAGAATTTATTAATTGTGCCCCATTCCATTCATGAACTAGAATTTGAACCAAACTGGCTATACCCTCTAAGATGTTGAATTGGAATTTAACTTTATGAAGAATTTAACTAATTTCAATTTAAAGCAATTCATTGCAACCAGACAACACACCAAATTCATTTTGCAAATCTGCAGGGTGTTATCAATCAATTCTGCTTGAACTTAATTTCTTTTTCAAGGTCATTCTCAAGTTAATTCTAAATGGTACACAACCCGGTTATGTACTCCAACTGCATACAGGTGTTACACTACACTAAGCCCATTTTGCGCTAATTTATAGTCTACGTTAGTTTATATTGTAATACTAACCTCTTATCACATAATCAGCATTATTAGTTATTACGTTATCCAAATCAAATCGTCATGTTTTTCCATGAATTTCAAGCGATAGCTGTGTCTGTGCCAGGACAGCAGGCAAAAGTCAAAATAATGAGTGACATGGGAAATAACGAGTCGTGGGAGCATTACGAACTACTTAAGCTACGAGTGGTTTCGAGAAACACTCGCTAATTAACGATTAATCTTAAATACTAGACAACGAACTACTTTGAGTTACGAAGCTTTAGGGAAACGCACACCGGATCAGTAACAGGCAGAGGGGCCGGACAGTGCTTTACATACCCTTCGCTCCCGGGGGGCATACTCTCGCTCTCTTCCTGGACCAGATAAATTCTGTCCTGGGGGTCCAGGCTCTCTGTCACGGCGTCGCCTTCTTCTCCGTCCCTGTCCGTAAATACCAGGCTGACTATGTCCGGACTCGGACATTATCTCTTCCACGGACAAAAAGAAAAATATACCTCGGTTAAAAAACAAATGGTATTAAATTTCTACATCTAGAAATTGGACTGCGTGATATTTTATATCAATACTGTCTAAGTACGCACAACAGATGATAATAAAATGTAGATTTTTTTTTTTATAACTAATAAACTACATAATTCAAAGAGACGCGTTATTTCAATATTTCAATAATAGTTATTTTATATTAGATAAAACTATCAAAGTATCACGTGTTCTCCATTACCTTTGCACTATGATCTGAATTAACGTTTGTTTTACTCAAATTCTTCTCTGACGAAGAAAACGAACGCCTTCCGTAAACGGTGCGCCACAATTTACTTCCGGATGGAAACAGAGGCTTTTCCTCCAAAGGGGGTTCACAGCTGTAACACAAATATAAAACATAAAATCTTTTAAAACGTCTAAAAAGTCGGTGGAATTCCTGTTATTAATGCATAGGATTCAGATCAATAAATATAACGGTTCAAAATGCACATACTGTTAAAAAGCACCGGTAAAACAATTTCATTGATTCAAGTTAAACATGCTCACGTGTATATTCAGGGCTGCCATCTCTCACGGATCCGGCGTGACACTCACGATTGCGCAAGAAATCTTACGGCAAATTTACATTATTACATTATAAACCTAAAATTAGCTGCATCAGAAACGCTGGGGTAGTTTGCAAACCCTACAAATTATTTACAAGGTAATAAAACTCACGCCAGCTGGCTGACCTAAGTTGACAGCCCGGTATATTTAATATTTATTGTTAAATATAGTACTTAGGAACAAACCTTTTATGACAATATAATACCAGTATAATTACATTGTAAATGCTGACTTGGGGTCCAGAGCCTATCCTGGAAGCAACGGGCACAAGGCAGGGAACAACCCTGGACAGGGGGCCAGCCCATCGCAGGGCACACTCACACACCAGTCACGCCTACAGGCAATTTAACAATTCCAATTAGCCTCAGCATGTCTTTGGACCGTGGGGGGAAACTGGAGTACCCGGAGGAAACCCCATGACGACACGGGGAGAACATGCAACACACATGTAACCCAGGCAGAGACTTGAACCTGGGTCCCAGAGGTGCCATGCCACCCCTATACAGATCTCTTGTACAGATATTCATACCTCATCTGAACCAACCGAACAGTTCTTTGGCTGCTCAACTCAACTGGGTCTGCAGAACACTGGGAAAACTCCACTAGGAGGATCTTCACTGTTGGGCTGAAATCACATGACCTCTACTGCAGGGCCAGAATTCACATGACCTCTACTGTAGGGCCAGAATTTTTTTAATTAAGGCTGGAGCAGTCACTCTGTCTCACTTAAATTTTGCTTCAATACTGCTTACACTACGACTCTGAGGCGTGCCCAAATCTACCCAGAATTCATCTGTACAATTATCAAGACTGTTACACAAATTGGCTGAGATAGAATTCGTAAAGTATTTCACAAAGGAAACTGATAGATCATACAAGTGTACTATTCTTATGAAACGTATGGATAACAATAATGTAGGACCACTCACCGCTCCACTCTACTCACATGCTCTGAGTGGAGGTCGTCCAGTGTTCGGCAACCAGATCCCCTTGGGGAGCATCCAGGCAAAAGCATGGTATAATAACAAATATGGGACAACCTATATTTAACTTTTCCAAACAAGCTCAAATAATATACTTTAATCCTTTTCATCATGTTGAAATGTTGGTTAATATTGTGTTTTCCAACAAAACACAAACCCATTTGGATCTGCCTACTTATTTGCTTAAATTTTAGATCGCAACTAAATGTCAAGGATGTCCAAGTGGCCGTCGCCAAAATCAAAGCCAGACTGGACTTGTGCTAGAGGCACAGTGCCCTCCCATTTTACTTGGTAAAGTAAGTTTAATGTTATTTAAATGCCAGGCCATTATAAAATTCTTTAACTATGGTTGTTAAACCATTGTGTTCTTTTAAGTTATCAAAGCGATACATCCATGTATAACTTGGCCTACTGGTGCGTATGATTGTCAAAATTTGCATGCTTCAACCACCCAGATGGAGTTGCAAGCCTCTGGCTCTGTTATTTTGGGGGTCATAGGCTGAATCATACTTAAGCTCATACTTAAGGCACGCCGACTGAGTAGGTGTTCTTGTCGGTGTAACTGCACTCCAGTAGTGATGCTGACAAGTCAAACGTTGTAGGCTGCCTCCTGGCTTTCGGAGACTCCTTAAAACCTGAATATTCCTGGATGATTTCTTCAGAGAACCTATTGCCTGCAAAAAAACTACTTTCAGCAACAGGTTGGAGTCTTTGGGGTCGGGAGAACCAAACTGCTTACATAAGGGATGAAGGTACTAATCAGTGGTTCCTCCTTTTGAAATTCCTAAATATACAGAAGTATGTGACTCTGTGGGCCACTGGGGTGGACTGAATCCCTCATTCGGGCAATGCAGCTGCAAGCACAAATGGGCTGGCTGTGGGAGGCAGGCCATAACAGTATTGAAGGGCAGTCCAGGGACCAGGCTGGTATGCTCCACCTAATTTTCTAATTTTCTTTTTTTCTCACAACCTTGCAAGCCATTTCAGAAAAACCCTCCAAACCCACTCCGTATATTATGTCTTTTAGTCCCAACTGAAGGTGGTAGTTTTCTTTTTGTGTATTCCACTCCTAACCAATCCCATATCTCCTAAAAGCTACTAACCAAAATCCTGTTCCCTGCTGTGCCCCATGGGACATGAGTCTGCATGTTTTCTTAAACAGATACACACTTGCTTGCATGATTTTCATACTTTTCGGAAGTCAAAAAAGCATTTCCTGTACATCTGATACATTTAATTTGGTTTACTATAGGAAGAGTAGGGCAGTTTCA
The DNA here is from genome assembly GCA_015163995.2 of Mormyrus lacerda. Classification (NCBI taxonomy): domain Eukaryota; kingdom Metazoa; phylum Chordata; class Actinopteri; order Osteoglossiformes; family Mormyridae; genus Mormyrus; species Mormyrus lacerda. Next base: position 2,609,012 of record JAABNX020000151.1, read on the forward strand.
TTTTTCTGTTTTGTTGGCAACAAAGTTGGTGTGCTGGCAAATCAAGTCCTCCTGATACAAGGAAATTAACACAGTATGAACTGTGCTTCAATTGATCAATATCTGACTATTGATTAGCTCAGTAATGTGTTGTTGCTGGGCTAGAATAAAATAGCAATCATGAGCAGGTTTTGTAAGCAGTACCAGTCAACCCAACCCATTGCTATAACTGGTCACCTAGGCTGCCATCTGCTGAGGGGTCCTCAACCTCCCCCACCCCCCTGGCAATCTTGCCTAGGGCACCACATGGGTTTTAACCAGAGCTGACTGTAATCTGTTAACAAATTCACTTATATAGTAACACAATCAATAAGATTTGTTGATTTACGTTTTATAGTTTTTTCAATGCTCTGTGATGGTTTGGTATCCCATCCAAGGTGAACCCCAGGTTTCAGGCCCCCCTTTCCAGGATAAGAGGCTGGAAAATTGATGGTTGCAGTTTGGCAGCCTTTGGTACAGGTTTACATAGCTAGAAGTAAGAATGCAACTTTCAATATTCTCTATCTTTCGTTTGGGGGGGGAGGGGGGGCGGTTCCAAACCATATGTATTCCCTGTCCGAGGAATATAATAAGTTGTGGTTTTTGACAGATGACACTAAGCTTTTAGAGAAAGGTCTTTTAAATCTATATGGGTGCAAGTGCTCCAAAATAGGATTGTATTGCATTCATAGCTTATGAAATATTTTATTTCAATCCATTTCAATTTTATTTGTACAGCGCATTTTCACATTACATTGTCTTAAAGCGTTTTGAATTATCCCCACCCAAGGCCCCCAGTAAGCAAACCAGAGGTGACAGTGGCAAGGAAAAACTCCCTAAAATGAAGAAACCTTTGGAGGAACCAAACTCAGAGGGGGAGCCCGTCCTCCAGGGGGCGGCAGAGGAAGTCAAATGAGTAAGAGGGCCAAGTCCCAATTTTAAATTTGAGTCTCAAAGCCGAGGGCAGGCAGGCAGGTAACTGTCTTGTGCCCTGGTCTGCCTGGAATAGGCTCTGGATTCCATGGCAACCCTCTCTAGGATAAGTAGATAGATGGATGGATGGTTTGAAATAATTACCATCATCAAATACACTTAAACTTATGTTGCAAAGCAATTTGTTTTCTTCCTCGCATAATCACATAATCACTACCTTTGCTTTTAAGACCATAAAGTAGATGAAGCAGAGCATTCTGGCATTTTCCATCAGGGATCAACCTGTTGAACATTTCAGCAACATTTACATCACCATCATGCAGCACACTAACTGTTGTTACTGTCATTAGCTTCAAGCAACAAATCTGAAGTTATCAATTTAGTGCTCTGAAAAGGAAATATCTGTAGACCATTTATTTATATTTGGTCCTAATACATATCTAAAATACCAACATAAATAAGCATTCACTTGGTGGGGTGGAACACAAAAGTACTGGATTGGCTGCTATCGTCCTATCATAAAGTAAAGAAAACGTCTGACTTGGAACTCTGGGAATTGTATGCTTCCAGTTGACTCCGCCTCTTCCTCTTGCACCGGAAGAGGAGGAGAAAACAGGAAGATTAAAAAAAAACAATAAGTCTTTGACGTCTATTTTTAAAATTCCCGAGGTAATGTTTTGATCAAGAATGATTTATTTTGAACAGTTATGAGGAAATATCGCCAAGGACACACTAGAACCGATAATTTAGTAAAATGTTTTCTAAATGTATCAGACCAGTGCCATTCATTTGCCGCACGCCGTACCAACGCTGCCCCACGTCAATGAACGCAAAAAGCGTAAGGTCTGTTTAAGAAAGATCAGCCTTCGCGACATGTCATTGAATTTCCCGTGCTCTGCTCGTGGACGTGTGTTTTTATGTTTATTGCGATACATATGCGTGTGCCTTGACTAAACAACGTGCAGTTTAAAATTGGCTTACCTTGGCAGTGGATTCTTGGCGGTATGGCACAAGCATGGTACGATCACATAACGTGATTACTTTTGCTAGTACTAGTTGGGGGCACAATTCGCTAGATCCTGATCAAATAAACCCTCTTCTTGTATTCCGTTTAAAATTTGGATTCATGCAGTACTATGCGGCACAGTCGACATGCTCTGGTATCTGGTGTTTGTAGGAGGCGCGTTACGGAGTTTAACGTTTTCCTGGTTAGTTGCATTCGGCAAAAAAAAGAGTTAGAAGGGAAATTTTATATAACTTATTCTAAGAGAGAAATGCATTTTTTTCAAGTGATAATCTGGTTCAATGTTGGGCATTTGGTTTTAGCAATGTTTAGTGGTGGTTTTAATAATGTAGATGTTGCTGTATTTCTTGTCTTGTGCAGGAGTGTGTATGTCACAAGTGGAAATGCGAAACCCTGCAGGTAAATCATATGAATGCGCTGTAATATAGTGTAATGCGTTCAGAACAAGCATATAGTCATGCGTATCTATACGCAAGTCAAATGACATGAAACCATAAAAAATTTATCTTATTTAATATTTGATTTTTCTCAGTTCAATGTCCTCCCATAATTTGTCCTTTAGATTCTTGCATAATGTCAGTGTGTGCTTCAGTGAGGATGCTTACATATATGTTTCAGTGATACTCAGGAGAGCACTACCATATTACCAAAATTGAATTGCAATAATTATTTTAATGCAAATGCCTTTTGTGTGCTCTGACAGTTTTCCGTGCACTACCATAATTGGATATGGAGGAGGGAAAAGGAGCATACATCATAAGGAGAGAAATAGAAGAATTACCCCTTTTGCTTGACTAGAACACACTGGTAAAGTTATATTTTGCATGTCAGATATAATTTTTGTTAACTGCTGGTCTCAGAGGACTCTGAAAACCACCCGAACAAGCTTGTTTATTGTGCTGATTAAGAATATATTTACAAATTTTTGATAGTGCAGTGGTTTTATTTCATAGCTGGTTGGAGGGAGGTAATCTGAGCACAAATACCCAGTAGTACAATCAACTGAAAACATTTTCTTTCCTGAGTCACTTCTTTGAATTTGATATTTTTTTCCTCATTGCTGAGCTCTTGTTTGATGTATTGATGGACAGGTTGACTGGTGAGATCAGACTGGAGTCCCTGTGGACTCTGATGTTTGCAGATGACACTGAGACAGGCTATGTTATATGGGCTGGAGATGGTGACACTGACGAAAAGACAACAGGCAGAGCCGGAGGTGGCAGAGTTCAAGATATTAAGTATTGCGTTGGGAGTGACGAGGATGGACAGGATTAGGAATAAGTATATTAGACAGCTCAGGTTGGACAGTTTGGAAACAATGCCAGAGAGGTGAGATTGCGTTAGTTTGGACATGTACAGAGGAGAGATATTGGGTATGTGGAGAGAAGGATGCTGCAGACAGAGTTGCCGGGCAAGAGGAAAAGAGGAAGGTGTAAGAGGAGGTTTATGGATATGGTGAGAGACTACATGCAGGCAGTAGAGGTCTGCACAGGACAGATTTTTCATCCTGCTCCCGCAAGTTTCTGTCCAGCTCCCGCAGAAATGTGTAATATTTCGACCCACTCCTGCCCGCATCTGTTATGGTTTGTCCCACTCCCGCCTGCTGAATCCCGCAAGCAAGGCTGGTGGAGTTTAAGGTGGCCAAAAATACCGGACACATATTAAATGCTATAATATCTTGGCTTATAAAATTTAGAAGAAGGTATCAAATTTATTTGTTGCCTAACTGACATACAGGAATTTATGAAACATAGGCTATATTATATGGGCACGACTCCGGCTGTGAATTAAAGATATCTTTTATATAAGGGTAGATTTAGCTAACCAGCTTTCCACAAAAAATAAAACCAACGACGTTTCTAACTAGGGTACAGACCTGAATTAAGAAATATCTAAAGTGTCTCAATAGAAACATTTCACAGTCAAAATGAGAGAAATATAGGGAAAGATTGAAATTTGTGGGCCGACTCTGCATTTTTTCCAACTAGAGGTCTGCGTGGGACTGTTTTTTCATCCCACTCCCGCAAGTTTCTGTCCTGTTCCCACCCACTCCCGCAAGAAACTCTCAAATGTAGACCCACGCCACATGCTTTTGCGCCGAGTCCCGTGGACATCCCGCCCCGTTGCAGACCTCTAGCAGGCGGCTTGTTTGAAAGAGAAAGGCCTAAGAGGTGGTTTAAGGATGTGGTGAGGGAGGACATGCAGGCAGCTGGTGTGAAAGAGGAAGGCCTAAGAGGAGGTTTATGGATGTGGTGAGTGAGGACATGCAGGTGGCTGGTGTGAAAGAGGAAGATGCAGAGGACAGGAAGAAGTGGAAACAGATGATCCACTGTGGTGACTCATAATGGGAGCAGCCAAAAGAAGATGATTTTTTTCCTCATCGTTAAACTATTGTAAAATGTTAGTACAAGTTCTTCCAGTTATTTCTTATGATTGGGAAATGAAAGACAAGACAATTAAATGGAGGAAAAAAGACAAAGATGGCTTTTGGAGTGCACACTGATGATTATTCAGTGTGGAATACTTTGGAAAGTGAAAAAAACATTGAGGTGCCTGATTTGTGGTTTTCTGTGCCTGTCTTTATTGATTGTCAATTTTCTCTGTAAACGGTAGGACAGAGAAGGAAATGGAGGTGATTTCTGACCCCGAGGTTTTCCTGGACATGGACGTGGCAGCAGAGGAGGTGGTGATGGAGGATGAGGTGGGAGCTGAGGTGGTGCTCCAGCCCAGTGTGGATGACGTGAACAGGGTGCGGTCTCTGGTGAGTGGCCACAGAGTCCCCTCACCTCGAATGCAGATGAGTACTGCAGTTACATGTTGTGGTTTTGCTCATTCACAGGGTTCTGAAACACAGAAGCTTCTCCTCCTAATTATTATTGTTAAAGGTGCAAAGCACTTAGTGCTATGGAGCCTTATTGTTTTTATTATTATTATTGTGATGATTGTTGCTGTTTTAAATTTGACTAATCATGTGTGACGGAAATGCTTTCATTTTTGCTCAGGCTTTGAATTTTTCCCTGAAGCTTCGATAAGCTGATGTTTTCTAACAGCAGGGTGTGGTAAGGGCGTGGATCCCCTGGCAAGTTAGGGGGGCCAGCACTTCACAGAGGGGTGGGGGTGGGGCAAGGTGACAATTTGCCTGGGATGCCAGAATTTCTAGCTATACCCGACTAATATAGGTTTGGATTTGATGTACACTTTGCCTTGTTCTATAAAAATACAAGTAAGGGCTTACTTCAGTATTGTGCAAAGTTCTGTAATGAATTGAAAATTTCACTGGAAATTATTTACAGCCAATAACTATGTTCATTACATTACAGTTCTTTTAGTTGAGTTGAAATTAGTCGCTACAGATAACATAAGAACATTATGAAGAAATTTACAAACGAGAGGAGGCCATTCGGCCCATCAAGCTCATTAGGGGAGAACTTAATAGCTCAGAGTTATCTAGTTCTGATTTAAAGGAACCCAGGGTTTAAGCTTGCACTACACTAGTAGGAAGACTATTCCATACTCTAACTACATGCTGTGTAAAGAAGTGCTTCCTCAAATTTGTATTAAAATGCTAATTTCCACTTATGGCCACGAGTTCTAGTATTTAAACTAATATTGAAATTTAGCTGAACAGCATCCAGACCTATTAGAATCTTATATACCTGGATCATGTCCCCCCTTAGCCTCCTTTGCTTAAGGCTAAACAGATTCAGCTCAGCTAACCTCTCCTCATAAGACATTCCTGTAAGACCAGGAAACATTGTTGTAGCCCCTCGTTGCACCTTTTCTAAGGCAGCGATGTCCTTCTTAAGGTATGATGACCAAACCTGCACACAATATTCTAGGTGGGGTCATACCAAGGAATGATATAATTATAGCATCACCTTCCTTGACTTACATACTACACACCCAACTATAACCCAACATTCTATTGGCCTTTTTTATTGCTTACCCATACTGGCGAGAGTGGGACATGGAAGCATCAACATACACACCGAGATCGTTCTCATAATCAGCTACCTTTATTTCAGTGGAACCCATAAAATATCTGTACTTCTATATCTGTGTATATTTCTACTCCCTGCATGGATTACCTTACATTTATCTATGTTAAATTTCGTCTGCCAGGTATCAGCCCAGTCCTAATTAAATCCAGATCTCGTTGTAGCCTCTAGCTGCTGGATCAGTATCTGCTACACCACCCACCTTGGTGTCATCTGCATATTTAACCAGTTTACTGTATGTATTAGTGTCAATATCATTAATGTAAATTAGGAACAATAGTGATCCTAAAATTGAACCCTGCACTACCCCACTAATAGATGCTTCATGGCGTACATTCCTCTGTCTAGGAAATTATTCTACATATGAATATTGAATAAGCAGCATCCAGATACTGTAGTAAAGTCTACTAACATGCTTGGTAACGAGCTACTCTTTTGAAACTCTACACTTCATACTTTGATTTTGCATGAGGGGCTGAAATTTTAAATATGTATAAATTAGTTATAGCTTATAAATAGTGTAATGTTGAATAGAACTTTGTGGAAATTCTCATATGTTCTAGAGCTGAACCTTCCTTTGCATCCAAATTTTGTTCGAAAGTCCGACGACCATCTCACTCTGTGTTCCATATTTGAGCATCAGTGTAGAGAGGCCGCATTTCTAGCTTATTTACATTTGTTCATTCTTTTTTATCTTTCTGGCACAGGACTTGTTCAATGCATCAAATCTTGAGCAATTATGGTACCCTGAGGACTCCAGCGAGGATGAACATGGCTTTGAAGAACACAGGCTGGCTCAGAGTGAAAAGGACAACATGGGTGCAAGCTGCTACCAGGATGGCTGTCTATGTTGGGAGTGCGGCAAGTGCTTCCAGTCTTTGCAAATGTTGATGCAGCATTTCCGCACACATAAGGCACAGGTGCGCTGCAACATGTGCCGTGTGACTTTCCGACGGATGGTGTCACTTAGCTTGCACCTAGAGAATGTCCACAACAACATCGTTCTCTACTGCACTGCCTGTAACCTGGCTTTTAAAAGCAAGTGGGAGTTCAACAAGCACCTTGAGAAGCATAGTAGTTTCGAGTTGACTCCAGTGGTGGTGGGATCTCTTCCAAAGTCATACACAAGTTCAGAGATTAGCGAAGAGATCAAGTCCGAGCTTGGTGGCTTAGCCACCAAATTGGAAAATTGTGAGACCGACTCATTCAGTATTCCACCTGAGGAGAATCTGGGAAACTCCATCCAGGAGTCCAGTTCGCTGCCTGCTTTAGTGGCTAAAGACCATGCATACGATAACAGAACAGACAATGGAACAGTTACCACCAGCTATGCGCTACGCGTGCGCCATACGAAAACTGTCACCATGGTCTTTCCTCGCGAAAGTTTGCCTGAGAGTGCCCACCAGAAGAAGGTCCAGTTCTTTGTGTTCCGCAATGTGGACCGGGACCAGGAGGGGACTGAGGATGGAGGACAAGATAACAGGGAGGAAGTGTTGCAGGAAGACGGGGAGGAAAAGGATGTTAAACCAGATCCCTCCTCTTTAATTCCCCCACTTCCTGATACCTTAGCGTCCTCTGGCTGTAGAAACCCAAACAGCCAAGTCAAGCAGGAAGGCGTGATGTCTGACAGTAGAGCCTTGATATGGGAGGGAGCTCCAGTTGAGGAGGAGGATGAGTTGCTGGATGAGAACCAAAGTGGAGGTGAGTCTGTGCATTCCCAAAATTCAGACTCTGATTCAGACGTGTCTGAGTCCTCCACAGAATCTATCAGTAGTGGTAACTCCAGCGGTTCCTCATACCATCCTCCCCAGAGTAGGGTGAGAAAACGCAACAAGAAGGTTGCCGTTTGTTCCATCTGTAATGCCTTCTTTCCTGACAACAATGCCTTGATCGATCACAATGTCAGGGCCCACCCTTCTATCAAGCCCTCTCGCATGTATGTCTGTGACTCCTGCCGTGAGGTCTTCCCACAGCAGGATATCTACAGGAGCCATCAGTGCCCCATTAAGAGTACCACCAAAAATCAAACACTGCTATCTGTGCCTGCATTGACCTCAAATATTTTTCCTGACCCAGCTTCTACCCCCACCACTACAAGTGGCCCAAATGCATTTTCTTGGAAAGATAACACATCCATCCCTGTGATGACCTCTCGTTTGAGACCAGCTGTTACGTCAACAGCCATGAGCATTAACTTGGTGACGTCATCCAACAGCCTTGTCTCCATCCCTAGCTCTAATCAAGGTTCCTGCGATGTTGCATTTCGAGAGCCCATGCGCTTGTCTGTTCCCTGCCCTCTTCAGAACCCCACGTTAGTCTGTCCCGTCTCAATGTCAAGTGGCTCTGGTCTTCAGTTGCCAGGCATTATGCTGCCAAGCTCTGCACCATCCTCTCAGTCAGCCTCTATGCCCGTTATGGCCACTGTCGTTCTTAGTGGCAGCAGTGCAGTGGGCAGAGTGGCACGGGTTGTCCTGCAATCTCAAGGTCTTGCTTTTCCAACGCCAACTTTGACACAAACAGTATCCCCAAAACAGCCTGTAAGGTTTTCTTCTGTGCCCAGTCAGGTTAAGACTGTAAGCCAGACTCAAGCTTTGCCATCAATGCAACTTGCTAACCTTTCACTAAGAGGTGCGATTCAGCCCCACACAATCATCAGATCGTCCCAGCCACCTGGCCCAGCTGCCACTCCTCTCTCCCGTCCACTCACTGTTTCTGTTCGTCTCCCTAACCCAGCCAAAATTCCCATCTCCCTCCCTAGCTCAGTCCCAGATTCTGACCTCCTTTGTAACCCAGCTCCAGTCTCTGTCACTTTTTCTAATTCGGCGCCAGTTTCTGTCCCTCTTCGTAACCCAGCACCAGTTTCAGTCACTTTCTCTAATTCGGCCCCAGTTTCTGTCCCTCTTCGTAACCCAGCTCCGGTCTCTGTCACCTTTGCTAATTCAGCCCCGGTTTCTGTCCCTCTTCGTACCCCAGCTCCGGTCTCTGTCACCTTCGCTAATTCAGCCCCGGTTTCTGTCCCTCTTCGTACCCCAGCTCCGGTCTCTGTCACCTTCGCTAATTCAGCCCCAGTTTCGGTTCCTCTTCGTAACCCAGCCGCAGTCTCAGTCACTTTCTCTAATTCAGCCCCAGGTGCTGCCCCTCTTCATCCGGTTCCTGCCTCACTCCCATTCTGTAACTCGGCTCCAGTCACAGTCCGATTAAACATGCTTGCCCCTGCTCCTGCTACCATTCCGCTTGCAGCCTTCACACCTTCACAGGCAGCTCCTGGTGCTACAGAGCCCCTGAAAATCTTGGGCCTTTATGTAAACTGCAGCCAGGAACTGGCCCTGCAGCAACGGCTTAACAAAAGCTGGCGGTCCAAGGGTCTTTTCTTCTGCCGCCAGTGCGGCGCTGTCTCACGGCAACCATCTCTGGGTGTGCGGCATCGCTACCTTCACCGTGGCTCTCGTCGACATCGCTGCCACTGTGGCCGGACATTCCTGCGCCGGCTCCATCTCCTCCGCCACCATGTCCAACACGCTGAAGCCACCAGATTTGTCTGTGCCCCGTGCGGCCAGACATTCACTGGTGCTCGCTGCCTGGCCCGACATAAGCAGGGTCGAGGAGATAGGGGTAGGAAGCGGAAGAGGGTAAGAAAAGACTGCCAGACCCCATTCTCCTGTGACTGTGGCCAGCTCTTCCAAAGACCGGCAGCTTTTCTGTGGCACAAACTAAAGAATCATAATAGTCTAAAGTGGAATTAGACTACAGAGCCACTAAATAGCTACGTGGATTTAGAGATATCTTGTACAGGTACATGTCTTCTGAGATTTGTAGCATTTCTTTCAGTAAGAATAATCAGTAACATTAGACATTAATTGGTTCTCTGTTTTTATGGCATACTTTGCTTTTTGTTTTTTGATTCTAACAATAAAGGTGTTACTTTTCATTTCACAAAAATCATTGCTTTGGGTTTCACATATTGTGTCAGAGCAATTTCAAATTTTTACAGTCTGCTAGTTATGCTCAACTGAAGTCTTTTTGTTAGTAGCTTTTTCAGTACCACTGCCATCGAAAATAAAGTGTAGGAGACATGCGATTAGAAAAAGCCAAATGGATGGTTATGATACTCTTTGGTGGACTCATAGGGGTGGTGCTTCTATAACATGCTTTCACGCCAAAGTTCTGGAATATGATCGTAGTCTACTAGTTCCAAGGCTGTCTCGACCAGGAACTTATGTACCTCCTAGCTATTTTTATGTGTGATTTTCATATTGCATGAGGAACTGGAACTGTTACACTAAACAGGCATGGGAGAATGCAAAAACTTGCATGTAATTTCATATGAAACTACACTGCCACCCCAAAACAAAGGGCATGATAAGTCATTCTGTTAGTTATTGGAGGGATGGATTGCAATCAAAATGGGACACAGCCTTTTACTTATATTTTATTTATATGACCTTCAACATATTTGTGATTCTTATTAAATCTAGCCAGCGGATTGATCTTTCATTTTCCACAGAATGAAAAACAATATAACATCCTGCTAAAAAGTACTTGCAAATGTCACCTCTGGTACCAGTGATATTACACAAAAGTATATTGCTTAGCAATCATTTTCAGATGAAGAAATATGGAGACGGTAGCAAAAATGCATTAGATGTAATTGGGGTACAAAAATAATCTGCTGAACTGTCGCTCCTGTTTCTGCATTTCTGCATAACTTCCATGTTAGTATTGGTACTTGTGGTCAACCAATACGCATATAGTTCAGTAGTTCACGTTCAAATAAAAAGTGCAGAGTCTGGAGTAGGTACTAAAAAGCAGTTCTGAAACTGCCTCCGAGCAACTACAGTTGAGCTGAGCTCCTGTGGTGTGAACGTAATGAAAGTCCCTAGTTCTAGAAAAAGATTTTGGTTCTTGAAAAAACATATTATTCTGTATAATATACTGTTTAAATCTGTATTTTTCAAAGATTTGTTGTTAAAAAATGTAAAAACTACAAATTGTAAAAAGTACAGGTTTCTACTGTATTGTAGTATCCGTTGATTCTGCCCATGAGTATCCATTGTAGTAGTATTGTAGTATCCATGATTATGCCACGTCACAGATGCAGTCTGGTTAAAGGCCTTTTACTCATAACCCTTAACAGGACTGTGAACCACACCAATCACCACAGCACCTGCTTGTATAACAGCATACAAGAACAAGTATTACTTCTAACTTGAGGAACAGGGGGAGGGTCACTGTACATACAATGGGAACTACACATGGTGGGTAACTTATACACAGTCAAACAAGTATAAAGCTTAAACTTAAGCAGGGAACCAGTATAGAACACACAATGCATGGAAGCCATTCTCAGCACGACAGTGCGGCATGCTGGGACATGCAAGTAGGCCAGACGGCGCATGGCTCATCGACACCACAGTATAAGTTCTACTGTAAAATTACAGGAGCACTGTTTAATGTATAACAGTATACCATCCATTTTTCAAACCACTTATCCTTCAGAGTCACAGGGGGTCCGGAGCCTATGGGCACAACCCAGGACAGGGGGCCAGCCCATCACAGGGCACACACACACCATCCACTCTCACATGCACACCTATGGGCAATTGAGTAACTCCTATTAGCCTCAGCACGTCTTGGATTGAGGGGGGAAACCAGAAGAAACTCCAAGACGACATGGGGAAAACATGCAAACTTCACACACATGGAACCCAGGCAACAGTGCTAACCACTGCACCACCCCCATAACAGTATACCCTGTTTCCTTAAACTGTAGAACTACATATTTAAAACTGTATTTTAACACATACTCATGTCATTATCATGTTAGATTACACCAGTAACTGAAGTTATTTCATGTTACAACTAAAAACCGTATTATATACAGATTTTTATACTTACAAATATTTTATATATTTAAAAAATATTTTACCTGATTGATATTTACAATATTTTCTCTTTATCATTTAGGGTATTTTACAGTATTTTTACTGCATTTTAAAATATTGTACGGTCAAACAATGTATTAAATACAGAAATATTTTGTATTTACATTTACAGTTATTTTCTGTATATTTCACAGGGTATTTTACCTTATTGCTTTTTACTCTATTTTTCCGTCGCCATTATAGATATTTTTACCGTATTTTTTACGGGCATTTTTACAGTGCATACACGCACCCATAAATTGAGAAGTGAAATAAAATATTGTGCTGTATGTGGTTGAAAACACTGCTGTAGAGGCGTGGGCCCTATCGGCTGGGGCTGCTGCTCCGGCTCCTGGGCGGGTGGTCGCCCACGTGCCTGGTGGCCTGGGGGCCTGGTCTGCCCGGGCACGTTGCCTGGTGGGGGTGGGTCATCAACTGCCGTTGCCGATT
>JAABNX020000151.1:2632152-2644584 GCA_015163995.2 Mormyrus lacerda
ATGGTGATTTGTGCCCGTCTGCTGACAGTAAACCCTGTTTCCCCTTTGAATCGTGCCTCCTTGCCTGCTTGCCCGCCGCAGCCGTGACAGTGGGGATGTGCAGAAAGGTGCCCCCTAGCTGCTCATAAAGGCCACTGACTATTTATAGTCTGGAATGACTTGCAGCTGTACAATTAATAATGCCGGGTGATCAGTTATATTTGCCTTTTAAATGTATATATCATACAGCTGCTTTATGTGCTTACAATATCAAGCATAAGCAGAGCTTGGCTCTAAGAAAAATAGTGAATGCTTCCCTTTTTCTCAAACAGTCTCACCTTGTATAATCTTAGTATTTCCTTCTCAAAAGTAGAAGAACCAATGAAATGCTGATCCTGAGCTATAACTATGCGGGCTTTAGTAGTTATGTGAAAAACACATGTTACAATGAAGCCAGAATTTCATAAACAGCAATGGCCTCAATGAATAAGATATATTTTTTTTGAACTACAGTGGTACCTCAATATACGTCCACTTTGGAATAAGTCCTACTTGGTATACAACCTTTATTTGGAATACGACTTGCGTGCTAGAACTTGTATGGGTCAAAATGAGTCACGACACCGCGTGCTATCCTTGTTTACCTCTCTCAAGCCAGTTGGTACCATTCAGTGAACCACCTGTGCTATAACTCTCTTTTCATTTATTTAAATAAAGTAATGTTGCTTTTGTGTTTATACATTTTAGTATTAAGCAGTGTTTCAATTATTTTATACAACCCCATCAATGTATAATATGCTAATAACAATAGGTTTTTATTTTCATGGGAGCAGATTAATCATTTTCCCTTTATTTCTTATAGGAAAAGTTCATTTGGTATACGTCCTGTTTGGTCCAAGGATCTGGAATGGATTAAGGACGTATACCGAGGTACCACTGTATATATTTTTTGTGAGACATCCTGAACAGGCCTATTTATGGCCAGAGTTCCTTATTCAAGAATTGATTAAGTACTTTGTTAAGCTCATATTCTATCTCATATAAAGCAACTTTGGTTTGCTTAAACACAAATGTACAGTCTTCTGTATACATGGAAAAGATTGGTGCAATACCTCAACACTATACTGGTTACTTGACTCCCCTCCAGTACTTACACTGGGGCCCAAAATTGTGAAAATTTATTCAATTATTAGGTTCACTTAACTGTTGCTTTAGTTACTTGTTTAATGGTCTAATGTATATTTTTAACATTCTTTGATTGTTTATAAACATTGCTGTCAATATTCGTGTAGTAATTTTTAAATGTAAAAAATGCTAGGTGTTTCCACAATTTTGGCAACTAGTGTATGCAGTGCATAAAGCATTGAACACATAGAAGTTCATATAAATTATATCTAATTCATAGAATATCCATCCATCCATCCATCATCCATCCATGTTTTATAACAACTTATCCAGTACAGGGTTGTGGAGAGTATGAAATCCATTCCAGGAAGCACATGGCACAAAGCAATGGATGTTCCTCCCTCTCTCCATCCATCCATCCATCCATCCATGCCCTTTCCTTTAGATCTATCAAATTCACAGTAATCCTGGAGGCTAACCAGGGCCCTAAGTGTGTCCTTGTTTTCTGTGTATGGCTCCGCAATGGATTGCCATCTGGCCCAAAACATAACCTGCTCGATGCCTGTACTTCCTGGATAAGAAAATTATTATTTAATCAATTATGGTGAAACTGAATAAGCAGCACCAACATTTGTTTTCATGAAACTCAAGCACTGAGCTAATAGTGTATCAGAGATGTTGGATTGCCTCTAAACACACATACAGTATTTTCACATCCTTCACATAGTGCTTATCACTGTGAGAAAATGGTTGAATTTCTGAATCCCAGTTTATAACAATATAGGTGGCATGCAGAGAAACTAAACTGGAAGATTACCTGCATTCCTTTTTTGCTTGAATGAGCAAAAGAGAAAAAGAGAAAGAATAAGGCGGGATTAACAACTGGCTAAAAAGACGTCCATTCTCCTAGGCCCCGATCAGACCTGCTGCCTTCTTTTTCTAGTTTTTGCTTCCACAATTCAATGCAGTTAATTAAATTATTTCCATTTCAACGGTTAAATTGTTACTGGAAAAACTCCCTGTATGTCACAGGAAATGGTGAAAGACACATTTGGAATCACAGATGGCATCTCAGCACCAAAACCGGAAGGAAATATTTCACTATTCATAGACCCCTAGTCACACATGACGAAGGACACAAAATGTTGACCGGACAATTTTTGGACTGTCGTATTATAAATCAAACTGGCCGAATCATGCAGGAAATCATGCATAATTTCTTAGGGTACAGATGCTGTAACAGGAAGTGAGATTTAGTTGTTTACTAGAAAACTCAAAAATCTGTGACGGTGAGCAGATTCAGCGGGGAATAGGGTTTTTCATGGCACAGGTTGGCACATCCTCATTTTGAGGCAGTGCCAAGTGCCATAAAGCTCCTAAAAATGGAAATGGTGGAAAGTTTTCTCTTAAAAATAGGGGGAAAGCTTATAAAAACAGAAGGAGTGAAAGTGGAGTGTAGGCGTATTTTCCACTGTGTGACTAAGGTATCTCTGCCCGGCTTTCTCCCTTTGTGATATTGTGACTTGTGTAGGTTATCAGTTCTAATCAGAAGCAGACAGGGCAGAGGTGAGGCTGGGATCTAGCCAACAAAATGCTAATAAGCACCTAAATTCACCCCCCCCCCCCTCATACCCACTCCCAAAACAATCCCTACTATTACCCCCCACGAGCTGGGGTATAGATCTGAAACCTTTGCAGGACTAAGCCAGCTGCCTGGCACATTCCCTAATCTCCACAAGCAGCCTGTAAAGTGTTGATGACCTTTCTGAGCCCAACAGCCTAATGTTCCATGGCACCTCCCTTCTTTGTGTGCTCTTTATTTTGGAGATCTTGACAAAGGGCAGGTGGAGTTCACAGGAAAGCAGTTATTATACTTAAATACTGTATCCTAAAACACATCAGGAGCAATTACTCAACATAATTACTTTCTCTGTGCTATTTTCTATTTTCTTTTGGGAAATGCAATTGGTTAAAATATTTTCTTTTGTTATTTAATTAGTTTTTTCCTTATAATAAAAGGAATAAATTCCATGAGATAAATCCTGTCAGTTCTGCTTCAGACTCGATGCAGCCGCTTAGCTTGACTAAAACACATACTGAAAAGGCTTTATCCACTCATATTCGATAACCACTTTCATATCGCTCCATGCTGGGACCAGCGTCTACTGCAATGTTTCCCAACTCAGTTCTCGGACAGTCTTTCCCCAGAACAGTTTTTCCAAGGAAGGTCAGTCCATGTTTTTGCTCCCTCCCAGCTCCCAGCCAATCAGGAACACTGAATACTTGGTACAGGTGCGCTGGAAGCTGAGAGGAAGCAAAAATGTGGACTGTCCAGGGTCCAGTGTTCCCTGGGGACTGGGTTGGGAAACACTGATTTACTGTATATGTGTATCAGAGCGACTGCCACCCCAACAGAAGAGTTCCTGCTTTTTGGGGGAAAAACTTTCCTCAGAAACATCTCACACAATTTTTTAATGTCACAACCTTCTGCTCCCTGACATCATAATTGTGTATCTTCATCATCATCATCACCATCGTCATCATCACCATTTTCATCATGACCACCAATATCGTCATCATCACTATTCTCATCATCACCATCATCATCATCACTATCATCACCATCATGTCACAACGCTCTGCTCCCAGACATCATCATTATGTATCTTCATGCTCCTCCTCCTCATCGTCATCACCATCCATATCATCATAATCACCATCGTCATCATCACCATCACCACTGTCATGTCATCATCATCATCATTATCATCATCATCGTCATCACCATCATCACCACCAAATTAGCCAATTACCATGACTCCAGCGAAAAGGCACACCATTTTCCCACAGGTGGTCTGCGGGGAAACATCTCCGTACCCCACGGTGAGGAACGTGATAGCGATGAGCCAGAGGGCAGTGTCCATGCTGCCAGTAGGTGCCTGGATCTGCCTGTGGGGGGGATGACAGATGGGATTAACTCACTGACTGACCCCTGGTTGTACCTGCAAGCATTACTCATACTAGTATAGTAAGGCTATAGCAGGATCTTGGAGATAAGCACAATGAAAGTTGTTGCATTATTAACATAAATAATAGGAGCATGAATATAAAGAAACCAGAAGTCGCTGAATGGGATATCTTTTGAGTTTGATGGTGCTTATCTTCTATCAGATATGGACTTACACCTTAATTCCAAATCCCAGCTAGATCCCACCTGATCACAGCCATTCCCCTTCTCCGTTTCATCTACCCCTTCACATATATTCATGGGTAATTATATACTGTTTATCGATAACATTTCTGAATCAACAGCATTGCCCAACTGCATTCTTCACAAATGAATCACATAAGGTTCTCCTAAAATTAACTGCTTTGTGCCATATCAAATTAGATTGGTAAATTCTTACAAAAAATCTTAAACCTCTGGCATTTGCATATTACGCTTGGTTAAAAATACATGGACATGCCAAATGGACATAGGAAATAACTGACAGCTGATAGGCAGACCCAGACTGCACAGCTGCTGGTTCATGCAAGAAATTCAATGAATACAACAGAGAACTGAAACATTTACTTTTCAAAGAGGGGGGTCTCATTGGCTTACATTTTTTTAGACAAATAATACTGAACTTGACTTCTGCTTGTACCTCTCGCAAAGTGTGAGCAGCCAGGATGCCGTCAGCCAGAAAAACAGGATGAAAAAAAGCAGCGTTCGCCCTGGATATTTGTTCATGAGCACCTTGAGTACAAAGCGGAACGTGAAGTTGATGTTGTTCAGCGAGCCGATGCTCCTGTAGGAGGCGCTCAAGAGCACCTTGCTGTGCAGCAAGATGGCCCTGTGCACCAGGTACAGCCGTAGGAACATCAGGGATGACAGCAGCACCTCTGAGTCCAAGAGAGCTCCTTTGTGCTGTGCTGAAGAGCAAAGACGAGAGGAGAAGTTGCTGCTTGTCCCCTGATGACTTCCTCCATTCTCATCGATGGCTTTCATGGAGGCATCCACGCTGGACAGCCAGTAGGTGGCGACAGGGTGGATAGCACATACCACCAGCTCCAAGGAGATGCCCAGCACTCGCTGAGTCGTCATGGCGATTCGCCAGTCCACCTGGTTGTGGTCAATCGTAAATAGCTGCAGGAGGTCAGGGAAGCAGAGATCAGGAATTAGTCATGTGGCTCTTGGCAGGATGGTGAGGAACGTTCGACAGTGTTCGATGCAAGTTTATTTTCACAGCCCACCACAGATACAAATTATACTGAAATCACATTCATAGCTGTGAAAACAACCTTTTAAACACACTATTAAACATTAAGAAAATTGTATTAAATGAACCTTGACCAGAGAACGTCCTTATTTCATGGTCCTCATAAATCAGGGAAGTATTGCATTTTTATGTGCACATTTCTCAGTAATCATATGATACTACAGTTGAGACTGTTATCAACAGCAGAATTGGACTAGGGTGAAGGGTGCTGCACATATATAGATTCTGAGTAATGGGGTTCATGAGACGAAGTGGGACAGGGTTTCAGCCAGGGAATGTCTCACCCCAGGGACAGTGGTGATAATTTTTTCCTGGGGGAGGGGGGGCACAATAAAATTTGTCGAACAGTGGAGGTGGACTGGTATAATATGTCCAGCCCACTATCAGTACAGCCCACTAAAAATTCCTCAGATTCTCCCCAATAACCATTCTGAAATTGATTCATTTTTTGAAAAAGTGTACTGGGGCATTTCTTATAGGAAGCAAGAAAACTATAGTGTAGTCTTCCTACTAGTGTAATGCAAGCATCAGAGCTAGATAAGATTTTAACAACTGTGAACTATTAGTTGAGTTCTCCCCAAACAAGCTTGATGGGCTGAATGGCCTGCTCTTGATTGTAAATTTCTTATGTTCTTATAGATGGCAAATGAAACTGTCTCAGGAACTATTAAACGAGAACCAATAATTTACTTCTATAAAAATTGAGGAAATAAAGTTTTTATCATCACAATATCGGCACCATGGTGCATGTGTGTGGCGGCTTCTAGCTCCCCTATTTGGTGTCAGTCCTAGTTTTGTTGGACATTTAATATAAAATAACAATAAAGCTTCTATTTTATTCACCTGCTTCACATATTTGGGTAATTTTTTAACAATATCACATACCTAAGTCATAATATCTTCATTATTTTCCTTACAGTTTTATTATCTATAATCTTGCATTTCCACTTGTGCATTTTCTTGAGTTGCTTTTAAAACCAAGACAAATCCATGTAGGCTGGTGCTCTTGTATGCCAAGCTTCAGAAGCAGGGAGGGGGACCAGTGCCACAGCAGATGGGACAATGACAGCCCCTGTTCTGAAGAAGATGAAACTCAAGAAGCGTGTGACAACCATGCCTTACGACACTGGAAGGTCAAGTTTATGGCACTTATCTAAACAGACAGAACACACTGTGAATTCTTCCTTTTGGCTCATCGGATTGTGACTTGGGTGGTGCCCTTGCTAACTTAAGAGGAAAAAAGAGGACGTTTCTTTTTCTTCAGAACTCGCGTTGTGTCCAAACATGACGAACCTGCCAGCTGCACCACGGTACTTGACTCTTTGCAGAACCCTTCTTCGCTCTGCCCTCTTCCATGCTTCCTTATTCAGTGGCCTCCTGGACGTCACAGCAGTGTCCCACTCACAGCTACAGCCACAATCTCCCACGAGGAGCAGCGGCAACCATTTCAGCAATTGCTTTTTTTTTTTTTATATTTACAGTACTATGAAGGTGATTTATAGCTGCTTTTATGGTGTAACCTGTAGAATATCATATGCCCACGCTTGGCACTGGTTCCTACTTAGGAGCGAATAATTATACAAGATCTATTTCAGAGCTTAGCCTTCTCTACGTGTGGGGGAATTAGTGTAGCAATGTCCGAGCCAAAAGGGGGCGGGGGGCAGGTGTCTTCATATTCTCAGCGAATTTGCAGACCAAGAACGTGGTAAGATCACACATCACATGTCCTTGTGTGTCCTTGTGCGCCGAGTGCAAAGCCACCTCAGCCTGAAGTGCAAGACACATGACCGAAGAAATCACCCTTCCTTTTCTTTGAACTGCTATCATGAAATCCCAAGGACAACAGTGAAGCCTTTTAAGGTGTAGTGTCCCCAGACATTTGGCCAGCTACAAATAAATCTATGCAGACTCACCCTGATGTCTTTAATGTGAAAGGCCACGATGAGAATCAGCAGGCAGCCGGTGGACAAGCTGATCAAGCCGTTAATGATAAAGGCATAGATTGAAGTCTGTACAGAAAACCAAGAAAACAACAAAACAAAGAGAGAAAAAGAGCTTTAAAATATTCGGACAAGTTTTTATTCGGTTATGATTCTCCCATATCTGTACCTTGTGTGCACTGAAATGCCCAACAGGCAAATTGCACTGCATTGACACCCTTAACTGGAATAAATGACCGAATAGGTAAACAGTGACCTGAAGGCTTACAAAGCTGCCGAGTATGAGCATGTAGCCTCGGGTCTGTTTTAAGCCACCCAAAAAAATAAAAAAGGTACACCAAACTCTTTATAAATCATTTATACAGAATGATATCACAAGAGTACACAATAGACAGGCATTTATAGTAACTAAATAATAGCTAAATAATTTTATTTTTCATATGGATTGATGCAGTCATTAATTTTGATAGATAATTTGTAGTATATTTACATTTAATTCAATACGATTCAAAAAACTACAAACACAAACTTTACTTTTTCATACTTTTATCAGCACATAGCTACTAACAATAACTACTAAATTAGCATACATCAACATTTTTATCCACATGTATATTTCAAACCAGTGAAAATTCTTGAATGCAAAGCATATGGTATAATACTCAAGGAAAGTGGTGTATAGTTTTTATGAAGATGTTATTAAGAATCAGGAATGCCAGGGGTAATTTGTATTCTCAGTCCATGCAAATGAATACATTGATAAAGCCACAACACACAGTAAATATTAACCTGGTGTGATGAAGAAGTTATGCATTTTAAATGAAGTGGGCAAAGGTCAGACGATCACCAATTTAAGCTAAATTTTATGAGTAACATTTCTCTGTATATTAAACATAACAGCCATCTGCAAGTCTATAAGCAGAGGAAGATCTACAGTACAGACAAAGATCCGGAAATATAACACAGCTCAGAAAGTAGTGTGGATAGAAAAAAAACAACATGGCTCTTCTTTACTCAAATGTCTCTTGTCTGTTTGTGCCACTGATGTTACAGCAGGGCCAGTTTAACAGGGGACAAACTAATGTCTGTTTTTTGCACTTTACAGTTTCAAGAAATAATTGGTAAGCGTCAGACAACTTTAAGGGGAATTTTAACACAGTGAAGTTCGGCTATTCTGGTGTTATATGACGTTTTTTGGCAACATATAGCATTTTCCACAATTTCACTATTAGTATCTGCATCATGGCTATTTTTATCAAACGGTGATTAACCTTTACATAAGTGTAAGGCTAATTTGAAACTACGTTATATCACACTGGCTGTACACCATATTGATTCCTTTTGTATTCCACGTTGTCCTTCCCCCCCTTTCCGATATACTGTTTGTCTGAAACTGGCCTTAACTTGTTACACCTGTGTGACACCAAAGCCGTTTACTCAGGCTTATCTAGTAGGAGCATGACAGCTCTGTCCACTCCTCTGCACTACCCAAAAGCAGAAATGCTCATTCCTTCTCAGTGCCTCTGCTGAAGTCAAAATTTGGTCAGATGTCAGACAGAAGGACATTTTTTTAGATGTTTTTTTCCATTACTTAGGTGGTACGTTAGGCAGGCTAACCTGAATGCCCCTAGACATTACTAATATGCATTTAGTAATAATTAAACTACTACTCTGGAATCCCTGTGATAATAAACTTCACAGAACAACTACCATATTGTTTTTTTCTTCTTCCCGAAAGGCTCAACACACTGTAGTGTTATCAGAAAACTATAGAAACACATCCTCTTGGCAAGCTGTTACTTCTGACATGCTGCAAGCCAGGAAACCGGTGTAGATTACTCGATAGCGACAAAAATAACCCTGATCTCCATCTATATATATATTTCGGATTAAACTTACATACTATCACAGGACAGTGCCGTCAGGCAAGTAAAACTAACCCATATCACTAGAAATGAGCAGAGAACCCTGTTTGACTGATCCAGATACAAATTAACATACACATCGTTTTTGGGGGTAAGTGAACTCTCACACTGCAGCACTTTCACATCATTAGAGGTCAAGACACTAATGCCTCATTCAAAACAAACAGTACTTATACACCAAATGGTGTGGAAAGATACAATATGACCTTGGGCATTCCACCTAGGAAGAATAATAAAGTGTGGAAAAACAGCCTTAAAGAGCCCATTTCCATCATGACCTGCCATTTAAAGAATGGCTTTTCCAGGAGAATGTTACGCTTAGATACACCGGCATGCTGCTGCCGAGTTCGCAGAGTGATCACCTATTAGCAAACAAAATAAAGTCAGCAAACTGCCAGGATAATATATAAACACTTCATAAAATGTCATCACTTTTTAAATGAAGCTATGGAGTATATCACTTGTATATTTTTACAGCAAGTACATGTGAAACTGCGGCATGCAGAGAATGTGACTTGGTGTTTCGTTTGCTATGAGGAAGTTTTAAATTACACTTGGGTTAAGGGGTCACTTAAGCACAGAAGCGTGACTGGGAATTTATGAAAATAGGGCTTTTCTAAAGGGGTCTGATTTTAATGAAAATGAATGAATACATGCTATTTAAACAGATGAGTGCACATTTATTAGGGTGGGGGGTCCTACATAAGCCCATTACAGACACACAATGGAACACAACCTTTACGAAAGGTGTATTACTGAGATATCAGTATTATGTGAGAATGCATCTTTGTAAGGTGGCTTGACCCTTACTGCAAATTACAGTATATCATTTAATAACTCCAGAATATGATATGCTGACCAAAATGTTATGTTAAATACTACATTTTATAAGGTATTTTCATTATCATATGATAAGTGTTAAACTTTTACATCTAAACAATTTTTATCCAACGGTTTGCAGTCTATGTATTTCTTTTGTAATGAGACTTGCGTATTAGCTTTAAGGCTTGAAAGCTTCCAATTTAAGGTGGAGGAAGGGGGGGGGAGGGGGCGACGGGGCCACGCGACTGTTATAAATGGTACAGTTGGCCTGCTTACTGGTTTTGGCAATTCCTCGTGCCTGTTATCTGGTGAATTGCTGGCTGTGAGCTGATGTGCATGTCCGACAGGTGAAAAACGCTGATCCGCGAGGACGGTGGGAGATTACTCAGCATTACTGTACAAAGCAGAGATAACGCCATGCAACTGAGAACAGTGTATATCCAAAAAGCAACTGCAATTTTAATACAGAATTAGGTTGTTCTCCAAATATACGGATACATTATCTTAATTTCAATAAGCTGCACTGACAGAAATCTCTCATAAATGATCTCTGGCTCACATTCTATGCTGTGGCTTGGGCGTGAATATTACCGAACAGGCCACTAACGCGACATATCACCATACATATGTTACCACGAAAGCCACTACGTTTTATTAGTTGATGTTCAATAATACGAATATTCTTGACCTAAAATAATTAACATAGCGCACTATAAGCATCGTGAACATGCGCATTATTGGATTTATACGGAGCACCGCGGCTTCTTCTGGTTTAGTTATCAGCGTAAGAGCTCAAAGATAAGTTAATATACAATTACAGTATGCGAACTGCAGGATATCCAGACCTTATATGTGCTTCACGGTACACATAGAGATATGAATCTGTCAGCACATTAAATTTAGTCTTTTTTACTCTGGTATTATATCTAACATGATACGCTGTAATTCGGACTGGAAATTAAGCACGCTTGTTTAATTTACTATATGAAAAGGTTGAGTAAACCCCTGAATATAATAATATATAATAAAATACTTCAAATCATTACTGCTTTGGAAATACTGTTAGAAGTACGCAGATACACAGCGTTTCCTCTCCGTCCTGTCACGCAAACGTACGTGTAAGCAGCAGCAGGTGGACACCGAGCACAAGTTCTGAGGAGATAAGCTGTTACACTCAGTTAATAGGCCTAATCGGGTAACTGTAATAAAGCCTTTGCTGAAAAGGTAAGGCTTTTTGTCTGACCGGTTAGACTACATTAAGATATTTCGATGCTTCTAAAATTGCAGGATTACACTTTAATTGTTTGTGAAGGGCTATCAATTCAAATATAATTTGAGCAAGCGCATAAGATGTTCACCTACCGGTCGGTATATGACAGGGCAAAGCTCGGCGTGCAGTATCATAAGAAGGATTCCCAAGATCGCAGTGCCCAGTGCCCAAGCACATAGGCGCTTTTTGTCCTCCAGTAAAAACTTTCTGTCCCGTAGTCTATACAAATTATCCCCTTCAATTGGAGTTATTCTCTTTCCTGGTTGAGACAAGGGCACTCTAATCTCCGTCATATCGCCACCGTTACTGTTAAGCAACCCATCGTAATTTTTGTTGTCCTGTTTATAATCAGCGTACAGGTTGCGGGCCGTCATCTCCATAGTGCGTTCGCATCGGCTTCTCTTTCCACCTTTCGATTCTTCTTTTTCTTCGCCGTCGTCTTCTGCTGCTTCGTCCTCTCCTTGTCCGCCCTCCCCTCCAACCGAACTCTCCCCCCGGTTGAGGGAAAGCATAGCACGATAAGCGACTCTCTACCACACCTTCTCCTCTCCGCAGGTCACCAAAGAGCTGAGTTTGAAGAAAGACCGAGCGCTTGCTTGCATACCCGGAGTTGGCGTTTTAAGAGCGCGCACATCTGGCACAGCTGTGCGGCTCCGCTCATTTGCATAGGTCGCACATGGGAGAGAGCGCCTATCTGCCGCCTCTTCTTACTTCTCTTTGCACGGGTACTTACAGAAAGAAATTGTTCTGCATGAAATAACAGGAGAACGTTTTCCTTGTATGTGTTTATCAACTAGTTTCTACACCGGTGACAGTAGATAGTTTGGATTGGTGTCTTATGTGTAAATGATCCCCCAAACAAACGCAAAATTAATTGTAATTAATACTTTTTGTAGTGCATATTAATTTTATGGCTGTCGGCGTTTGTTGATTTCCATTTCTATCACATGGACTCTTCGTTATCTCCATCGCCACATTTTTAAAACGCGTAGAAATGCCGTTCTCCGTCTCTCTTTAATTTGATTGAGTATAATGCGCAAATGGTACATGGCGACATATTACTTCTACCTGTGGGTTTAAGAAATGGGGGGACGTGTCAAAAGTATGGA
>JAABNX020000151.1:2648118-2660909 GCA_015163995.2 Mormyrus lacerda
GCTGCTGAGCCGCTAGTTCAGTATCTGCTACACCACCCACCTTGGTGTCATCTGCAAATTTCACTAGTTTACTGTATTTATTGGTGTCTGTATCGTTTATGTAAATTAGGAACAATAGTGGTCCTAAAATCGAACCCTGCGATACCCCACTTGAGCCTGATAATTTTTTACCATATTGTAATTAGAACCAAGAATCGAAAAGAACTGGATTCAATAAACAGTACTGCAATCAGATTTGGAATCGATAAAATCGAGAGCTGCTAATATTTTATATTAAGGAAATTACCTTAATGATTTCTAAAATGCTTCAATGTATTATGACATTTACTTTCCTTTGATATCACTACGTTATAGTAGGAGTAGTTTAAATTATCACCATCAAAAATGGGGTTTTACACTGTGCATAAATTTGATGGAATAACACTACACTATGGCACTACACTATTCGTGAGCAACAGAAGAGGGAACGGACCAGTCGTATTGTAGATGATGGACCACAAGAGTAGGCAAAATCACAGTGTTGTCGATGCATGTTTATTATATTACCATTAATATGGAGAGCTTTAATATTTTTTGTCCTTCTAGCTGCTAAATATACTCATTATTAAAGCCATAACGTTGTCTACCTGATGTCTACCTGCGAATCTATATTGAATAAATATTTGATAAAACGCTTTGGCTAGAATCTGGGCTTAACCCACGGTGCCATTGTGTGTCGTGTGCATTGGGCATTTTGGGACCAGTGTTATTATTGTTAACTAAAACTGAGACAAAAATGGGCAATAAATTAAAGAAAATATTTTGTGAAGTGAAATAAAAATGAAAACTAAATTTACCATGTCAAACTTCAGTCAGCAAAAAGTCTATCATCACACCACCATCTATTTACCTTATTTATGCACAATATCTCCTATTAAAGTAGTTGTGGTTGTTAAGTTGTCCCTTTCTTCATCGCTACTTCACTTCTTGCTTCCATTAACCACTAACCGAATTTAATAAGCATAAAGATACGCCAAATTTATACAGATTACTAGCATTTGGGCATCACAATACCCATCTCATTAATATCTTAAACATACTACTAATCTGCTTATCGAATTGTTGCTACTGACCAAAAAGTTGGCGTCTATTATGTAAAAGCCTTGTAATAACATAGTTTGTTGTTGTCGAAATAAAATTAACTTAAATGGTAAATTAGATTTTCTGGAGGACAATTAACCATTCAGATTAATCGACCAATCGGTAAAATAGACTATAGATTAATTCATAGAAAAATAATCGTTAGTGGCAGCCCCAATAAAATCTAAATGACACCCAAGCATATTAGTTTGTGTGTGTGCGAGGGAGACAAAGGGGTATTAGAATGAAGAGCAAACACTAGGATGTTGTCATCATCATGACAATGCGGTTTGGGGACAACTTCGTGCAGGATGTCATCTATCTGTATCTGGTCCATAAGTGCTCTTGGTGTGAACCTTGGTGTTTATGTTTAAAAAAGGTCCATTCACATTTTGTGCTTGTGCTCCGACAGTTTCAGTGAAGGGTACCAGTGCTGCTAGTGAAAAAGTTAGTGAGGAGTCATGCATTACATACATCGGCTATCCAAGTCTGGCACTGGTCACTGCTGCTATCTAAGCAGTTTACCTGTGATATTCTGGCTTTTGGTTCCCGGGGCTCCCTGATTCTAGGCCTCATGGCAATTCCCAAGGGTTTGCCTGTTGTGTTCCCATCCTTCTTTGTATCCTTCTCATCTTTTTCACGTTTCATTTCTCTTTCTTTCCCTTCTTCTTCATTGTCACTGGAGGCAGAGGATCCACAGTCAGAGGAACTGGCAGAATGATAGTCGGAGGTCTCTGGGCTGCCCTTGTGCATTTTGGCCATTCCTTTGTCTTCTTGCACTTTCTCCTCCTCCCATTCCTTCTCATCCTCAAAATGGGCTACAGTGAAGCACGGGGATCTCTCCCCCAAGCTAAAAAAAAAGAAAACATTTACAACATGTAATGTGATGAATTATGAACGATATGAGCAAAAGGTGTTGTCAGCAAAACTTTCCCCCCACACACTTCCTCTATAAAAATTAACATTAAGCTCAGCAATTAAGTTGTTTTCATCATTTCAAATACTTCTTCACTTGTCCTGTTCCTCATTCCTATCACCAGATCAAACAAACCTCAGAAATGAATCACTTCCTGTGTGTCTAAGTTCTTTTGGTGGAGTCGCATTAAAGAGTGACTCACCGGGCACACACTTCCCCAGGATCGATCCACATGCTGAATTCAAGGGGCAAGCCCAGTTCTGCTGACTTCAATGCACATTCTTCACAGGCCTGCTGCAATAATTCATCACAGGGACCAAATCTGTTTATCCTGATACACCTACAAACATAAAACAGGTATATCAGTTCTACACCAATCAAGGCTGGAGTGTTTTCACAATGTTTCATCCTGTATTCTTACTGAATTTAGCTGATAAGTACAGCATGCAACACTGAGGAAAGCCTGACAAATAAATATTAATAATGACCATTCTTATTGCAATCATCTGGAAGTTGATGGTACAAAATTTGAAAAACAGTAGTGATGTTGATCTGTATTGTCAAGGGTAAGTGGACCAAGGAGATTATGGACTTTAAGTGATGCTGTTATGGTCAGTATAGCACTGCTTTGTTTCCCAAAGGTTGTGTTTCTTGGAAGATATAAGGAAACAAATTCCTTAGTTTCTTGTAAAGCCACAATTAGGTTTAATGATATTTCTGCATGGCAAGCTTAAGGAAAACAGTAAACTTTACCATTTGGAAAAATAACGGAATCTACCTATGTTATTGTTTCCCCACAACCAACCCCTCAGCATTTAGAGATGGAAGGAGGTTCCCAGTTTCATTCAAGATTCCTTGGTTTTATTACCTGAAAGCCTGCCCCCTGCTGGGGTTCTCTGGGTACCAGTGGCCAGCATACTTGCTGCACAGGAGTTCTTTGAGTCTGGTTGAAAAGTGAGCAAGCCTGTCATTATCAACGCCACCCCGGTGCTGGGCAAGGCGCTTCAGGAAGTCCACCGCCGAGCTTACTTCCTTCCTCATTGCCTGCTGTGGAGAGAGACACCACCGTTTGGCTGACTGTTTTCCTAATATTGCATTAATAATAATGCAGACTGTATGGTTGCATTTTCTCTAGCATATGATTGGAGCTAAATGAAAACCAAAACAATTTCCAATAGACTGTCAAGATACAGTATACCTACAAATGATTAATTTCTGAATATTTAGTAGTATCTTTATTAATGCCCAAATGACTTGCTGCACTTGAGTTCAAGAGCTTTCAATATCATTATAAATACAAATAAATAATATCACACAATTAAATCTAAATATTTCTTCCAAAATTTCACTATACATGAGAAAACCTTCCATGTAACTACAAACTCTTAAAGTACTGTTTGGGTTGCCGTTTACTGTGTGCTAGAGACACCAAGGTCGGAACAAACGGGCAAACACCATAAAATGATATCACTTCAGCTGTTAAATGGAAACAGCTTTGCAAGATTATGCATTTTCCACCTCAGAAACCACAGCACAGAGCTCAGCCTCTTCCTGGAAATGACTTTTAGACTAGGTTACTTGTTTCAGCTGTTCCAGAAATTAAAGCCATAAAAGTGTGAGCCTATAAAATCATATGTCAGTCCATGCTTAGTTGGGACAGAGTGTTTAATGTAAACAGCATTCTGATTTGCTTCTTGAATCAATGACAACTTGGTTGAATTAGCATTAACAAGCATGTTACCTGTTAAATAACATGTCCCACAGCTAACCCACTCAGAATTGAGAGCGCATCACAAATAACTCTAAACATCCGCCAAGGCACAAAGGAAACATTTGCATCTACTGCAGTTTATCACCTTTAATGGTATTTTCCATGTTAAGCTGCATACTGGACATATACAGGCTATATTATGGTCATAGGACTCACTATATGATGCTCTCCATGATATGTCTATGATTTATGTCTATGATTAAGTGTGCAGAATTATTCCCCCGCAATGTAGCACCAAGTCCATTTTGTGCTTCTCCCACTAGCATAATGAAATTTGGGGATAGCCCACGGTGATCAGGGATCATTATTGACATTTTCCTCTGCATTTAACCCATATGTGACATAGCCGGGGACAGCTAATTCAGCACCTGATCAGTGCTTGAGGGTGGTGTGATGAAGTGCTGATATAAAGATTCAAGACAGGAAGCTTAGCAAAGTAAATTCTCTACTGAAACAATGGGTTACTCTCTCAATTTACAGAATCACACTGCTTGTACAATATACTGTTACAATTTTATATTAACATATCTATTAAATGAACACAACCAATATCTGCTCTCCATCACTAAAAGCATTAGCTTTGTTCTCAACACGTCACCCTTAGCATGCTAAAAAAATGACATGTCAAAGATGACTTCTGGCAGAAGCTGACAGGGGAGAAATGGGAACAAAAAGCAGCCCAGGAATTTGCTGTCAAGGGGCACCAATGCGATATTTTACTGTGGACTGGTGGGGCACCAACTTGGTATATTATTCTGAACTTGATCAATCGGTTGCCCACCAATTACATACAACATTATCTATTAATCATCTCCGGTGATCAAACAAGAAAAAACAGGGCGAGATCGACTGGAGTGTCTGGCACCCCAAGTATATAGCATACTGTGGTAGAGAAATCCATGATTATGCAAACTCAATCAGTAATTAATAATGATAACACTGTTGATTCAACTACGATCATAATAACAATTAACTTCTGTCTTGAAACATTTAATACACTAAACATTTAATGCAATAAAACACGCTTGCTTAAGTAATAGGTTTTCATTTTTTGATAAGAGGAATTAACATATTTTGGTATATCTTATTCTGCAAAAAGTAATGCATTAAGGTACAGACCTGACCTGAGAAGTGAGGCTGCTGCAGAAACCAATACAAGAAATGTATGTGTGTTAGGGGTCAAGGATATGTGGAAAGAGAACATATGGGACATATGGAGAAGTGAGGTGAAGAGCTCAACTTGTTTAAATAGGGTAATGAAACCACAGGAATGGTCACGAATAGGTCGACCCTGCCTTAAACTGGCCTGTTTATGGCTATAAAAGATGTATGTACTTGTTGAGCGCAAGACACAGGAGAAACTGCTGAGTGCCTGTTCCCCCAAAGCTTTGCAGCACAATAAAGTTTGTCAGACTCTTAAAGAATTGCCTTTGGCGAAATATCTACAACAATATACAATACCAGGGCTTGGGGAGAAAGACCGGCCAACTGGGAAAATTCCCAACTTGCCCAATGGCAAGTCATGCCTAGGAAGCCGATTTCACTGGTAGATTACGCGAGTGGTATGGCAATGGGAAGAAGCGAGATGCTTGTTTTCAGCATAACATTGTATCTGTGCACTTTATAGATCTTACTGTAAGTAAAAGATTTTCTCCCTGGAATCATATATCATCATCCCTCAACCCTATAAGTGACATCAGGACAACATAGGATCCTGTACAAAAATGTTTTTGCATAAAAATATAATTAACATGTGTCCTCCTAAATTTGTTTTCTATTGCTGTAGTGATGAACATCTCCCAACAATGTAACATGTGAACCAAGTTTGTTAC
Organism: Mormyrus lacerda; assembly: GCA_015163995.2. Classification (NCBI taxonomy): domain Eukaryota; kingdom Metazoa; phylum Chordata; class Actinopteri; order Osteoglossiformes; family Mormyridae; genus Mormyrus; species Mormyrus lacerda. The sequence goes on from JAABNX020000151.1 coordinate 2,653,757, forward strand.
AGACAATGCAGTTCAATGTTGTTGTTGAATGTGGCCATATCTAATTTCAAGAGTAAAGAGATTGCCTCTTAGCAGACAGAGTTTGTATTTCTGCAAATTAAGACTCCAGAATTACACTCCTGAATGCCAGGTACTGAATCTTCCTTTTTGTTAAGATCTGTTTATAGCTAGGACACATCTAATGGTATATTTTTGTAGGTGGAATGGTGGCTCACTAGTTCGCATTGCTGCATCATGCTTCCAGTGCTGGCCATCTTAACCCTACCCTTCTTCTGGGTGTGTGGAGTCTGGGTGTGTGTGTCCACCCCCCCCCCCTCAATCATAGGGGTTTCCTCTGGGTTCTGTGGTTTTCTTCTGCAGTCCATAGACTGACACCTGGAAGCTCTTCATCCTGCACTGTTTAGACTTGTGCCTGGGCTTTCCTTGGAAGCTCAGTCTAGCTGCACTTGCGCCGAGTCAACTCCTAGACAGGCCTATGTTTATAATGTGCTATTTCCCTCACCTGTAAGTCAATTTGGTTAAAATCATATATTAAGTAAAATAAGTGTAAATATATAAATTTCTTGTAGTGTATGACTGTATGTGAGTGCCTGGTATGGGCTGACATCCCACATTTGAGGTGTACTCTACCTCTGCAGCCCAGACTCCAGACCACCTGTCCAGAAAGTGGTTAGAAGCAAATGATGGATATACTATGGCAGTGCTAACCCTGATATATATCACGAAAATCACATTTACAGTAAGCCAAAGTTATCCTCTCAGCATTTAGGTGAAGTGAAAGCAGAGCTTTATTATAACAAAAGAGTGACTGGATGAGTTAATGGTGGGATGTTAAAAAATTCTAGCATTAGTAAGGTTTAGAAAGGTTTAGAAAGTGACAGTTTTACTCTGGTTGCGTACTTTCTTTTTATATATGTATATAAGCTGCTAATAAAACTGAAAACGTCTCAGCCGGAAACTGAGCGGTTTTAATACAACAACACATGCAGAAAGGAAGCAAGTCTTACAATTCAGCGCGATGATTTGTGAGTTAGCGAGACCATAACTTTCATTACAGATGTATTTCAAATGTATCACTTAGAAAATTCATAGTATAAGTACACATTCTATATATCTTTTCAGCACTACCCTACACCAGTGGATTCAGAACTGTTTAAACTATGTAACAAAAAACAATCAAAAAAGAAGGAAAGGTACAGATAATTAAATGTCCATTAATAAATAAATAGTTCTTACCAATAATCAACAGGTATATAAAAGCCCAAATGAGTGGCTTGTTTCTGTGGCAGTTCTTTCTGGTTTTTTGCTACAGTCCAGACATATATCACCCCTTCTGAAGCCCACGCCGTCCTGAGGAATAACAGCACTATGCTCTGAGACACGTACTTACTGTAAGTGCAGAACACGTGACTCACTTCTCTACGCAACCGCGTGACTCACACACGCCCTTCGGCCGACTGCATGTCACGTATGCTCTCGTCACGCATATATGGAATCGACCGGAACTGCGCGAGACGCCTGTTACCGTATTACTACGAATATAGGGAATTTGTTGTGTTATTGTATTATGTGGTAACATTAGATATCTAGTTAATATTAACGCTTACAGTTGTGATGAAGACACTAAATATTTATTATTTATGCGTTTTAACATTATTTGTACACGCGATTTACGTTTAAGCTATGTCGCAGGCTTATAATATTTATAGGATGTTACGTATTTGACGCGTAGTACTGCCTCCACGTTTAAGAAATTTCGTTGTGTCGTAGTGATGCAATCTCAAGAGAGTGGTACTGCCGTTAATCACTTCAGACGTATTTGGTGTTCAGCAAGTGATTTGCGATTAAGATACCTTTGACGCTAATAGCTATTCCAACTACTGTTGCATACTGGGATTATTCTAATAACCTATTTTACCTATCTTGTCTGAACACATATGGAATCTAATTCTTCTGTGTAACCTTTGTTCGTTTGTTCTGTCTTAAACCTTTCCTGTACTTAAGCTATATGTGTACGGTGTAATCTATTTTGTGATTGATGTTTGCTGTTTTATTTTCTGTTTACTGCTGGAACGAATTTCCCAGCCGATATCAGCAGTTTCAGTTTCTATCTATCTATCTATCTATCTATCTGTGTTCTTCAGAAGCAGACATACGCTAATCTTAAGTATTACAATATAGGGTCTTTTAATTTTAACAGTGTAATAGACAGGCTTCTAAAACTGGTCGTGTAAAACTACTCCTACTTAATACTATTGTCATCATCATAATCCCCATTTTCATGTTAATATTTTTTGTTGTTTACTGACAATCCTTTTTATCCCATTGTTGCTATATCAAATGTTTTGTAAGGTTTACAGTTATGAAAATACACTTGGTTACTCAGCTGAAATTTCAGCTCCAGTGTGTTGGTTTGACAGTTTCTTAGAAAGGCTTGGGGAATCTTTATGTTGAAGCAAAACATATAAAATGTTGTGGAAGAGTTTCCGTAAGTTAAAAATTCTTCATATTTACATGAAGTACACCTGTAAATAAAATTAATTTGCAAACCTCTAAAGCAGTGACTTGAAGCTGAGAAACTGTTTAAATATCCATCCATAATCAATAATCACTTGTACTGTGCACCTTGCATCTAACCCAAGAAGAAGGGCAAATTAACCAGTTTTTTTAAACAGATTTTCTTTTTTTCCAATTGCCAGGTTCAACCCACGCAGACATCAGGAAAATCTCAAAATTACATGTGTACAAAACCTGGTGGGACTCAAACCAACACCCCGGGAGTGAGGGGCATCGGCACTACTGATCTGCAGGAATGTATTGAAAGTATTTTCATATATTGTAAATTAACGTTGGGTTACAATACTGGGCAAAAGTCTTAGGCAGTCAGAAGAAATGTTTAAAGCTATTAGTACTAGAAAGTGCACATTTGCTCAGACCAAAACACACAGTTTAACATTAAAACATACAAATTAAGAGTAATACAATAAAAAGTATGACAATTTCTTCTGTTCTCCAAAAAGTTACTGATAACTTGCTGGATGGTTAGAAGAACACCACTTCAGTCCCCAGACCTTTCTTCAGGGGCACCCCAGCCTTTCCATGTCTTTATTACATTTCAGCACTAGCTCACTTAAACAATTAACAAAAAGCCAATGAGATATTGATTAGGTATATGAGTTGTGCCAAGTCAAAAAATACATGGCTGAATTGTATGGTCGCTGGAAATAATGGGGTGATTTTAACAGAAGTTTTGAAATGACAAAGCTAACACACTTTGACAGGCATAATAGCATAGTTTTGCACCAACATAAAGATAATTTAAACATCATTTTCTTTGGCTGCCTAATACTTTTGCACAGTACTGTATGTCCAACCGACACCTGCACCAACACCCTATAAATGTGGTATTCTGATAAATATTTGTAAAAGAAAACTGTAAAAGGCAAATATCTCGCTTATTCTCTTGCTGCACTTTGCTTTTGTGAGTGTTATATGCTGGCAGCCCAAGAGAGGAAGAGGAAAACTGTGTTTTATTTAACAAGAGTTTGCTGGCTGCCCATTTAGTATTTTTAAAATAACAAAGAAAACTTCTCCATGGGATGGATATTGGGTATTATCAGAAGATTATATAAATCTAATGTGAACATATATCTAATAGATATGTGAAGTGAAAGGGAAACATCATTGGGCTATGAAAAATACCACTAATTAACTCTCTGTACTTGGTTATTTTGTAAAAGCTACAATTTCCTTTGCACAGTAGTTTCTGATCAGGTTGATTTTGATGGGTTAATACTTCTTCAGAAAGATCCTTCATGATTCAAAATTAAATTACCCAAAGCTGGACTGATTTTTTCCTCATTCTAAATAATGCTATTTTTAAATTACCTTGTCCAGCATAATTAATTGGAAGATGTAAGGATGGATGGATGGAAAATTACTTTTCAGGTCAATGGCTATGACTAGTAATGACCAGCAGGTGGCACAATATTTGTTTTTATATCCTTCGTACAGTATGGCTTGCTTAGCTTCTTTTGTTTTTCCCTGCCTTTGATTTCTGCGCCTGAAATCTATGTACCTAATGCAATTTCTCTGTCTCCTTGCTTTTGATTTAAAAATGAACAGCCAACTGCCAGCAAAGTATTTGCAAATCTCTGAAAATCAATTCACAAATTTTGACTTAGCCTTGTACTATATAGACTTTTTCAGACTTTTATTAGGAAACACTGCAGTGCCGTGACAAGGTGACATTAGGTTGTACTTAAGCTGGCAAAAGAAAAGTGCATTACAACATTTAGGCATCTCTCTCATCCTGCACCCACCCCCAGTGCTACCCAGTCACATCACATTATCTGTCCCAGGAAATTACTGTTAAGTTAATGTGTGTGTGTGTGTGTGTGTATGTGAAAGTGGGCAAGAGAGAGAGAGCAAGAGAATTTCCCCATTCAACTGAATCGTAGTTACCGCACAGACATTAACATTCAGCTGTTACTTGTCACATCGTTTATTAATTTTTTTAAATACCAAATACATCTTCAACAACTACAATGTCTGACTGTATGCAAAAATAAATCCGTTGAAAGTGTGAAAACTGATTGTTTTTGCATTTCCCATGCCTAGTTAATCTGTCTCCTACTTAAAGCCGGTCCTTGTCTTAGCAGGTAAAAATAAACAGGTAATTCAGTATCTTAGGTTGCCCTGGTATTCTAAAAGACTGGAGGAAAGGTTTGGAAGGTAGCTACATGTCCCAGTTTGCCTCAAAGGCACAAAAGGGGGAAACTACAACAGGTTCTTTTTGATATCAATGCAGAAATGCTAAATGTAGCGAAAAGGTCTAGATTACAAATAAAAACATAAAACTCGACAGTTTGCTTTAGAGGATCAATTAGTGTTAAAGACCGGAAAGGGGTCTAGCTATGCTTAAGCACATTAGCGATTTTCAGCTTTCTCATGTAGCAATGCTGCTGTTTTCAGCCAGCTTTGTATCAATACAGCCTGCATGCACACACTCCACACATCCAGCTTTGCCTTTAAATTGCATTGATTTCTCTGTTTCACAGCAAGCCTAATGCAATCAATACCCCTGGCTTCTCAAGATCAGTTGCCGTTGAGCATCTCTTCTCCTCAAACACATATAGCTATTTTTCTTCTCTCTCAAGCGCATGTAATGGTTGTCCTTGGGCAGGAGATTAGTTTATCTGCGTTAGGAGTGAAATGTTTTTAATGGGATTGTTCACTCTAGTCGTCTTATGGTTATGTATGTAGGTGGCTTGATTATTTATCCAAGGTGAAAGATATCTCTGCACGCCTTTTCTCTGACCTTTAATATCCATCAATACACACACACTGTGTCAATACTGGTTTGTATTACTGCAAAAATTTTAGCAAAGGATTACCCTTGCTTTGTGACACGAAGCAGAGAAATTGGCACAGTTTCGGAAGGAGTTTCTGGAATCCTATGGAAGATCCAATATACAGTACAGCTCTGGAAAAACTGAAGAGACCACAGCAATTATTTTAGTGTCACTCATTTCCCAATGTATTAATATGCTTCTGTGTAAAATATACATTTTTTGTAAACTCCAACCTGGCTCTTCTATGTTTTTCACTGATGAAGGGCTTCTTCCTTACTTTATGAGACATCAATCCAGCTTCTAGTAGCCTGTTATGAATTGTTCTAACACAGAACAAAAGATTGTTCTGTGCACTTCACAACCTTTAATGTTTCCCAATCTTTTTGAAGGTCACTTGACATCATCTTCCAATTCATGCGGCATTGTTGGATAAGTTGATGGTCATCTCTGGCATTAGAAAGTCGCTTCCCCACACTACCTGGCTAGTTTTTGGTCTCTCCCAGTGTCTCCTGCTTCACATTGTTCTTGTTTACTGTTATTTTAGTCATTTTGAGCCTGGTTGCAACCTGTCACTCAGTGTATCCTTCTCCCAGCTGAAAAAGGATTAAACCAGGATTTAACAATGCTGATATTTAAAAAATATAGAGTGGTCTCTTAATTTTTTCCCAAGCTGTCTCTATAAAGAGTAGCAGGAATATAGATTAAGTTCCCACCTATGGTTTTGTGTGTGCTTTTAGTAAATACTCCTACAGTTCAACAATCTGCAGTTAGCCTAATTGATGCCTCTAACTGGCATTTGGTCATGTGTGTGAAATACTCCATGGTTACTGGTAAGTATTTATGAATAATGCTTGGATGCAAATGCAAACTACAAAGAATGTGGTAGGCTTCAGCATATACTGGGCCTTCCCTAGGGACCCTGCCCAGTTGGACTGTCTCCCATGGAAATCAAGCATGCAGTTGGCATCCTTATAACACGACCTTAATTGGCTCCTCTCCATCCAAAGGAGCACCAGTTCTATTTCGAGGTCCTCACCCTGTTGGAAAGAGTGAGTCTGGCACTCCTGTGGAGAAACCTTATTTCAATCACTTGTATTCACAACTGGGCTCCTGCCTCACCTCCATGGTCCATCCTATGAGGACCAGTCCTGGCTGTTCTTCTGCCCCAACCCCCCAGAGCAACAGAAAACAATTTTTGTCAATTCTTTTACACTGCATGGACACACCTCCTTAATTATTGCATTTCTATTTTTCATTCAGACCCATTGCCACAGGTGCATAAAATCAAGCACCTAGCCATGTAGTAAGGTTTACAAACGTTTGGGAAAAATGGATCATTCTGAAGAGCTCAGTGAATTCAAGCATGATATTGTCATAGGTTGGCATCTTTGCAATCAGTCAGTTGGTGAAATTTCTTCCCTGCTAGATATTCCACAGTTGACTGTAAATGTTATTATTTTAAAGTGAAAGGAACAACAGAAACTCAGCCACCAAGTGGTAGACCAGGTAAAGTAACAATGGGGTTGCTGAGTACTGAGGTGCATAGTGCATAAAATTAGCAAGCCTCACATCAATGCCAAGCATCAGATGGAGTGGTGTAAAGCACACCGCCACTGGACTCGATGTGGAGCAGTGGACACTTGTTTTGTGGAGTGACGTGTCATGCTTCTCTGTCACAGTCTGATGGACAAGTCTGGGTTTGGCAGATGCCAGGAGATCGTTACCTATTGCAATCTATCTATCTATCTATCTATCTATCTATCTATCTATCTATCTATCTATCTATCTATCTATCTATC
>JAABNX020000151.1:2672265-2688972 GCA_015163995.2 Mormyrus lacerda
ACATATATGGAATTATACATTGACAAACAAAATATTAAACAGAAAAATTATTTGTTGGGGGGAGGGGGAGCAGCTCTCTCGCTGTATAAAACTAAGCAAGAATAGTACTTATTTACATAGGCAACATGAGACATAAAACTGCAGGCAAATTTTAAATAAAAAATAGCAGTACTAAATATTTAAACAGAACATGTGCTTCGGAAAACTAATTAGTCAGCTGAAAAAGAAGCAGCACTGCTCATAACCGGGGAACATTTCCACTGGAGCTGTTAACTCAAAGGCACAGATTATATTATTACTTTATTTCGTAGTAAATAAAATAACTTAGCATGTTAGCTGATAACTTAGCATGTTAGCTGATAACTTAGCATGTTAGCTGATAACTTAGCATATTCACAAAGTATTACAATAAATGCATATTGGCCCATGAGAGTCATGGCATCTTTGCAATTCTCCTTATTTGTCATTATTTTTCACGCAAATGCAGTGTGTCTGAGGCATCTGTAAAATACTCGCACTTTCCAAGCAGTGTGTTTTTTGGAATGCGCTGTCGCCCGCCCCCAAATCTCACTTATCTTTTGTTAAACTAACCTTGCCCCCTCCCTCTTGACAGCGTCCCTTCTCCAAGACTCTAACTGCGGCCTCTCCTTGTCTGTGCTCCCGTCTAACTGTGTCTCTGAAGGACTCCAGAACAGCTCCAGTGATGGGGATCCTGGCAGCAAGGTAGCGATGCAACACGTTTGCACGTTTACAACCTCACTCACCCGCAGTGGTGAAGAGGCCTGCGCTGTAGCCATTGCAACCCTATGATCCTTAAGTACTTCCTCTTACAAACAGAAAAAAACCTGACTAAGAAAACCTCCAGTTCTGGAATCTACAGTCTGCTGTTGGACAAGTATCCTTGCAAAATGTAATGTGGGTGTTGCTGCTGGAGATGAAGTCTTTCTGGGAAGTGTTAATGTCAAGCAGTGATCATTTTTAGTAATACCAATTGGCAATAAGTTGTGTGAATGGACTTCATGCTGCTAAATTGAAAACGAGTTTAATAATGAGTATTATCTAAGGCTATCAAAATTTCTATACCTGCTTTGCCACTGCTTCTTTGTTATTTTCTTTATTAATGTTCATTATATTGCTAGTTACTTTAACTGATATTTTGGATTAATTGGATTTAAGTAAATGTTCATAGGTGTGATAAATGCCTGAAGTGGGTTTGCTTTTATGGTTTGCCATCAACATGAATCTACCCTTTAGCTAGAAATAATAATAATAAAAAAACCCTAATGAAACACGAGGGAATTGCACAAGTTTTTTGACATCTATAGTAAATGGAATGTATTTTGTTATTGCTATTTTGAACCTTCTACCAGCATCACTATGCTAAAATCCAAAATGAATCCCTGGTCATGTGTCATTTAATCGAAATAGGTGTCATCCAAGGATAAGTGTTTAGTATTCATCTAAAGCTGGAATGAATCTGCTGCACACTGCCATTTATTCATCAGATGATGCATCAAATTATACCTTCTTTTGTAATACATAATGAAAATGTATATGATCTTATGTTTGTACAATATACCACCATATGGCTGGTTTGGAAAATGGCAGTGACTGCCATCAGTGTCTTAGTGTTACTATAGTTTTGTTTTTTTAGTTTTTATTTTTATATTATTTTAAATTTTCATTCAAAATCCAGTTTAATTTCAATTAGTGTTTTTTTATTACTTTACTTTTTTTTAAAAAAAAAATATATATATATTTCTATTTATTTTTTTGTATATTAAGTTTAAATGTACGTTTTAGAATGTTTATTTTTAGGGATACACGGAAAGTTGTTGAGCTATTTTATGTGTCCAGAGAATTCTACATTTACATTACATTACATTATGTACTAATGTTCTATAAATGGGCAAAACATGTTCCAGGTATTATTAATGGTAATTAAAGATAAGCAAATCATTACTTTAGCTAAAAAGTGTCAAAAACAGTAAGAGAACGTGTTTGACATTCCATGTTATTTTATTTAAATTAGAGTCAGAAGCGGTATTTGTAGTTTTTGGTTAGTTGGTTTGGTTTATTTTCATACGTTATTTTATTTCAATTTACTAAAATGTTTTCTTAGAGTTTTAGTTTTCATTAATGAGAATAACCCTGGTCCTAGAAGCATTTATTTGTTTGCTTGTTTGTTTGTCTGTTTAATCTGGGAGATTTCTGAGGAATCCGGTTCCTTTAGTGTCATTTTGCCTCTGTACAGAAGAGTTAGATTGGAGGATAAGAAAAAGGCTTTAGGAGTCATTGTTGTCCTCTTAGATGATAAGTAAAGCATATATTTTGTAAGAAACAATCCTTTTTCAAAGTTGCTTCTATTTAAAGACGTAGGTGAATACAGTGAAGTGAAATATCACATTTAATCTACCTTGGTATTCCCAAAAAAAGTACAATAAGCAAGCCAAAACAGTTTTATCAAAATTATTTTAAGCCACTTTTTGTTTCTCCCTCTTTAATTTTATCAAATGCTGAGCTAGTCTTGTAGGGTACAAACCCCTCACCTAATGATCAGTAATTTGCAGACTGGGGGAAAATGAGTACTCATTTCAGCCAATCAAACCAGTCACGGAAAGAGACTAAGAATTCCATGTAGAACATAAATGCATGTTTATTTCCTTGAATAAAATGTCACTGTTTAAACTTTGGTTGTAATCCAGGTATTAAATACATGTACTAAATGTAAGCGATATCTATTTCCTACAAGTATTGGATTGTACCATTTGGCAAGTAAATCTAAATAAGTAAATAAACAATAGTGTATCAACAAAAAAATCCAATAAATGTTATAATAATATGCTTTAAATACAAAGGGAGTAATCAATTAGATATTTATTTCATATTCTATTGTAGGTATATGTAATGTTTTTGGTTTTGTTTGGTTTATTTTTATATTGAATCTTGGGTAAATATTTCCTGTTAGAAAATGGTTGCATGAACTATAATTGTTTGATTAACTCCAGATGGCCAATCTGCTAGTTTTAGGCTTAGAGATACCACCAATCAGACAACTAAAAGAGAACTCCTAAAACAAAGGTTTTTCCCGTTGATGTTGTGACCTGTGTCAGGTCCCCACCCTCGCGTAGCAGCAGATTTCACGGCATGGGCATCGGCATTGGCTCCCACATTCATGTTATCATTGAGCTGGCATAAATGGATATTTCCCAAGATTACAAGCAGGCTGATTACCTGGCAAGATAAATTGAAACTCAAATCAGGCTCGCTGGCACCGATGGTTTGTTCCAAGCTGGGAGCATGTGCAGGTAGACTAGCAGAGAGGCACAGGTAGACTGGCAGGGAGACATGTGGGAAGATTGGCAGAGAGACGCGTGGGTAGACTGGCAGAGAGACACACAGGCAGACTGGCAGGGAGACACGCAGGCAGATTGGCAGAGAGACGAGTGGGCAGACTGGCAGGGAGACATGCGGGTAGACTGGCAGAGAGACGCACGGCAGACTGGCAGGGAGACATGCGGGCAGACTGGCAGAGAGACGAACAGGCAGAATGGCAGGGAGATGCGCGGGTAGACTGGTAGGGAGACACCTGGGCAGACTGGTAGGGAGACGCGCTGGCATAGGCAGCGCGTTAAGAGGGAGGGAATCAGAAGGAGGACCAAAACATGTGAAAGGAAGATGGCCAATAGATAATGGAATAAAGAGATGGAAAAAGGAGAGAAAAACAAGAAAAGACAGGAGCAAAAGTCTGGAAGGCCTGTTATGAAGGGCAGAGAGTAGGGGAGAGGGTTCCACCTATACAAGCGCAGTGATATTAAGCTTGGGAGTACTGGAAAAATGCTGTTGGCATCACCATGGTAACCAGCAGCTCCCTTGTTTCTGAGTATCTGGAGTGGTCTGCCATCCTGCATCTTGACACATGGCTTCTCCTTCAAGGACTCAAGATTCACAGAGGGTATTATGTGCGGCTTGCATTCCTTTACATCAGGGATGTCAAACTCCAGTCCTGAAGGGCCAGAGTCGTGTAGCTTAGTTCTTTCCCTGTTCCACCACAGATAATTCAGCCCAAGAGCTGTGTGGTAATTAGCACAAGAAGTTGAATCAGTTGTGTTAAATGAGGGTAAACCAAAAACTCCACGACTGGAGTTTGATACACCTGCTTTACATGGAGGGATACGAAACTGCTGTTGTTTTTTTTCAAATTTAACTAAGGAAATGGGTCAAAGTGCACAGAAATGGACAAGGCAGAGGAAGGTGTTGTGAACTGGTGCTGTGAAAGAAAGGGTGAAGGACAGGGATGAACCAGAGTATGAAGGAAAGGGTGAAGGATAGGGACTGGCCAGAGTGTGAAGGAAAGTATGAAGTGTGATGACTGGCCAGAGTGTCAAGGAAAGAGTAAAGGACGGAGACAGGCCAGAGTGTGAAGAAAAGTGTGAAGGACAAGGACTGACCATAGTGTAAAGGAAAGCATGAAGTGTGAGGACTGGCCAGAGTGTGAAGGAAAGTGTGAAGGATGGGAACTGCCCAGCGCCAGGATGGTGTCAGGGAAAAAAATGTACATGTGTTGTGTCCAATGACCGATAGAGGGCAACAGCAACTAAGAAATTGAAGGTGATTAAAAAATTTGTTTTATTTGGGATTCAATCCCCTTCTTAAGCGTCTCCCTTTTCAAATAAGCCCAAATATATAGCTGTCATCTATGGAACAAACGGATTTGGGTGTTTAGCTATGAATCTTCTTTCAGTGCAAGAAATAGCCATGTTAAGAGCTAGAGTATGCACCCCTGCAAAGACGAGCTGCATTTCACCCAGAGACTGTCAGTGTGGCATTTTAAGGTGGAGGGAATGTTCTGCAGAAGAAACGGTGCAGCCTTTTGTACTTTCAGAACAATGTTGGCCTGTTTAAAAACAATACAGTTTCTTTACGTACGTTACATAAAAACAACATTGGTTAGCAGCTTGTCAACAGGCAGGCAATAAAATGGTGTAATGAGTAAAGCTCTTGATGTAGAATATTATAAATGAGGGTGGGACTGATGGATAGATGGATGGATGTGCAGGCATAAGGACGCACAGCTGGATAGACAAATACCAACAAAGGCATTTCTGGTCCCCAGAGAGGCCTAAACTGGATGGAGGGGAGGGGCAGGGGGGAGTGGGCAGAGCAACATGAGTGCACTGCAGCGTGAGGTAGTTGGTTGTATGGTTTCGCATAATAAACAGCTCGGAGATAACTGTACAACCTTCTAGCTTTCCCTGCGGTGTCACCAACACCAGCAGCCTGACAGTGAAAGGCACTGCCCAACCCCTCAGCCTAGCGGATGGTAAGTAAGGGGCGGGTCCCCAACCCCTCAGCCTAGTGGACAGTAAGTAAGGTGCAGGACCCCAACCCCTCAGCCTAGCAGATGGTAAGTAAGGGGCGGGTCCCCAAACCCTCAGCCTAGTGAACGGTAAGTAATCTGCAGGACCCCAACCCCTCAGCCTAGTGGATGGTAAGTAAGGGGCGGGTCCCCAAACCCTCAGCCTAGTGGTCGGCAAGTAAGGGGCAAGTCCCCAACCCCTCAGCCTAGTGGACAGTAAGTAAGGTGCAGGACCTCAACCCCTCAGCCTAGTGGATGGTAAGTAAGGGGCGGGTCCCCAACCCCTCAGCCTAGTGGACAGTAAGTAAGGGGCAGGTCCCCAACCTCTCAGCCTAGCGGATTGTAAGTAAGGGGCGGGTCCCCAACCCTTCAGCCTAGTGGACAATAAGAAATGGCCTGGTCCCCAACCCCTCAACTTAGCAGATGATAAGTAAGGGGCAGCTCTTGTCATCACATTGCTATGCCATTTGGATGGGATCTAAAGGGTAGCATATGAGCTGTGAGGTCACACCTAGGACACTTTCACAGCAGTTTTTGTGTATTGTCTGGGAGCATCAGGCTATAGGAGTAGACACTGTCTGCCTGTGCAATTTCCACCTTCTCAATGATTTCTACATGAAACAGACTAAACAGAACTTACTTAAAGACTTAAAGACACCCAATACTGTGTATTTTGTTTATTTAAAATTATTCCTAGAATTGTTTGATGTGTTTTTCCTGTCGTAATATGTAGTCTCTAGTCCTCATATGTAGTTCTATGTCCTAAGGGTGTATTTGTCATTTTATTTAATTCATGCTAATATTATGGGTGTCCATTCATTTAAAAAATTGCTTAAATGTGCTTTTTAATGCATATAGAGATTGCCTATCTGGCTTCTTGTTTAAATAGCCTGCCGTTGTTCTTATGTTTAGATCTCCGGATTTTTCTGATCAGTGATGAAAGGGGACTCACCCGGGTTGCTTAACCACAATTGCTTACCATCAAGAACTAATCTTTTGTTTTAAATAGGCTCAGATAATACACTCCCATCCAGCTGTATGCCGTACCTCATCTTAAGTATGTGCATTGTACCCGAGTGTCTGTAGTGATTGTGTGCGTCCCCCCTCCCTCCACCCACCTCCCCACAAGTCCCCCAGTGTGTCTGGCTAGTGGCTCAGACAGCTAGTATCCGCATTGCGTTGTACCTCTCCTGTAAGAAAAAAGGGCTCATATCAGCATTCTGCGCTACTCTCTAGTCTACACAGGCAGAAAATCTCTCCGCTCCCTGGTGGAAACAGTGCACCCCTTGTCTTATTTTAAGAAGCCGTGTCTAAATATTTGAGCATTGGTCGTTTTGTCTCGTTAATCTTAAACATTTGATGCATGACAGTTTTACACAGTGCTCCGAGCAGGTGTGATGCAAGAACATCAACTGTATCACGTTTGTGGTGTCAAACCATGTGCAACCGACGTTTTTCTACCCTGACGTCATTTTAGTCGCCAATTAGTGTCATCGCACTCATACGATGGGAAGGTTGCTGAGTTGAGTATGTAAGCGAAACTGCTTAGAAGCAGCAACATCAGGATTAATGACATGACTGGTTGATTGAGCTGCACCTCAGACGTGGGTCTCAAAAGTTGCCGGAGGTGCTGAAGGTTCAGACTGATGGTCAAAGGTTGCAGTTGTACTGCTGTGTGCTTGTGTGCTTCCCATAAAGATCACAGCAAGCTGCCTCGAGAACACCACCTCATAAACAGCATGGTTCACATGGAGGTTAAGGGAGCTTTAACCTACATACAGAAAACCCCCATTGTAACTTAGGATACCCCGCCAGGAATTGCATAGGTAAATAATGTGACTAATTATAATAATTACTAAAGACACGTGTAGCCCATTTTGTGGCAACAGATACATTTTTATGTACTCATCCCTTTCCCTTTTTTCAATATTTTTTCAATATTTTCAAGCGAGTGTAAAGTTAACTGAAACTGGATGCATTCACCATGGATTTTATTGAGATTATACTGAAATTGGAAGTCATCTCAAATTTACAAATGACATTTTGTCTACATCATTGCCAGCCAAACAAAATGAAAGCTAGTCAGATAGATCTTTCCCAGCAAAATGTCACCCAACCTCAATATAACCAACATAATCATATTATATTGATTACTGAGGCAGCTGCAAACATTCACCTTTACACCATGCCTCAGCCTATGTCAGCCCACATTCAGACTGATAGCATTTATAGACAGGCATTTTAAGGTAAAGGGTAATTCTACTGAATGTAGGGGGACACAACTATGGTACTCAGAAACCTAGAATCCACCATCTGAAAGAAAGAAGTTGGTTCCAAAGTAACGATTATTTGATTGCATTAGGGAACTATAACCAATTTCTTTACCTAACACTGTCTGCAATCTGCTACCCATCAACTGGACTCCATCCACAGAAACCCTATGTTTAGCATTGTGGGCACTAAACATGCATTTTAATGAAAGGGCAGCGCTAATGCAAACTGAGGTGGTGGTATTCGATGAGATATTTGTGTCACTTCTGGCCTTGACGTACCCCTTATTCTCACTGAGATAGTGACCCTCCACCCCCCCCCCCACCTCACTTTCTGTTTCTCTCACACATTTCCTTTCGCAGACACATGCAGGCAGCAAAAAGGGGAGCGAGGGAGACGGAGACGTGATGCCTGAAAAACGTGAGGGGAGTGAGAGAGAAAGGAAGAGGGGGAGAGCGGGTGGATGAAACAGCGTAAGAGCAGGAGAGGATGGAAAGAAATAAACGGAGATTGGGAGCAGTGAATACAAAAGGTGGAGAGAAGCTAAACATGGAGGGAAAAGATGCTGAAAAGGAGCAGGAATTGTGGCAAGAAATGTGGACAGAGAGTATGTGTGAGAACGAATGTGCTGATGGCTCATTTCTCTGTGTGTGCATGCCTTTATCAGTGGCACAGACTGACACGAGAGGACAGTAAGCGAGCAGATATCCGTTGGGCAGAGGCAGGCAGGCAGGCTGGTATAGAACCAAATGATGGAATCAATAGCCTCGTCTGCACTGAACCAGCTGTTTAGCTCACTGTCTGGTGAAACTCTAATTGCTTGTAGCCATCCTGCCTGGTGGGGAGAGAGCCTCACAGAGACAGAGGCGGGGAGGCACAGAGAAGCAGGGGAGAGAACAGGGCACAGTCTGTGTTTTTCTCCACTATTTATAGCCTCAAGAAATGAAGATAAGGAAGACTGGGGCAAAACAAAACCTTACTTCTGTTTTGTTTTTGACTAATGGGGTGATTTTTGCATTATTTTTTTTTTTTTTAGAATGCAGCTAATATCACCGAGACAGCAGCAGCCAGGGGATAGAGAGAGAGAGCGAGAGAGAGAGAGAGAGAGAGAGAGAAGAAGGAGAAGAGAATCAGTTTCCTTTTTTGTGTGTATATCTGTCTGGTTGTGTGTGTGTGTGTGTTAAAAGAACAATTTCATTTGTGTATCAGCAAATACTGGTGAGTGTGCATGTTACCTGATGGAGAGTAAGCATGTCCTTCTGGTTCCTTCCTGTGCATAATCTAATTTAATCTAACCTTTTAGATTCCTAGAATCTATCCTTGAAAATAATTTTTTCTCTCTATCTAAATGATTTACTTCAGATTTCCTGCTCCTACAATAGTCCTTATAGCCGATGGAGAACAAGAAGTTGAATGAGCAGGGAAATGTTTCAACGAATGCTGGAAATAATTAAGCGGAGAATTAAATTCTACAAAAAAATGTACGTGTTGCATGCATGTCCTATTGTGCATTATGGTTTGGCATGTGCGCACATGTGCTCATCTATGTGGCAAGCTATTACATGTGCTGGTCATGGAGGTGGAGGATATGATGGTGTCCATGTACTGTACTGAGTCTAAAAAATAAACTGCAACATAATAAATACAGTATGCCTTATATATAATATAATGTGGTGTCTAAAGAAAGATATTTGAAATAATTATTTTATTATATGTAAATGTATTGTAGTTGGACCTAAGCTATTTGTATTGAATCTTATGGACAACACTGCTCTTCTTGTATGCTAAGAAAGTGAAAAATCACCGAAAATTTATTTTTATGCACCATTGCAGGACCACAAGCCGGCAGAGTATCAGTCTGAGAGTCCACTGCTAGGTGGCGCTAACTCACTTTTTGACTTCCAGGGAGATTGTGAGAGTTTTCTCTGTTTTTCTGTGCATTCTGCAGGTGATATTTCTGTGAGGCATATGTCAGACATATTGGAAGTGTTTTATTGTGAATTTTCAAAATGGAACCATGAGAAGCTTCTCAAATGACTACAGAGCGGCCCCCCGTCTCCCAGTTCCCCCTGCCCCACATAAAACCCATACCAGTGTCCTCACAGCGCACTGTAAGTGGAATGATAATATGTAAATGTTCATGTCTGAGCTGTGACGTATCTTTCACTGGTGAATGAAGAAGGCTCAGACACAGTACATTACATGCCTAGAGTTTAAAACTATGCTATAATGAAATCGTCAGCAAAGGGAGACATGAAAGCTATAAAGAGCAAACAGCAGTATAAAAATTATCATTCTTCTGAGTGTTGCAGAAAGTTGACTGGCTTTTTTTGGCAGAAGAGATGGTATAAAAACAGAAAATACTGGTATGTCATTTATATCTGTGCTCCATATAATATGGCATAAGATTTATTAACTTATATTTATAAATTTAGCTTGATTTTAAGCAATACAAGTGAGTGGTGTACAAATTCACGCTGCTCAATTTAGCTATTTGCAACATTATACTACAAACTACAGAAAATTTCACATCTGGTGACAGTATGAAAGATTGATGCTGACTGACAAAAGCACCACATTTCTCAGGTTGTGATATGTGATAATAAGTTTGTATTCTGTTCAAACTTTATGAGATTCTTGCCACCATAGATGTCAGATCTCAATAAATCCAGCTACAACTATTCCAGGCTGGAATCTGCAAGTTATCCGCAGAACACTAAAGGCGCCAAACGTGCCTGGCTGTCCCTGAGACCCTTAACCTGTGAGGTGGCTTAAGGTCACAGGTGAGGGCCTTGGGAACAGAACTGCATGTGCTCACTCCGCAGTAGGATGTAAGTGCCAACTCCAGCACCTGATTTGGAACATATCAAAGGGTGGTGACTTTTCATAATGCCTCATTTTCCAGGCATAAAAGTGTTTTGACCTTTTGATGCTCGACTTGCTTTTTAATCAAATAATAATAAATAAATGATTTGTTTGACTTACTGTTAAATCAGTAGGAACATTGGTGCATAAACAAATTGATTATTGTGTTGTGTTCCATCCATCTATCTGTCCATCCATCCAGGACCAGCTCTACTTTTTGAGGAGTCCTTGGCAAAGCTTTACTGGGGAGGCCCTCTTGCACAAAATTTTGATGATGGTTGATGATTATTTCACTTCCCCCACAATGCAGGCAATTCAGGGGCCCAAGGAAACTTCCTGTTCTGTCCATAGCTAAAGCCAGCCTCATGTCCATCCATCCATCCATCTATCCATCCGTCTGTTCATTCACCCATCCATCTACCATAACAACATCATCATTAACTATAAAATTGTATGCATTTTGGAGACTGCTATGAACTGATCTAGCTATTGCTTCACTTAATATGCAGCAAATATGGATGTCTGTCAGCTTAAAAAAATATGAAAATTAAAACTGAATCTTACTTGGCGGTCCTTCCTGGGAAGTTGGTTGCACTGTCACCGAAGTGATCGTAGATGAGAGGTTCATGCTTGCTTGGTGGCCTTGCATTCAGCCCAGTGAAACATTGAAGCAGCCACTCTGCCACACACGCATTACTTTGTAGCTTCAAAGTAAATAAATGAAATTATCATTTGCATCTTGATCTTGTTTTCTGATGGCTAATGGCTGCCTATTGGAAGCAATAAAACTAAAAACACGCATTGAATCTGTACTGAATTTTAAAAGGTATCTGAAGGTAACAGACATTAGTGAGGGATATGACTGCCAGTAGACTGTAAAACATTCACTCTGTACTGTACATATGTAGTATGATTCCTAAACACACAGCGCTAAGTACATAATTACCGCTTGTTAAATAATGGGCAGTTATTTGCATACTCATTTGTTTCTATATCTAAATCACAAAAAGAAAAAAAAAATGTTTCTAAGCTATTTTAAGATTTCATGACCTATAACCTTTGTTGTCTATTGGACCAGTATGTGGTGGTCACACCTGGGCATTACATACAGGTCACGTGACACAAGCATGAATACATTACTCACGGACAGCAAAGACCTGGACAAGCAAGAGATAGCTGTAATAGTTCAGTGCATATCTACACTTACAGGATGGAAGCATAGTAGTGAAAAATACCAAAATATATATATGGATGAAGAGGAAAGATTACTGAAGTGTGTGATTTACTGAAGTACATTTGAAGAATCATAGTTCACTGAAGGAAAGGATCAAGAGATATTTCTGTTAAAACTGGTTATAATATAGTATGAATGGTGGACAGATATTAGTAGGTAATTATTGAATTACACAGCAATCTATAGATTCCATTGCAATCCTACATGGTTATCTATCCAAACTAATAAATAAAAGTCATATAGAACACTATTCACAAACAGTGCCCTGCACTTATTTATTTATTTCTTCAGCATGCAGAGTGACCTCAGTGTGTCCCAACACCTGTCCTCATACATGTGGTGCTGGCGGTACCCAGGAACAGTCTGGAGGCTGGTATTGATTGACTCGTCTGTGTGGAGACAAACGAATGCATTAGTACCCAACTCACCCACCCTCTGAAAATATATTAACTCCGTGTATTAGGCACTCTGTCTGGTTACCATGGTGACACACAGAAGGGGGAGGAGCTGCAGAATGGGTTGAGACAATAGGTTTGATAGGTAGTCTGTCCCCAACCCCGTATTGTCTCTCACCTTTCTCTTGCTTTCTTCCTCTCTTTCTTTATCCTTCCTGTTATCACGATCTTCTCTTTATTTAAAAGCGTATCTTCACTTCCATGGCCGCCCCACATTTCCAGATCCCTACCTTTTCTTAATTGTTCAGATGTTTCCCTGTCCATTTCACTTCCTCCACCCCCAAATTTCATTAGAGTGGTTTTCTTTTGTTCGATAACTCTGCCCTACTTTTCTGCTTCTCTCTCCTCCATTGAAGTCCTGTCCTTTAGCCTCATACTTAGCTCTCTGCTCGGCTCTCTCATTTTTATCTCTTCCACAGGCTGCATCCTTTGCCCCCCACCCCCAACTGAAATTCTGCGCTCTGCAGTAAAAGACTGGTGCATTGTGGGAGAAATGCGGGAGCAAGACAATGAAAGCAAAGGAGGGAAAAGAGGGTGGGGGGTGTTCTTTCACTTTTTCTACCTTGTTAAGGAACAAAGAGGGAGAAAATAGCAACTTAAAAAATAATATATACATATATTATAATTTTGAATGCATCTCTCATGTAAAATTTCTCAAAAAGTACTGCGTAGAAATTTGCATTTACTTGCTAAGCTGTTAAGCTTTTACTGCTAATCAGCTTACAGTTTTTCCCCATTTACACTGCAGGCTAAGTAGCTTTCTCATGACAAGTACATTAGAGGGACACATGACCCCACCCAGACTGGGGAGACCAGGCCCGCACCCTGGAGCCAGGACTGGGGAGGGAGTTTGTGGGTAAGCGCCTGGTGGCCGGGCCTCTACCCATGGGGCCCAGCTGGGGATAGCCGAAAAGGGTTACAGGGATCCACCTTCCTGTTGGGCCCACCACCTGCAGGAGCTTGGGTGCAGTGTAGATCGCGTAGCAGTCAAAGTCAGTGGCCTTGGTGGACTGAGTAAAACCAGCACTGCATGAAGGTTGGAGACTATTGCCTTGTCCACACGTACACGGGTATTTTTTAAAATGGTGTTTTTCCTCCTCCGCTTTAAAAAAAATCCCTTACATGAACATTGTCTTCTAAAATATTTCCGTCCACATGAAACCACTAAAATGCGCTGTCAAGAGCATGCCAAACCAACAGGCGGCAATATAACTCTAACTGTACTGCCATGTTAGCCAATCAGAAGCCTAATTGCCAGTCCTATTAAGTTGAAAACCATGGTGCATGGAAGAAGAGGGGAATCGCATGTGTGGACTGACAATTAGGTAGAATTATTACTTAATGTTACACACGAGTATGAAGTTAGGAAAATTCAGGAAAGCGTGGACAGGGAGTCTTGCCAGTCCAAGTACACAGACATCCTAGCTCTTTTCAAAGAGCAGTACCCTTCTGAGACATCCACAGAGTTTCCTCATCACAAGGAGGACATAACCAGGGCCATCATCACCACCAAGCTTAAGGCGATACAGAGGAATATAGGCAAGCAGTAGACTCTGGTCGGAAAAGTGGCCATGGCAGAGTGGTTCTACTATACTTCGAACTATGTGAGCAGATATGGGCTGGTTCACCATGAGCTTCTAGTCATCACAGTTCGGATTCTGCGTTGACTTCCTCTGCACTTGACCTCTCAGTTGCAGAAACGTCAGATGTGTCCGATCAAATTCAAGAGTCTGATGGCAGCAGTTTGTCCGCCTCCGTGGTGAAGGAGACAAGAGATCTATTTCATGTATGTATGACATGTTTATTGATTGTGAAGAAGTGCTTATATGTTTATGTACTGTGTCTGTTGCAGTTACATTAATAATCTGAGTATGTGAATTAACTAGAGAATTTTCAAATAAATGTAGTGGAGTAAACTGTAAGAATATAGTTAACTATATACTTAGCAGAGTTGGGTATGATTACTTCAAAATGTAACCAAGTAATCCTTGTCAATGTACAGTAACTATAATCTGAATACATATGTTTGACATATAATCTGGTCTGATTATAGTTATTATTATAATTACGTAATCCAGATTACATGTAGTCCATTACCACCCAACTCTGATACTTATGTATACTTACTTGATTAATTATAGTTGTACTTTTTTCACCACTGGATTCTTGTGATGTTTATTTGGCTAATTTGTTTGATGAAACATGCATCATCATAATCTAAGAATATGTAATTTCAACGGTATTTAAATGATCTTGAAATGGTTATTTTGATGTACTGCTTTCCAGGCAAAACTTAGGGGACACAAACAAGACAGATTTAAAAGAAAACTTCCAGCTGAGACACATCTGCTGTATGCAGTTGAGGAAGACATCCAGATGAAAAGGAGAATTTTGGACATGAAGGAGACATCAGAGAGGCAAGCCTCTGAAAATTTTAGTAACTTATCTACTAATCATCAGAGACTGACAAGCTCAATTGCAGATGGATTTTCACTGCTGAGACACGTTTTGCATCCACCACCTCAACCATTCAACATGCCACCATACCAAATCGTAAGTCCTTATGGACACATATATGCATCTGCATCACCACTACACACAACAGCTGCCACATTTCCACCCAACACTACCATAATGGAATCACCACATACATCTCACTCCAGCTTCCTGAAAAGCTCATTTGATACTCTGTTGTGATTTGGAAGTGCCTCCAGTTCAATAAAAAAAATATTTTTGTGTCTCACTTGCTGTCTTGTCAATGCCAATAATTTGAATAAGAAAGAGATTGAACATTGTACAGATAGTTACTGATTACAATAGTGCTGTGAATTTCACTGTGCAGTAAACTCACAGTATAGAGACAATAACAACCAAATACAGCATATATCATGTTCAGTTTAAACAAAATGACCTTCACATTTCTTTCTTCAAAAATAACTTTAAACAACACATTAATTTCTTTTCACTCATGTTCAAGGTCACACTGCATGGGCTGGTTTGCCCAGTGTGTAACATACACACTCACACACAGAGTACCATACACATACTGCAGAGAAGACTGTGGCTAACATAAGAACTACAGTCCCTTTTATGGATCAAGGAATTTGGTAAGGACTCTTCGGACCCTCTTCCCTTCAGCTGTGAGGCAGTCGGTTCTGAAGCAAGTCTGTGTGGCTGGCTGGTTGTCCTTGTCATGCTGAATTGCCTCAGTGACTCTGTTCTCATCCATAGTCTCCTTAATGGCATCATAGTAGTTATGGAGCACAGAACAGGCATAGGTAACAAAGGGAAGGTCATTTAGATTAATGTCCATTGCCCTTCTTAGTGCTCCAAACCATGCTTTCAGTCTACCAAAAGCACATTCAATAACCATTCTAGCCCGACACAAGGACAGTCCAAAATACTGTTCCTGAACAGTACTTCCTCCATGTGCATTCTCCTTCATTAGGTATAGAAGCAAAGGGTATGCTGGGTCCTCAAGGATGAAAACTGGAATGGCCTCCTCATGTTCTATAATTTGTTTTTTTGAGGACCCAAAATTTGTTTTCCATTTCAGATGTGTGTTCAGCATGGAATTTGCAAAACTACGGGCATCATGGACACTAACAGGCCATTTCACTACGACATCAATAAATTAATACTTGTAGTCACAGGTAGCTTGTATGTTAAGAGAAAATATCCCCTTTCTGTTCAAGTAATCCATGGAATTTGTGGATGGCTGCTTTAGTTCTACATGGGTCCCATCCACAGCACCGATGCATGTAGGGATACCATGGGCTCGGAAAAACCCTGCTACAAGTTCCTCTACTTTGGCCTCAGTGACAGGTAACTGTATGTACAGAGAGCCCAAGTGGACTGTAATTGCTTTGCATACTTGCCTTACTATTTTTGAAACCACCTGTTTTGACAATCCAAATGCATTTGCTGTTTAATTTCTCCTCGTCTGCTAAATACCCAGACAGCAAAAGGTAACTGTGTCAGATCTGGGCCAGATATTGGATAGAGTTTGGTGCAGATCCGCAAAATGGGTCCGCGCCGGGGTCTCTCTTTCCAACGGCCCAGTACTCCACAGATTTGGATTGCGGATCAGGAGCAGACCTTAGCCAGTACTGGCCCAATACAGTAATCAATGAAATATGGTATGGATCTGGCCCAGATCCATGACTCAAACTTTACATCTGGGGCTCATCTGGCCCTGGTCTGTGATTGGTGATTAATTTTTTCAGCTACACCTGGGCCAGACATGGCCCAAATAAATCCCCACACATTTCTCGTCTACAAAACAGTTTATTTTATTGAATCTCAATGTCATTCAGACAACACATAACATGTTTTATTTATAAACAAAAACTCCAGTCATATGAAAAATGTAAAAAATATTCAAAGACATTGTGAAAAGCTTGCGTGAAATACAATTGGTATTGAATTAAACAAAGTATTTTTTACAAAATAATAATGCATCATGGAATAATTACAAAAAAAACTATTGACAAATTTACGTGTGTGCGGAGACCAAGTGTCAA
>JAABNX020000151.1:2702689-2713585 GCA_015163995.2 Mormyrus lacerda
AGCAATGCTTTCCCTTCCCATGAAGATAAGGCAGGTGCCTCATACACTGACCAATGGTGTACAGAACATATTGAGCAGCACCTTTCCCTGTCTTCAGTAAGCCTCTTCAGAACCCAGGGAAATGTCTTTGAATAGGGTAAGCATCCCAGAAAGAGGATTAATTATTCCACATCAGAACAAGGATACTTCTTTCATGAGAATCAAATCATTTGTGTGATCAGAAAGGGATACAACATGCTTTTGCAGTGTAACCTTAATACAATAATATTATAGGTATGGACGACATATTTGAATCTCAGGATGATCAGTCCATACGCAATTAAAATCAGTCAATACTTCAATCACCTCATATGTATGACAGTAACAGGACGATGATTAATTCTAGGAAACGTAGTTATCCGAAAATTCGTCCTAATACAGTATACAACGGTAATTTTTTTTAAGTATGACTGGGCATTTATCAGATTTTACAGGACACATTTTTGTTTCATGGTTTTGCATTGTTCCCACATTAACTATATTATTTTATTATTAGCCATTGTGCCTATCCGCTACCTTAATGATAACATACGGCTAACGTGTTTGTTGGCTAACTAGTTATAGACAAACAGCTAATGTTAAGGTGTGTGTCGGCCAATTTAGCATTTTTAACAATGTTTAATAGTTCAGTGTTCCTGGAACGCAAGCTTTACTGGCCTTGCGAAATTTCTCAAAAAGACCGGGATGTCATTTTAAGATACTTCACCAGGTTTTATGTACTACTTGACTTTGTCGCCACAACTTTGTAGCACTGTTTGCATAGAGGCTTATCGACATCCTTGGCCTTTCCTAGCTCATCTGCAAAATACTTCCAAACGTTCCAAGCATTTTTTTCTTTTTCTTACTAAAGCAGCTTGTGAAGTGCCTTTAACTGCAGCATGTGCCATGTTCGGCCAACTTGGTATGTGTCTGTTAACCAGCGTGAATGCATTCAATGCTATTGAGAGGAGGGGAGGGGCTGCGCAAGTGTGTGCACTTGCATTTGTGAATGCGCGCCTGTGCTGTAGTGGTGCTGTGTGGCGATTGTTGGTATCAATCGATTAGTATCTGACAATCAATTTTTGACAACCCCCAGTGTCTCATTATTTTTAACTCCAGCGTCAGCTATGTCTTCCTTTTCTAATCTTTCGCACATTTTTTGTGGTGCAGCAGTGAAAAAGGTCACGTATCCTTAAACAGTTTCCAGCTGTGCCACTATCCTAACATTGTGTAGGTTATTTAAACCGGTAGTGTGTTATAAGAAAAATTCATATCATAACAATAATAATAAAAAAAATGGTTTTCAGTATGAACTGGTATACCTGATTGCCCTGTGAACGTACTTCCATCGACATCTGGTACCTGTTTCCACAGGCATGGTTAAGGGATCACACTAGTCAAACAATCAAATGTTCTCGGGCACAGCACGGATTGGCTAGTTTGAGTACACCCTGGATGTTTCTCAATATGCGTACTTGATTGTACTTGTGTTCTCGTGTATGCGTTATATGCCATCTTCCATTGCCGCATACTCAAGAACAGAAGTACAGAGAATGGTACAAAATCCGCAGATGTCGTTCTTTCCCCACTTCAGATATCAAGGATGCATTGGTTGCCTCCTCGCCAAACAAGACCAATCCCATGATTTAACACGCCACAAGGCAAGTTAACAAGACCGGTGCAGCCCAATACCACAAGTATGATTGTTGCATTCTTGGTATTCAGACCCCCTCTCTCTGTCCCACTTTTGCAGGAGTGCAGGTACAGATGCACTGCAGCTTTAGGACTGTGAGTAAGGACTACTTCCTTTGAACCATTTTTAACTGAAAAAAAAAATTATTTGGCGATTATTTGGTTGTTTCGCCTAATTAATTTCACCACTTAGGCATGTTGACAAGGCAGATATCATCAAATTCTGTGTAAAGCTAATAAACATTGTACATGCTTATTTATTTCTATATACTACTGAGTTATAATTCTTAGTTATATAAATTATACATATCCGTTTTGGATTTTAATGTTTGTTTGTAAATCTATGATACAGGTTAGAAATTTTGTTAGATGTTAGGATTTCTGAAACTGCAGAATTGCATGTGTAGAGGTGTGGGATTTAGTACAGCCCTCCAGAGCACGTATGTAAAATAAACGTAAGTGTATTTAGTGGCAGAATGCGCTTATGGGTCATTTACATGCGTTACGTTCATATTTTAGTGTTTCTCCACCCAAAAGCACTTATATCACCAGTGCACTTAAACCCCACACTCAAGTCAATGGGAGAATATGCTTTTTTTGCCGTAGTGCATCAGAGAATCGATCGTTAAATGCATAAAATTAATGCAATGTAAAGCAAATATCTATTGCTGTAAATGTTACAATGATGGAAAGTGAATGATACAATTTTTATTAATAACATGAAATATAGCAAAAACAACTTTATAAGCCACTGCCAGCAATTTATTGTTTAGTTTCACTTACATATAAATCTTATTATTGTTTTCTTTTAACAAAACCCTCAATTACTTCCATCAATCCATCATTGTACAGAAAAAAAATATTTCCAAACATCAAAATAACAAAATTTTAATTTTATCTTTCTAACACATTTTATCATTTTACTTGAAACATTTGACTTCCAAAAACATCTTTACAGTACAAAGACAAAGGGGATTCAAAGAGGATTTTTGCATCATCAATTCAGAATTATACACAAATAAATAAAGACCTATGCAATTTTTAACTTTCTGTTTACTGTCAGTTTTATTTTTAAACATTACCCTGATCCAAATGCTTCGAGATACTGCAAAAAAGTATCGGTCTGTTTAGTATTTATGATGGCGAAATCACTTCAGACCACAACAGATGCTCCTAATATATTAAGGTACTACAAGACACTTTTATACTCAATACTAATGGAAGTCATCTTCTGAAGGTAGCTAAAATTACATGGTTAGACTGCATATTGCTAAATAGTCAGTATAGTGTCTCAGTAGTAGTATGTACTCTCATCAATGTCCTGGTTGTTACTGCATTGTACAGGTACAACAATATTGCAGCATTATAATGCATAACTGCACAGTACAGCTTAAACAGTAGCTGAATATCTTCCTATATTTCCTTTACTTTAACTTATTTCACATATCATCCAATTATTCACTTAATGAATTTTTTGTGCCAGCTCAGGAAATCTGTTCTTCATTTATCTGTAAACTCGACTGTATAGACTAAACCAGTGATGAATCTAGTTATGGATATATTTGATTTTAACACATACCATTAAAAATAACTGCACAATAAATAACAGAACAAAACTAAAACAATACAAAAAAATCTAAACACATTTGAAACATCATAATAACTGTCATACTGTACAGTATATTGCCAAAAGTATTGGGACACCCCTCCAAATCATTGAATTGAGGTGTTCCAATCACTTCCATAGCCACATTTGTATAAAATCAAGCACCTAGGCATGCAAACTGTTTCTACAAACATTTGCAAAAGAATGGGTCGCTCTCAGGAACTCAGTGAATTTAAGCGTGGTACTGTGATAGGATACCACCTGTGTAGTAAGTCCATTAGTGAAATTATTCCACAGTCAACTGCTAGTGGTATTATAACAAAGTGGAAGCAATTGGGAAAAACAGCAACTCAGCTACGAAGTGGTAGGTAATGTAAAATCACACAGTGGGGACAACGCATGCTGAGGTGTACAGTGTGCAGAAGTCGCCAACTGTTTGCAGAGTCAATAGCTACAGACCTCTAAACTTTGTGTCACCTTCAGATTAGCTCAAAAACAATGTGTAGAGAACTTTATGGAATGGGTTTCCATGGCTGAGCAGCTGCATCCAAGCCTTATATGACCAAGTGCAATGCAAACCATTGGATACAGTGGTGTAAAGCACAACGCCACTGGACTCTAGAGCAGTGGAAACATATTCGCTTGAGTGACGAATCACGCTTCTCTGTCTGGCAATTTGATGGACACTTGTCTGGGTTTGGCGGTTGCCAGGAGAACGGTGACTGCATTGTGCCAAGTGTAAAGTTTGATGGAGGAGGGATTATGGTATGGGGGTGTTTTTCCAGGGCCCTTTAGTTTTGGTTAAGAGAACTTTTAATGCTGCAGCATTTGAAGCCATTTTTGACCTCACAAATGCTCTGGTCCCCGATACTTGTACTGAAAGAATGGTGAAAACACACTTCTAAACCTTGTGGACAGGCTTACCAAAAGAGTTGAAGCTGTTATAGCTGCAAAGCATCGGCTAACTTTGTATTAAAGCCTATGTATTAAGAATGGTATGTCATTAAAGTTCATGTGTGTGAAAAGGCAGGTGTCCCAATAATTTTGGCAATACAGTGTATATGTCTTATGACATATTCATAGTGTATTTTGGAGCATTTCAGTGCTGGCTTGTACCATTTTACTTTTGAAAATGTTATTACTCTTTTAATCTGTCAAACTGTAAACAGTTCTTATTCAATACGTAAATGAAAAGCAATGCATTATTTAAAAACCCTGAGCAATTCTACACAGGTAGGTGGAGGGAAAAAAGGAGCTGCACAGAATCTCTAACAATTTACAGCAGACTCAAATCTTTGATTACTTAATATGATTGTACACTGCATGTTATATTAATAAATAACAATCTACAAATAAGTGGTGTAAAACACATCATAAATTAGTATTACATTTCTGGTAAACACTTTCCTAAACACTTACATTGTAAGTCTGGGACCTTTTCCGAAATAATTTCCGGAACCAGACCCAATACAGGAATATCATGAAAATCCAATAACAGATATAGGCAACAGATCCATAAATCAAGAACTTGATCTCCATTTGCTTCTCCTCTGATTTCCAGTTCCAAATGGTCTCGCGGTATATGCTGTAACCGAGCCCGCTCAACAAAATGGCCGCCCACAATGAAAGAGGAATAAGTGGAACATAATTGCCCACTATCTTACGTCTGCCAGAGGTGCCCCAGGTGCTCTTGTTCATAGTGAAGATGGCAAAATACTTAGCAGGGAGAAGGCTGGTCATGTACAGCACAGAGTACAATGACATGAAGATCATAACTACACTCCTCTGGAGGAAACAGGCATAGACAGCTTTGACTAGGCCAATGATCTGAATGCAGCAGAGTACCCAGAGTATGTTCCAAAGGGTACCAGTCCAGAACAGCTTAATAACAGTCCCAGTGACAAAGAAAGGAAAGACTCCAGACACAATAGATTCATAGGTCATCCATAGGCTGTGTTTATGCCACCACATTGCATTAAACAGCCACTCACGGAAGTAAGACTTGGTCCATCTGGTCTGCTGGTTCAGCCATCGCAAAAATTGGGCTGGAGTCTCTGTGTAACACTTAGATCGAGCCGTATATCTAAAAAAGTGAGGCCAATTAAAAAGATAACGTGAGGCAGAAGCAGATACAGAATTTCTCTTTTGAGTGCCAGATGTCTTTCTCAATCCTAATTCTCCTCGTGAGTCCTAAGACATTTTATAAGGTAATTAATAGTGGACACATTGAAAGGAACTCACTTTGTGGCATAGCCGAGGCTCAGCATACGATTTGTGAGGTGTCGATCATCTCCAAAGGTACAGTGTGTGCCCAGGAACTTCTGATTGTACCAGGACTCAAGAAACTCCTGAAGGAGGTCGTTTCGATAGAGACCTGATCTCAGATAATGAATGGGAAAAGATAAAAAAAAAAAAACACAGAATAAAGCACATTTACAATGATATTGTACAAAAATATTGACATTCCCTTCAGCTGTGCACCATTAGGATGAATCACTCACCTAGCGGACCGCTGATACAGGACACACAGTTGAAAAAAGACTGGCAGGATCTCTCAACATTAAAGGCCATCCAGTATCTGAGACTGCTCATGAAGCTAATGTAGGAGTCTTTCAAATTTAGGATCATCACATCACCCCCAACTGCTCCATATTTTTCATTACTCTCCAGCACCTTGCAAAGTTCCACTGTAGCTAAAGGGTCTAATTTGGTGTCTGAATCACACACCTGTGGTGAATAAAACAGAAGGTTTAAGTTAACAACATGATTAGTGATAATTAGCAGTTGTACTAGAGTATTAATATAGCAGCCATTTAGATTAATCTAAAACAGGCTGTGATTGAGTGATTAACACTCCTCGGTAATGATCAAGTTCATGTATAGGAAGAATTAAGGCAAAGCGTAATGTGTGTTCAGACATTTCAGTTAAACACCAAATGAGGCCCACATTTTGATAATACAATACTTTTACCTCTATTATTGCCATAAATTTTAGGGAGTGAGGGTTTCCAAAATACAAATACTATCACATTGGCTTTGATGTAATAATCACTTGAAGTGGCATGTTGTAAAATGAATCAGAAATGTTAACTTTTCTTTAGGCTGAAATTAAAACCCCTCACTTACCTGGACGTAATCCACTGATGTCCCCAATGCTTTGAAGGCCGTATACATCACTTCCCTCTTGCCGCCCCACTTTTGCATTATGCACACACACCTTTTGCTATTGATCAAATCTTCCACCAAATTTCTCTGAGGATCTTCCCCTCTAATTTCCATGCCAGCATCCCCTGCTGGCTCACTATTTGTCTGCTTGTTGGGGTCCCATGCATGATAATTGTTGTCCCACACATAGCTGGCAGGATTTTCATCAGCAAACACCTCCCTGAACATCTCCATCATGTAGCGGTCCTCTTCTGTGTTGCCATCCACAACCATGATGATCTTCAGGAGCTCAGGTGGATACTTAAGACTACGTATAGAAGTAAGACACTCTCTCAGATAGACAGGGTCTTCCTGGTAGGCAGAGATAGTGAGGCCAATTGATTTCCTGTAACTACAGGGTTCATGCCGTGCATTCATACGTCGGTGCTCCACAAAGGCAAAAACACTCTGGAGAAGGACATGGAAGGCCAGGAAGAGACCATAGAAGCCAAAGGAAACAATATTGAACAAAGAACTGGCCAGCTTGAAGCCCTTGACATAAGCCCACACCATCACTGCCAGAACCAGCATGGCAAAAAGGTGGGTGATCACAATCCGGACCACAGTACCGGTTTTCTGTAGCACGGGTTTAAGTTGCATCTCCCTGTTAAAGAATTTAGAACAATGTCAGAATTTTTGAAGTGTTAAAGGACATTGTATATGGGTAGATGACCAGACAAACTGCAAAATCCAATAAATGGCTAGCAGGGTACAACAAATGAAATAAAATGAGGATAATAGGATTTTGCAGAGCTGCTAGGTTAATTCCTTAATGAGTATTACATTTCTACCAATGAACTAGCAAAACATATGCTATACAGAGCAAACCACTTTTCCATTGGACATAAGAGAGCAATAGAGAGCAAACCACTTTATAGAGAGCAAACCACTTTTCCTTTGGACATAATGGACCATATACTAGAAGTGCAAGATTTCTCAAATAAAATTAATATTTTGTCTTGAAACCAGTAATCATTAACTGATGTGTGCTACATCATTAGTGCACTCATCAAGTACATAGTATGCTAACAGCCATGGACGTCAATAGGTTCAATCTCTCGGGACTATAGCCACGGATATTTTACCCCCTGATCGTCCTTTCAAATACAAAATGTCAAGTCCCAGGTAAACTTGACAACAGCCCCTGATGTTTTTCAGTAGTTAGAAAGACCTCTGCTAATGGCATTACTGTCATTACATTAAAAATACTTTCATTACATTTTTGGGGGGTTCCGTAAATGAAATTGTTTAGTTTAAAAGAATGCATTTCTGCTACATGTACTAAATGCACTTGGAATTAAAATACCATCAAGTTTTCAGTTACATGTGGCTGAGAAAAAAACTCCAATTATAGTGCAGTTCAAAATAATTACATCTAAACTACTCTAATAGATAAGCATAGAGTTATTCTTAAAGTGTATTGTTACACCATCCTAAAGTGTATTGTTACACCATTGTTACACCATCCTTTTCATGACTGAAAAGGATTATGTGGTCACCCTAAATAAATTTAGTACCGTGGTTAAATGGGTGAAATAGGGGCTATTTTGGTTACTAGCTTAATGTTCTGTGCTTACCTGCCATTGATAAATATTGTGAATTTACTGAAAGTTAGGTTTGATTCACTTCATTCCAGATAATTTGAAAAGTCAGAACATGAACCCAAAAGAGAATATGAAGAATAAGTTATTTGTGATGCACCGCTGGCTTGAGCAATTTCATTGATTATTGTGGTTCCTTTTTGCCGGCCTACAAATTGGCTAGATCTCACCTATAGCCTAGTCACCTTGTGTCGTTGAACATTCATAGTGAAATAAACGCACAAAAAAAAAAAAAACAATTGTCGGCAACACATTCAAATTGAATACATGTCATTGCAGTTGTTATGATAAAATAAACTTTCCAATTTGACTAATTTCTCGTCTTTATTTTGCTTATATAAATGAGCATACCGATAATAATTATTAAATTGTGAAGCAGAATTAATTAGTTGAACATTTTCTACTTCAGCGGTAATGGAGTATCAAACCCACTCCACCTGACAGCCTGACTCCCCTTATTTCCATTTTCGTTGTTTCATAAATATATGAAATGATCATGTGTTAGTACTTCGTTATATAACAGGATAATTAGTTAGAGACGGTTTCTGTACTAATGTAAAATGATATTAAGAGATATTCAAAAGACATATCTTAACTAAGCCATTAGACTGTAACTATATCTACATGCAACCAATATTACACCAAAATCTTGTTCATTTTGTGAAGCTGCTTTGAGACAATGACCATTGTTAAAAGCGCTATATAAATAAAATTGAATTGAATTGAATTGAACCAGAAGTAAAATGCGTCTTTTTTACCTTGTGTTTGTACGGTCAGATCCCAGATCTCCGTTCACCCTGTCTTCTTTTTATTTTATTAGTACTGACACCCCCCGCATTCTTGGTCGGTTTACTTATAGCTATAGATACGCCTACCTCACAAAGATGATGTGGACAATTCCATAAACCTTTTTTGGTTTTAATTTCTCGTCAGAGGCTTCATTTAAAAAACCATTTACACTATTGATTTGTATCGTTGGACCTCGGTTAAATAATTTTACCTTAAATGGCATTATGAATCGTGGATTTATTTTATGTGTACAAACCCCTGCACTTCCTGCTGTAATTTAGTTCAGACTAATTTCATTGTAAACTGGTGCTTTTCTTTATTGCAATCTTTATTACTTAATGATAAATTATTCCTCTTGTGATATAAAATTTACACTGCAGTAAATGATCATACAACGATCATACACTGCACTGGATACGTGATTAACGAAGATAAACATGGTTAAACATTATTATATTAAACAGAATAAACTACCGGAGAACTAAATAGTGCGCATTTTTCCGTTTCGTAACCAACAAAAACATATTTCTCCTGTATTTTTGAATTTCTGATATTATTGGACCCCAAATCCTAGCCAGAATAAACATGGGATGGATGAAGGATGGATGGATGGATCTCTTTGCCCCCCCTGGCGGTACAACAGTGTTTCTAATATGTATTTTAATAGAAGAGAACTACAGAAATACAAAATACTTCTGACAGCAGCAATGTCATTTCAGCAGAAAAGATATAGTAACCACACTGAGAGAGTTTCACACATTTCCTCAGTTTACCTCAGTTTTTTCCATTGCATAGTGGCCTGTGAGAAACTGATGTCACATCCAGGGTGTTACTTCCCTTTGTATCCCAGGAAAACCTTACCAGTGTAACCCTGTTTAGGTAAGTGGATATTCTTGGAGTTCCATTTGCTTGTGGCGCCAAGGATACATACTGTTTAGATATTATTACACATTCTATGAAAAGTTATAACTGCTTCAATACAGTAGATCAGTGGTTCTCAACATGCGGCCCGTCACAATGCAAATGCGGCCTGCGATGCTGACCACGTAAAAAAATAAAATAAAAACAAATTTAAAATAAATAAAATAATAATAAATGTATCCCATTAATGGTAAGTACAATTATACTCTCTAATGATAATAATACATTTAATTGTAATAATTTAAGATGCATAATATCTGGTTATTGAGCGTTGGTGACGTCATATGTAAATAATATGCGGCCCGTGAGACTTGAACTTGGACATAGTGCGGCCCACTGCAAGAAAAGGTTGAGAACCACTGCAGTAGATCAATGTTGCAGGGCAGTGGACCAATACATGGCTAAAGATTTCACTTCGAGTGGAGGGTATGAAAATGGGAGTGCTTCCTAGGGCACCTCGATGTCAATTTCTCAGCCCAGGAGAGGCAAGTACATCTGACCCTCCTTTGTGAGATGATCAAACTGCCCCCTCTCTTTTCTCAACAGAGAATAGGTGCCAGATTTTGAAATTATGGAGCAGGCATTGGTCACTTGGTAGAATCTGCCAGTGACTGATAGCATACAATTACTTCACCACCTAACAATCATTTCTGTCTTTGAATCAAGGTCAGCAGAAGGTTGGTAATCGAAAGGACCTTTTTATTGTTATTATTTATTATCAGGACACAATATACTTCAGTTGTTTTCTGCACAGACTGTCCTATATCACTGTACAAAGTCATACTCTAACGCCTCCATGGCACAGATTTTCTATTAATCTTTTAAATTCATATGTGCACAACATTTTTCGATTAAGTGGAAAAGGCATTATCGGATGTAGGAAATGTTTTTTACTGCTTTATCAGTAACTGTCTTAAAATTGTGTCATTGTTTTGTAGAGGAAACATCCTTTCCCATAAATATGCCTTGCTGTGAAGAACTGTTATGTTACTGTTAAGTAAAGTGTGAACATTCAGAAATAAATCTCTGTCACTTTTCTTTGTGAAGAAATCATATGTTTTGTGT
>JAABNX020000151.1:2726068-2739686 GCA_015163995.2 Mormyrus lacerda
GGGGGCTGAATAATTACGCACACCCCACTTTGCAGTTATTTATTTGTAAAAAATGTTTGGAATCATGTATGATTTTCATTCCACTTCTCAAGTGTACACCACTTTGTACTGGTCTTTCACATGGAATTCCAATGAAATTGATTCATGTTTGTGGCTGTAATGTGACAAAATGTGGAAAAGCTCAAGGGGGCCAAATACTTTTGCAAGCCACTGTATGTAATTGTTTTGACTTGATGGTATAGGAATTTCCCCCCGCGACCCATTAGGATTAAGCGGATTGGAAAATGGATGGATGGATGGTATAGGAATTTGTGGCACATGTTAGAATTACATTGTTATATTAAATTTGGATGTCTGGATGTGTCTTGTATTAATTGTGAATAAACTGTGTTTTGATTACTTCTTGGCTGTCTGACTTTGCTAACCACAGTATGTTTCAGGTAAATTGGGGTTATTTCCCCAGTCAGAGTAAAACTGCCAATTGGCTCGGATATATTAGCTAAATCACATCGAACACTCTCTTGCAGCCTCTGATTTGACCCCATTTCTCCAATACCTCGTAACTTTGCAGGAGCACTCGGAAGGACCTACACACATTCCAAGCCTTCGGCTGTCTAATTGGATTCCACCGTTGGGTCAGTGGATGGTTCCTTACAAAGGCTATGTTGAAATAAGTGATCAAAATGATATGATTTTGTTGTTCTGTTTTAATGGTTTAGCATGGAAATGAGTGAGAAGTCCCCACAATATATATAATAAGCTCTATGTGTATGTCTGTTTAAATGCCTATGTAAATGTTATGCCTTGAAAGCCATCACACTAAATCAGTCTTGTGAAAAAATAAGATAAAAACGAAAAGTATTTTACAAGGGGAACTTTCAAGTTGTGGTGAGTCGGCAATCTAACCCGTACACTACAGGGCAGGGGACACCCAGGACCAGATGCCAGTCCATCACAGGGTACAAATCAGGGACACTGTGGACTGGATCCCTGTCTACAGAGAACAAGGCAGGGGACACCCTGGACAGGATGCCAGTCTATCACAGGGTACAAATCAGGGACACTGTGGACTGGATGCCTGTCCATCACAGAGCACAAGGCAGGGAACACCCTGGACCAGATACCAGTCCATCACAGGGTAAAAATCAGGGACACTGTGGACTGGATGCCTGTCCAGAGCACAAGGCAGGGAACACCCTGGACCAGATGACAGTCCTTCACAGGGCAGGGAACACTCTGGAAAGAATTCCAGTCCATCACAAGACACAATGTAGGGAACATGGACCCTACAGTCAATTCACCTGACAGATTGTTTTTGGATGTCTGGATAAAATTGGGGTACCTGAAAGAAATCCGTGTGCGAACATAAGAAAAGATGTGGTATGTCAGGGTACAGTAAGTCTATATTGTTCCCCACCTGAAAATGATACCTTTGAAATTTAAAAAAAATCACTAACTGTTCCTTCTAAATGGCTAGAAAAACAGAAGCATAATACAGGAGATATAGAAATTTATTATCTTCACTATTCTATGCACGGAAATGCATGCATGACATCATGTTGTATATAATTTTGTGTAAAGGGAAAAAGGGGAGCAATTCTATATTAATTTAGAGCCACTTAGAACCAAAAGATTAAGGCTGACAATAGCGAGCCACCCAGTGATTTCAAGGCCTTCATGCAACAGACATGCAATTTCTAGAAAAATGTGAAAGAAGAAACTGTACAAAGCAAATAAGGTCTCATGCCAAGCAGGTTAAGTAATGTGCATCTTGTCTTGTGAAATGAACATCCAAGACCATGACGACATCTACTAGAGGACAGACATTTCACAATGTCAGCTGCAGGCGTGCGGGGAGGCAGGTGAGTCCAGCCAAGAAGTCGGGTGAACGGGATTTTATTGGCACAACAGGGAAGCACACTGACCCACATGGCAAACTTCATGAACGTTAATGACAGATCTGACAAGACTCATTCAAACGTGGACTAAATACACAAGGCAAGCTGGCAATAACAAGAAGCAGGTGAGAACAATCAGGTAGGGATATGAGGTAATGAGGTGGGCGTTGGCGCAGCCAGAGTCGGTGAAGGCGCCGTCCGATGACCCACTGAGGCAGGGGGGCCCGGAGGCGACTGACACGGAGCTGGAAGCGACGCCGTGGACCGGCACCGAGGCACCGGGGTGGGACCCGGAGACGACTGTCAACCTCAAGCCGGAGGAGCCGCAGGCGACCCCGGAGCCCCATCCAAGGCGATCAAGGGTGAGCACGGAGCAGGGCGGGCGGGAACCGGGCCCGACGCTTGTGGCCCCATCCCTTATGGGATACTGACAGGCGGGGTCCCAAAGAGTGTTAGTCACAGAAGGGCAAGGGCGTGGTAGTCCATAGGAAGGTCCCCGAGGGGTCCCATTCTAGCTACTTCTCCATGGAGACAGGAGCGCCAGTCAGGCTGTCCGGGACCTCTTCAGGGACTAGGACCTGAGCTGGGGGGACCGGAGTCAATGTCTTCAGCGAGGCAGCGGGTGTGGCTGCAGCAGCAGGCGGCGTCACGGGCGTGCAAGGCAGGAGGGACGAGCGAGTCGGGCAGGACAGGTACCTCGGGTGTGCGGCCAGCAGGGGGGCGCCACAGCGGGTGCCTCGGGCAAGCGGCCCACAGCGGGTGCCTCCATGGGTATCTCGGGCGTGCGGCCAGCAGGGGGCGCCGCGGGCATGGCGGCGTCAGCTGCCCTAGGCGATGCAGCCGGGGGTGCCACTAAGACCGGCACTGGCAGATCCGAAACGCTGGGCAGGTCCGGAATGCTGGGCAGGTCCAGAACATGGCTGCCTGAGAACGTGTCCTCAAAAAGGACGTTGCCCCTTTAAGAGCCTGGGGAACACGGGGAATGGCATCCCTCACCGCGTGGATCCCACCTTGGCCCAGGCGCACCGGCTGATAATTGTACACCTCCAAGGGAGGTGGTAGCTCACTAGAGCTGGTCCAGCGGGCAGCAGCGGCGTCTTCAAAGAGGAGCGGGGTGTTCCCTCGCTGCAAGGCTGATGCCTAAGCGGAGAGCAGCTCCCAGGCTCCCAGGAAGAGAGTCGGAGCTTCTTCCTCCTGCTTCCCTCTGCGCCTCTTCTTTTTCCCCCGCTCGGACCCAGCAGGGGGAGGCGGAATTGCCTCCGCACAGGCGATCGGCTGGGGCTGCCTCTCCCTCACCCGGAGGACGAGCTGTTGCAGCAGGGAGCGCACCTCCGCTATGTTGCGCTCCTCCGTCCGTGGGTTAACCTCCTGAAGGAGGTTCCAGCTTCGGTCTGCCAGGGCGAACAAGCCGGGATCCCCGCGGATATCCGGCAGCTCTCGCCAATACCGCACGTAGTGCAGCAGGAGGAGCCAGGGATCTTCCTCCTGCTGTGGTGCATTTTTCAGAGATCTGTCATTCTGTTGTGGGTAACGGGGAAGCAGGTGAGTCTAGCAAAGAAGACGGGTGAACGGGATTTTATTGGCATGATAGGAACACAACTAATACAGAATTTAACTAAACACAGGAAGGATAACAATAAACAATGGCACAAAAGCAACAATACAAAACACCAGGGGATAAAATAAAACCAATCAAAACAACACAACACTTAAATTCATAATGTTAGGGATATCTGCCTCAAGGCCACATGCTTAGCCCATTGAGCCACACACTGGCCCAGAGAGCATTGAAAAAACACTGGGGCAACACCAATCAGGATGGCAAGTGGGAAAAGGCACACGGGCCAGGGTCAGATGAACACCGACCCTGTAACCCTTACTGAAGAGCTCACAGGTCATCAAGAAACTCAAACTAACTGGCCAGCCCAAGATGTCAAATTGAAAGATATTGGAGATCACCAATGGTCTACATGTTCAGAGTCCTAAATGGCACACAATCTTTGGTTTTTAAATCTGAAATAACAGAAATTTAATTTGATATTAGTAGTGATGTTTTATTGTAACTG
Organism: Mormyrus lacerda; assembly: GCA_015163995.2. Taxonomy (NCBI): domain Eukaryota; kingdom Metazoa; phylum Chordata; class Actinopteri; order Osteoglossiformes; family Mormyridae; genus Mormyrus; species Mormyrus lacerda. The sequence continues at coordinate 2,730,033 of JAABNX020000151.1, forward strand.
CAAAATAATTCAGAATTTTTAATGGCAATGATCTTGTAATAATACCGAAAGGTCAATAAACTTAAAAAACAAAAAACCCATAATCCCTTCATATATCACTGGCTGTGTCATGTGCGTATTCACGAAGCACTGGCATTCAATAGCATTAACTCAAGTCAGCACTGCTTAAATCCAAGTAGCACACAAACGCCAAGAGGCAAAATTATTCACACACTATGATGTTACACTTTGTACAGTAATTGCATTATATATTCACATTCAAACAGCCTACCTTACCCTTAGATAAGTGTGGCCGTTAGTTTGTGGCCTTCTAAGGCCCATTGAAACCCAGATGGATATAAGGACCATGAGTTAGTGCACTTATTTTAGGACTATAAATCCACAAAGATCTGAAGGTAGAGGAATATATGAAAGTAAGAGCAATGACACAAATATTTTCTAATCAGATTTGTGCAACTGTAGTTGACATTGTCCTTGTGCCTGGGACCTCAATGGGCAAAGAGTGCAGTCAATTCCGAGCCGCTTCACAGTGGCCTCTATGATCCAGACCTTCAGAGAGGAACATAGGTAGGTACGTAATGTACATACTGCTCTCTACAGTAACTCTGGAGTGCTATAGTCTCATCAGTTACAGCACAGATACTGTATCTGCTTGTGCTATTGTACTGCATGCTGTCAGAAATGCATTGTATTACGGTACCATGTCCCGTACAGTAATTGGGAGTTACTGTATGCTCCTATTTTGTAAAAAGCAAGGTTTACAGTATTCCCATAGGCTTGTTTAGATATCAGGGTCAAGGCTTGCCAGGGATGGATAAGGCATGCGAGGGGGTTTTCCCTGGCTGCCTGGCCAGGGCTTATATTGCCTCTGATATTGCTGAGAATCTCCGGCCTGACCCAGAACAGAGACTGAAGCAGAATACATGTGTTTTCTTTTGTCATGTATAAGCCTTGTTTTCCTTATCAGTTCACATTGGTAAACACATGCAAATTGTTTCAGTCTCCTACATTCTTTATCAGTTGCATATTTTACAGTACATTTACAATTGTACTCAGTTTAAGTTTTCTTTATCATTTCACAATGTAAAGAAGTTGTCCCAGGGGAAAGCCATAAGCTCCATTGCTCATTGCAGTAAGTTTTATAGTAGTGTTTTGGCTTGATCTCACTAGTTTGTAATGGCTCTTTTGTAGTGTTTGTATATTTCATGGCTTTTTTGTGATGTCTGAAGGAAAGGTTTGGTTTAGATGTAAAATTACATGGTTTTGAGTGGATAGTTTGTTTTTGACATGGAAGTTTGTGAAGACGAGTGTGCATGTACTTGTGTTTAGAGTTTTGGGAAATGGAGCATAATTTCAAGAACTATGTTTTGGTGGTAGGGTAGCAGGGTAATGCAGTGGTTAGCATTGTCACCTCACACCTCTGAGACTTGGGTTCAAGTCCCTGCTGGGATTCCACGTGTGTGGAGGTTGCATGTTCTTCCCATGTTGTTGTGGGGTTTCCTCCAGGTACTTTGGTTTCTCCCCACAGTCCAAAAACATGCTGAAGCTAACTGGAGTTGCTAAACTGTGTGTGTGTGTGTGTGCATATGCATGTGCACCATGCAATGGGTTGGTGCCTCATCCTGGGTTACTCCCTGCCTTGCACCTATAGGCTCCAAACCCCCTGCGACCCTGAATAGAATTAGCAGTTTCAAAAAAATGGATGGATGTTTTGGTGTTCGTGGAAAACTGTAATAGATAAAGCTATAGTCAGCACATCTTTAACAGGAGAAACAAAACACTGTCTGTCTTTGGGTAGTCCAGTGTTGGTATAAATGATGGTAAATATCCTGGCTGCTGATACACATTTACCTTTCAGTTACAGTTACATCTGGGATCCACTATCAGGGTCCATAGCCACTAATAAATAATAAATCTGTGTTGTCACTGATGTATCTTTGACAGCATCAGGCCCAAAAATATGAAGAGAGGCAATCTTCTCTGAATAAGTTTTGCATGTAGTTTCAAATAACAACACCAATAAGTTCATACTGAAGAAACACTGTCAATTACCCTCCCACATTTCAACCATAGGCAGATATGGTATTGATATGAATCTAAAAGAACAAAATCAGTTTTGGTCGATGAGGTACTTTGGACATCAAATGAAAGTTGACAAGATCCATCAGTTTTTCATTATGAAGTGTCAACCTCCGTTGGCTAAGCTGTTTATATTTGTTTTACAACTGTTGTTCATCTTATTGTTCCCAAGTACACTATATGGACAAAAGTACTGGGACTCCTGGCCATTACACCCACAGGAGGTTTTACAACACCCCATTCTAAATCTATTGGTATAAATATGTAATTGATCCCTCCCTTTGCAGCTAAAACAGCTGCAACCCTTCTGGAAAGGCTTTTGAGAAATCAAGTTGGACACGAAGGCTTAGTTCTCAATCTCCATTCTAATTCATGTGGTAGATGGAGTTGAGGTCAGGGCTCTGTGTGGGCCAGTCAAGTTCTTCCACACCAGTCTCACCCAACAGTGTCTTTATGGTCCTTGCTTTGTGCACTGGGGCCCAGTCATGCTAGAACAGAAATGGGCCTTTTGCCAAACTGTTCCCACAAAGTGGAACTTCCAGACCGATATGCATGATTTATCACGTCTGCTTTTTTGACCTATTAATTTCTGTTAATAAACCCTACTTGTTTGAGTCCCACTCCCACATCCTCAGTTCTGCCCTGTGCCATGACACATACCCTGAAGACTCCATTCCCTGGGTCCGTGGACACCTGAAGAAGTGAAGGGAAGCTGCAGTTCCTGACCCAGTAGAGGGGGGCTACATCTCCAGTTCCCAGCCCAGCAAAGGGACCTGCTCTGCCCAAGTCACCTTTTCTAGGTGTTTGGGTTAGTGACTTGTCCATCCTCCAAGGACTCTTGTCGGACATATTGAGAAACCCGGCCAGATGCTGGTTTCCATTAATCCACCTCAAGGGAGTAGGGAATGAATTGTGCCTGTTTTCCCCCAAGTAAGACCTCCAGGAGATGGTTATGACAGTATGGACGTGCCTCCTGAATCTGCAGAACTTGGCAAGATTGTCAGTTTATTCCACACCCAGCCCAGAGGAGGCTGCTGTCTTGTCATACTCATGAGTCCTTGGCCTGGAATAGACTGCTGCCTCGCAAGAGTTCCGAGTGCCTGGCCCAGAATTTTGTGTGTCATTCCCTCCAGGCCCAGAGGAGACCAGTGAGCTTCCCTCAGTTCCAGTGTGTGCCATATCTGGAAGTTATTCAATGAAGAGTATGACGTTTTCTGGGCTGCCATTTGGCTGAATGGGCAAAGCAGACTACTCAAACCCAAGCTCCCCTACCACCTTTGTTGGAAATTCATTTTATTTCTGTATTGGGTTTCGATTTTCTGTCTTTCTGGTTAAGTGTGTGTGAGTGTATATATACCTATTTTTTGTAATTATTTCACTATGTTTGTGAAATATTTATGTCACGTAATTATCCTCACCTGTTCTTGCCCTTAGTCTTTTCCCAAGTCTATAATTGTGTGTGTTCCTGTGTTGCTCCCTGCCTTAGTTCTTGCCTACCTGATTTGTTTTTGACCCCTTGTGGTCCTTTGTTTCTGGTTTCTTGTGGAGTTCCATTTTCTTCTTTACTCTGTTTGCCTTTCAAATGACAACAAACCTTTCATATTACTGTAGATCTGTCATTTTTTTCACTTTCTTGACAAGCAGAATTGCTGCGGATCAGGCTTCAGAGCAAATCAGCAAATATCATGGCGGTTGTTTACAACAAATTCCCAGAGATCCTGAAGTCTTGAGGCTCAGTGTTTGGCTCAGAGGTCTGTTGCCGCGACTGCGGTTTTGAGTAGGCTGTAAAGGAAGTGGTTTTGCTGGTGGGGGTTCCACTTTTTGCATATTTTAAGTGGAATAGGGATGAAAGAAAACTGAAACAGACATAAAAACAGCATGCTTGACTTCCAATGAAAACAAAATTGTGATTCTAAAAGTCCAACTAAATTCACTGTAAGACATTACCATAATTTAAACTACAACACTCCATTATCTCTAGAAATTTTTTTTGTTTGTTTCACAAAATTCTTTGAAGCCATTACCAAGGGTAAGCTGGAGATCCAAAATGAGTTTTATGTTCATGTAAGCTGTGTAAATAGCCTTTCACTGGCCTAAAATGAAAGAATAACCCCAGAATGTTTGTTGGTTTCTTCCTCTCTGGCCACACCCGAACTGAGGGCACAGAAAATTTCTTCAAATTCATATTCAGTAGCATACATACAACCTGAAGTCTGCTTGTTTTCACACAGAGCTAAACTGGTATTTGTCTTGGATACCTAATGATATGTTAGGTTGGCAAAGCACATAATGTGGCAGAGTTTAGTCTGTGACTGGAATGTCTAAACTACAGGTTTGCAGAACCATTAATTTCTTCAGGAGACTGAGAGGATCTTAAAATGATGTTTTACAGTATAACTGCACAACAAATTGTCTGACTGTTTAATAAAAACAAGGAAGGTGGCAGAAGAAATCATTCAGATGTGTATCGATTCCAATCATTTATGCTGCAAAGTTAAAACTAAAACAGATGAAACAGAATGCATGTCACATTAGAACTGGCAGTCACTGAATCTCTGTGATGCTATAACATATATTAGCCCTAGCGAGTCATGGAAAACACATTACATCTTCTACATTTAACCTTAAGTAATTACATATTTCTGGGAATGTGTGGTCTCTCCCCAAGGCTAAATAATATGTTCCTTAATACACTAGTATGTTCTGCAAAGATGTACAGGAGAGACATGAATTATCCTCTATATTCATTTTAGTGCCGTTGGTTTGTCATGCAGAAGGATTTGTGCTCCAGCTCTCTTCCTCTGCAGGGCTTTATTCTGCTCCCTTGTGTTCCCTTCAGCCTCCACACATCTGTTCCTTTGGCGCAGCAGTTCCTGAATGATGTGTACACTGACTCCCATTTGAATTTGGGGTGTGTATGTGAGCCCCTGGCTGTGTGAGAGCCCCTGATTGCTTCAAGGTTTCAGAGTGCAACAGTGAAAAAGCAAATGGCTGAAGTGCAAGAAAACTATGCACAGTGTACAAACCTAAAATGTTCCCGTTGAAAAATGTATTTTTTCCATTGCAAATTACTCATTATAACTAGTATTTTATTTTTCTCCTAATTCATACTTGAATGGACCATAATTGTTGCTTTGATGATTTGTAGACCTCAAAGGGTAACATTATTTACAGCCTTAAGCGAGGGTTTGGTTAAATTAACCCTTGACTCACCCATCAATTAGAATGTTCGACTAAAAGTTTATAACTTTTAATACCTATAGAGTTTTCACACCGAACAAAACTAATTTAAACAAATATTAAACAGATACTCAAAATGAGTATCACTGGCCTTTTGTTTGTATGATTATGTATAATGTCCATGTGTCTGTGGGTATTGTTTTACCTTCTAACCAAAACCAAAAAGGTCTCTGAAACATCTGCAACAAATTACAGCAACCCCCACAGATTCTTTGGGTTGTGTTTGTGTAAAGGATGGGTAGGGTTAGTAGTGGGTGTTAAAAAGGGATCTGGGAGAATTTTCCCCAGGGGCTATCAATCCGTTAAGGTAGTGGGCTGAATTATGAGAAGAGCTGTTTTTAGGGTGGTGGGGAAAGGGGTGTTGAGAAATAACGGCTGGGGGACTGAGAACAGGGCAGAGCTGCAAGCCTACTATCTTCCCAAGTATAAACCTATATACTGACTATTATATGCACAATAATGTACAACTCTGCCTTGAGTTTAATTCATACACATTCTCATATTCCTTTTCCAATCAGTATTGTATAAGGTTTTGGCAATGTAATTGTATCTTGTTCAAAAAGCATAGCAGAGTGCTGGGGGTTAGGTTCAATGACTTTGGCATAAATGTGTCTTGTAACTTTTGGTAAATAAACATTTTGTTGCATTTAGTTTCAGGTTGCACACTATGACCATTCATTGGAAATCTGAGCATCAATTTTCTCCCAAGTATTCCACCTGGCATACTAGCAATTTGTATGGGACCAATGGATAAAATATTTTTTAAACTAACAAAAATCTTGTCATTGTTTAATTAATTTAAAACTATTATATTGTACCCTACCATATTCACCTACCTGTAAAACTGTCATAATTACATGACCAGTTAAAGTCATAATATTATTATATAAATTCATCCATCATCGATTATCTTGATCATGGTGACAGGGGGCCTGGAGTCCCTGGCAACAAAAGGTAAAACCAAAACAAATCTAAAATTTGTGTATTATCATAACTAATAGCTATGTGTCATGATCCGCTCCGTTCGATCCTCCCATGTGCCACGCCCACCTCATTACCTGGTGTTCCTGCCCGATTGTGTGCACCTGTGTCCTGTTAATCCCCATTTAGTGGTGTATATCAGTCCCCGTTTTCCTGAGTCCTGCGTCAGTCATTGTCGAAATGTCATGGATGTTCGTGCCTGTCTGCCTGTCCTGCCACGAATAAACCCCGTTTCCCGTCCGTCTGGCTCGATTCGCCTTCTTGCCCGCTCGCCTGCCCACCGCATCGTGACACTATGCATTAATATAAACTTTTCAAGTCACATTTATCAAACAAACGTACCTTTATATTGTTACATATGTACATAATTGACTTCTTGGATATTTTTAAGTTCACTCCATTATTCCATTCACCCTGTATTACAAAGTGGACTCCTGAAGTAATTGAAAGGAAAAAGAAAGTATCATAAAACAAATATTTTTCTCAAACGTATCACAATTATTGGCACCCCTTCGTTTAGTACTTTAATACTTTGTGCAGCCCCCTTTACCAAGCTAACAGCTCTGAGCAGTGCTTGGAGAACACATGAGTAGGGATTTGAAGCCTTTCCTCCAAACAGAATCTATCTTGATCTTTCAGATTTCGAGGTCTGCATTTGTGGACTCTTCTGTTCAGGCCATTCCTCAGAGCTTCAACATGAATTAGGTCTGGAGACTAGTGTGGCCCAGGCAAAGACTTTTACTCTGCGGTTGGTGATCCATTTTTGTGTTGATTTTGAGGTGCATTGTCTTGTTGGAAGATCTATCCATGGGCCAGTGTAAGTCAGCTTTTGCTTTTTTTTGCTTTTGCTGACTTCAGAAGAAAAACAGCTCCTCAGCATTAGAGATCTGCGGCCACACTAAACGGCAAGGAAGAGTTGCTATTTTCTTTTTGTCTTCACCAAACCCATCTCTGTTTTTTGTTGCCAAAAACTCTATTTTGGTGTCATCCGACGATACAACCTTGTCCCACTGAAAGTCCCAATAACATTTACAAACTGTACCCTGTGACAGCAGAGGCCTTTTCTGGTATCCTTCCCAAACACTCCTGGTGATGTAGGTGGCATCTGATTGTATTTTTGTAGGCTTTCTGACCCCAAAACTATCATTTTCAATTTTCCAGCTGTGATCCTTAGAGATACATAGGCCATTTGAATCATCCTCCTCACTGTGCATGGGGTCAGTATAGATATACATCCCTTTTCTTGCTGATTCTAAACACCTCTTGTTGTTTTGAATCTATTAATTGTTGCCTTGATAGTGGTAATGGGATTTTTTAATGGTTTTGTTACTTTCTTATAGCCATTATCGGATTTGTACAGCTCACCAAGTATTCGTTACATATCATTTCTGTGTTCTCAGCTCTTTCCCATTGTGAGGAATGACTAAGGGAATCCAGCCTGTGTGTCATCTCATTTTTATACCGCAGTGAAACGTAAAGTAATGGATGACCACTTAAGGTTTCCAGTCTACTCTAGTAATTTTAAAAAGGTAAAATAATATCAGGAATACACTTCAGTTTGATTTTATTCATATCAATTTCTATAACTATGGCACACATACACTATATTGCCAAAAGTATTGGGACACCCCTCCAAATAATTGAATTCAGGTGTTCCAATCACTTTCATAGAAACAGGTGTATAAAATCAAGCACCTAGGCATGCAGACTGCTTCTACAAACATTTGCGAAAGAATGGGTCGCTCTCAGGAGCTCAGTGAATTCAAGCGTGGTACGATGATAGGATGTCACTTGTGCAATAAGTCCCTTCGTGAACTAAATATTTAGTAGTAATAATATTATTATAAAATATTATATTACATTATAACAAAGTAGAAGCAATTGGGAATAACAGCAACTCAGCCACGAAGTGATAGGCCACGTAAAATCACAGAGTGGGGACAATGCAAAGTGAGGCGCACAGTGTGTAGAAGTCACCAACTGTCTGCAGAGTCAGTAGCTACAGATCTCCAAACTTTGTGTGGCCTTCAGATTAGCTCAAGAACAGGGTGTACAGAACTTCATGAAATGGGTTTCCATGGCTGAGCAGCTGCATCCTAGCCTTACATCACCAAGTGCAATGCAAAGCGTTGGATGCAATGGTGTAAAGCACAACGCCACTGGACTCAAGCAGAGGAAACATACTTGCTGGAGTGACAAATCATGCTTCTCTGCCTGGCAATCTGATGGACAAGTCTGGGTTTGGAGGTTCCCAGGGGAACAGTACTTGCCTAACTGCATGGTGCTAAGTGTAAAGTTTGGTGGAGGGGGGAATATATGGTGTGGGGTTGTTTTTCAGGGGTTGGGCTTGACCCCTTAGTTCCAGTAAATGTACCTCTTAATGCTGCAGCATTCAAAGCCATTTTGTACAATTTCATGCTTTCAATATAAATAATCACAACTTTATTGATCCCCGTGTGGAAATTCCTTTGTTGGGGAAATTCTTTTTTACGCCTCCCTCAATTTGCTCTTTGTAGAGCAAGTTGTCCGCAAAGGGCTGCCACCTGTTGGGGCGCCCAGGGAGCTAGGGGTTAAGGGTCTTGCTCATGGACCCGCAGACATGCTGAGGCTGGGTTTGAACCTGCGACCTTGTGATTACAGGCATGCACCAGTGCACAAAGCAAGGGCCATAAAGACATGGATGAGCGAGACTGGTGTGCAGGAACTTGACTGGCCTGCACAGAGCCCTGACCTCAACCCGATAGAACACCTTTGGGATGAATTAGAGTGAAAATTGTGAGCCAGGCCTTCTCCTCCAACATCAGTGCCTGACCTCACAAATGTTCTCCTGGAAGAATGGTCAAAACTTCCCATAAACACACTCTTAAATCTTATAGACAGGCTTTCCAGAAGAGTTGAAGCTGTTATGGCTGCAAAGGGTGGCCCAACTCTATATTAAAGCCTATGTATTAAGAATGGGGTGTAATTAAAGTTCATGTGTGTGTAAAGGCAGGTGTGCCAATACTTTTGGAAATGCATTCTATGTATATCAGAAAAACATTTGTTTTATGATCATTTCTTCTTTTTAGTTTACTTCACTTTATGGCTGGATTTTTAACATTTTGAATGAATGATCAATTGGATGAACAATAAAGTCGAAGTCAAGTCAAGTCAAGTAGTCAAGTCAAGTAAACTTTATTGTCATTCATACCACACAGTTCGAAAGTGCATGGTAGAACGAAATTGCGTTTCTCCTGGCTCCATGTGCAAAACAAACAGAAACACTACAGTATAATACAATACATTATAGTACAATATGGTACAGTATAATACAGGCTACACAAAATACACACAATACAACAAAGAACTACACAG
>JAABNX020000151.1:2760176-2773661 GCA_015163995.2 Mormyrus lacerda
ATCCCTCATCTCTCTTAATACTATAGGTAAGATGCCATCAGGGCCCTGTGATTTATTTATTTTGAGCTTAGCTAGGCGATGCAAAACATCAGCTTCAGTTATATCTATATTAGTTATTGACGAAGCTGGAGTAGTAATAAGAACTGGTAATTTACTAGTGTCCTCAACAGTGAATACCCGTGCAACACTATCATTGAACTATGTACTATCATTGAATCTCTAACTGTGGAGCCCGTGCATAATCTGGTTATTGAATCCATGACTGTGTTCTTATGTTTGTCACAGCTTGCACTAACTAATGAAAAACAGCCAGTTTTACAGTATGTGCATTGAAAGCTAACTTCTGGATAGCAAAAGATCTAATAACTAAATTTGAATGCTTTGTCACTGGGGTTGTAGCAGTATGAGATTTAATGATAATAATAAATTCTTCTCTTTGCCTACCCCATCTTGCTTTCCTTAGCTGTGGTGTCACAGTGCAGGGTCAGCCTATGGGCAGTACCACTGGAGCGGCGGGTTAAGGGCCTTGCTCATGGGCCCACTGATATTTGACTCTTCTGCTGAAGCTTAAAACTGATCATCTGATGAAGGGGGCAGAGACTGGGTACACTGAGCCACTCACCGCCCAAACATGAGTGCATTAACTGCATTTTCACAATATGATAGCTGTTTCAGCAAATATCAGTTTCATGGTATACAGTATTTCAGAATTATTATTGTCAGTTACAGTTGACCTGTAATGTAATAAACGAAAAGATTTTTTGGTTGAGCAAACAGTTTCTCTAGCTGAAACTTTTCTTTTCTTGATGCCACTGATTTGGAGTGATATAAATATGTCTGCAATAATTGCGAAATATACCAAACTTCATATTTCAGTTCAGACTAAAGTATACCAAAATATCGTATCACTGGATAGCAGCAATTTCATCTGAGGAAAATATAAGCTAATATTTCAGATATGACTATTTTTACGTACTAGTGTTGATCCAAAAGAAAGTGGAAATAGATGACTAGAGTGAGTTTAGAAATATGAGTTAATTTAAAATGACAAGCAAAGAAAACAGACAGTGGAATTATTCATACCAATTCTCACTAAACAAGTGATTTGCGGTTACTGTAGACAATATGGTTCACCATAAAATGGCAGGATAAATGGATCGGACTGGATGACTATTTTTTTGACATTTTGATTGTACCGCTCTACCGCTGAAATATCCGCTCCTCGCCCACAAAAATGATGTAATCAAGTCACGTCAAATAATAATTTTTTATTTATATGAAAATTATTTATATGATTATTGCTGCACCTGGTGGTAGAGTCCTGCATAGGTCTGATTTTGACAAACTGCACCCACCTGTACCGTCATCCTTATACCCATATCCGAACCATTATCCAACAAATAAAATAAAATTCCGCACTCGACCTGACCCGCTATAAATAATTACCGACACCCAACCTGCACCCAAAATCAGTCAGATCCAAAATTAAAGACAAAAGTTTATTACCACAACACTAAAAAAGACTAAAATTATACAAAATGTACATTAGGTTACCGTGCACATTATTAGGTTTTATAGACACTGTCCATTTTCCTTTGATTACCTGATTGGAATTCCCGTGCAAAGGCATAGACTAGTGTTTGGTGTGGTGCTTTATATTAATGTGTTTAAAAAAAGGATATCGTCCACAGTTGATGGCCTCAGCTGACTCCTTCGGTCCTGGATGACATATTTGGCATATGAGAAATCTCGCTCGATTGCTGCGCTGGATGCCAGCATAGCGAGAATAGATCTCGTAATGAGCAATATTGGGGGGAAAAAACGCTCATACTCTCTCCACCAAGACAAGATGTCAAGAGTTGTTTTCATTATTTGAGAACTTTGAAATTCTCCCACACGTCGGACTTGATTTTAGTGGAGGTATTGGCCACAACTTTAAACTCTCCATTTGCTAGTTTTCTTTTCAACTCCTCAGCATCCATTTCAAACAACTGCAGGAGATCGCGTGTTTTTTGAAAATGAAAGTGGGAGAGATTTCCTGGAATGCACATGCAGGTATAAGCTGATATAGATTTTACATTTTATCATCTTGAATGCAGGGATTTTTTTGTGTGTCACTAAAATACAGCCCTAGGGTTTTTTTGTTGGCACATGATGTTTTTAAAACCGCGATTTAGACCTGCGCTCTCCTGCGTCCGACCCGACCCTGACCTGTTCCATCAGTAGAATATTTTTCACCCATTTCATCAAAATGTGCGGGTCACCCATCGGGTACCCAAACCTGTGCAGAACTCTGCCTGGCAGGACTTTTATGGGAGAGATGGTCATCCTAATATAGAGTTATGACACTTGACAATTTTATTAGTTTTGCGGTTTTGTTTTCTGCTTACTTACAGTTTACAAAACCAACCAGTGTTTTTAATATAAGATAAAACCAGGGAAATTACTTGAAATGTTTTCATTTTTTCTATAATTGCAGATTTGCATAATAAAAATTCTACGTTCACGACTACTTTGAAATGTGTTGACAGTTTATTATACAACTTCCTGCTGCAATGCCTTTGCTGTGGACATATGTACTCTTTCAAAAATGGTTATAATGAAATTTACAGATCAAATTATATACTGCAATATATGCCGTGTACCATTTATGGTTCAAATTATACCGCAATATGAATTATATGCCATATCGCACAGCCCTAGACTGTACATATGCTCAAAAATGCTTCTGCAGATGTGCAAAGTACAAAATGGGCAGGTGGCATGGATCGTGTAGTGACATGGTAGAAGAGATATGGCATAATGACACCAGGTGCCAAGTATGACTGGCAGCTGATTTAAGCAAGGAGGTGCACACAAACATGTGGGATTCCAGATTTAGTTGCATTTTTTCAATACCAGTAATAAGCAAATGTACATTGTATGATAGCCATCAGTTTTCATACAATGGTATACCATGAAACCAGTATATCGCTGCAACGCTACTTGTTCCCCTGCACCAGTTGAGCTGTCCTGATATCTCTGTATGCATGAGACTGTGACATTCACTTCTCACAAAGTAGCAGAAGCGTTCATCCAATCTCTTGCACTTGTCCGAAAGAAGGTTGAAAATAGTTATTCAGTCTCCAGTCAGTCTGTTGTGCTATCTTAACACTGCTGATGTATCCATTACCAAGAAACTGAGTGTGTGCATTGTAGGGTTATTAATCAGAAGCAGAAGAAAAAAGTAAATCCTTCAAGTTGAGTTACGTTGAAGAATTTGCAATTTAAAGATCAGTCTTTATGCCAGTGTCTATAACAACAAATGTCACATTGATATAATAAACAGCCAATTGGCATAAGAATGGCAGCAGATTTGCTGATATAAATCCACATCTTAAAGAGAAATATGTTTTGGTCCCTTAGTCCTATGGCCCACCTTTTTAAACATTCCACATGTCTGATGGGTCATTCAGCCTCATATATGGAAATCTTGGCAGATATCTGCAAGTTATTATGATGTTCTTGTACATCATTCAAACAAACTTTCCAACTTAAAGCATGTTTGTTTCATCCCTTACAGTTGCAGACAGACTCTTGCAGGTAGAAAGCCAATAAGGGTTATGTTACATGATGACCTCACCAGGTTATGGAAATAAGAGTTAGAATTCCAGCAAGGTGTTTCAAGCAGATTAGACAAGGGTGTAATCATTGGTGAGAATTGCTCCCTTTGGTGTGTACTTTGGATCATAAGACTTTGCAGACTGTTTGCATGCCCTTAAAGCTATATAACACACAAAAGGAAAGGAGAAAGCATAATAGGTCTCTTTTAAAGACAAGAGCTGGAGTATGTTTTTTGATATGGGTGAAACCTAACAGTGCGTTCCATTTGATTCTGAGTTTTGAAGCCGGAAGTGACGACATGCGAGCTCCCATTTCTCGGACAGCACAAAGGATCCTGAGTTCAGAATCCAAGATAGCTGCGCCCTTTATCAACAGAAGGGAAAGTTGTAGGTTTGTCCTGTTTAAGCACTACTTCTCATTCATGGCTCATTAAATCAGTCGCACGCACTATACCGTCCAACTTATCTGTGGACGTGTTGCTATGTTATACGTAAAGCACCACGCATAATGTGTAATCAACTGATATTTGCAATAATGGCTAACAGTTAACCAGGCTAGAATTGGACTTCATTCGTCGGATTATTTGTCAGATTTAAGGTAATTCGGGATAATTGTAAGTGAACAAATATGGGTCCATGGCATTGCTACTTCTGTGGCAAATGGAACGCATTCGACTCGGTTTTCCCGAATTTTCGGCGGATATGACAATCTCAGAATCCTAAATTTGAAATTCAACACAGAACATTATGCTAATTGTGAGTTGGTTACCACTAACGCTGGAGAGCTCAACCACCCTCCCACATCACTTAAATCAGACATTTGGGAACATTTTGGTTTTCAAATAAATTGCACCAGCACCATAAAGAGTATTTGATAGGAGAAAGATTGCCTGTCTATCTTACTAAATTTGGATATGTTGCTGGAAACGCATCCCACCTACTAACTCATTTGAGACAATATCATCTGAATGTGTGTATGTTTCTGCCTTACTCCTGTCTATCGCTGCAAGTTAAAGCTCTCAGGTCAGGCGCAGACACTGCATATTATAATACTTTCATAAAGATTATTTATTTATGGGTTAATATTTTTCGTTGAGATTTCTCTTAAACAATATGTGAATGGAGTTGTTCATCGCACGCTTCTATCACATCTTAACATCATAATTCACATCTTCCTCAAAGTCATTCGCTAAAACGAGATTACATCTCTGGTTAAAAGGTGTGCTTTCAGGGGTTTTCTTAAGCACCTGAGATTTGATGTACTCTGCAATGTTTATTGGGATGCCTAATTTTTCCATATTTTTTGTAGTAAATTGTCACCGTGCCTTTCCAAGGTGTTTGTAAAAATGATTATATTCTCTCCGATTTACATATTATATCCAGCTGAGTTCAGACTGGAGAGTACATTTTGCGTTGCTCGTCCAGCAGTTACAGTACTGAAGTGGAGTTCAAAGAGCTGACGGCTATAGAGATGGGATGGATGAGGGTGAAGACTATCGCTACAGAACTAATCAGTGTTGTACTGTTAGTCACCTTTGCGCTGTTATGCGTCCGAATGATTTAAACCTGTGATGCCCCCCCCCAAAATAGTTCTTCTGTAATAGTTTTTGTAAGTACTTGAACTTTTATTTTTGTGTTAGATGCATCAGGGGTTAATGTATCACATTTAAAAAATCGTATCTCAAACATTGTGGTAACATTGTGGCTCTTTGTAAATTTTCGGCTAGACAATTATAACAAAATGGCTTTTTGCTTTAAAAAGGTTGCCGACCTAGGAGAATAGGAGCAGAAAGGAGATTGGACAAAAGATTGTATATAAAACACCTTTTTTGGAGTTGGGGCTAGGGAGTGGCCTGTTGAGAGGAGGCTGAGAAAATTATTGGATTTGAAGGGTTGGCTGAGGAGGTCTGAAAAGGAAAAAAAAAAGTGTGTGTATATAAAATAAAAATATATACAGACCCTTGGAATGTAACAAGGAATCGCAAATTGGTTAATCGATGTAGATGTAGGCTGATTTAAACTAGCTGATGTGGAAAATGAATTGCTACTTTAGGAGTACTTCAATACTTTAACAGAAAATGCTGGTGTAATATTACATTTGATTTCACAATGGCAGTTCGACATCAGATGTCACTGTGTATTCACATCGACATCGGACGTCAGTTTTTGGTTTTGACCGAATGTGAGATGGTGAGCGAATTTGAAATTGAGGATGCACAGCCGGGTGGTGCAGTGGTTAGTGCTGCTGCCTCAGGAAGAAGGTCCTGGGTCATTTTTGAGTGGATTTTGCATGCTCTCCCCATTTTCACTGGGGGCTCCAGTTTTCTCCCACAGTCCAAAAACGTGCAGGGTTGGTTGATTGATGAGTCTAAATTGGCCCTGTAGTTGTGCAAGTGTGCTTGTTAGTGTGTGCTCCCTGTGGTGTGTTGGTGACTACCTGAGGTTAGTTCCCCTCTCTACGCCCATTGTTCGTGATAGTGCCCAGTTGGGGTTAAGCGGATTCAGATAATGGATGGATGGATGCACCGCCCGATCTTATATCATCAGTGTGACAGCATTTTACCTTTCCGGTAATCACTAATGAAAACAGGGAGAAAAGCACAGACAAGACAAAAACTGCATGCAAACATTGTAAAACTGATAACATACATTTTTTATTTGAAGATTTTTTTATTATTTACTTATTTTGATTGGGAAGTTTTATACAATTTCAGTTGCATTGTTAAGACGAGGACACATTTTGCACATTTTGGAAAGATAAAGGAATATTTTTAAATAAATTTGTCTGCAGCTCATTCTACTAAAAAATCGTGAGAAAATCGTATCGTGAATTCAGAATCGTGAATCGAATCGTTTGAGTTCAAGTTGAGTGTATCATTACATCACTAACAGACGCTTCTCTACTTACAAACTTTCAGACATACAAACAGAGAACTGTTACTCCAAATTGTGTTCATTGGGCTCCCGTTTCCTGCGCGCAACATCATTTTATTTTTTTCTGCACGCCAGTTCCACCTAGTATGACTTCTGGCCACTACTCTCGCCGCTCAGCAACGTAGCTTGCATACTCCCAGCATCCTAGTTTTACTTGCGTATATCCTTAAAATGATGTTGAATAACTTACGAACATTTAAAGTTATGAACAGCTATTCGGAATGTAACTTGTTCGTAAGTAGTGGAGCATCTGTACATACACATGGAGAAAACTAAGGATTCTTAGCCATTAGTTGCCCTGTGCACTGGGACACAGTCATGCTGGAACAGAAATGGGCCTTTGCCAAACTGTTCCCACAAAGTTGGAAGCATAGAATTCCCTAAAATGTCTTCACTGGAAGTAAGAGACTTAGCCCAGCCCCTGAAAAATAACCCCATACTGTTATCACTTATCCACCAGATATTACAGTTGGCAGAGTGCAGTCAGGCAGATAATGTTTTCCTGCCATCCATTAAACCCAGATTCATCCATCAGACTGCCAGACAGAGAAGCTTGATTCATCACTCCACAGAACACGTTTCCACTGCTCCAGAGTCCAGTGGCAGTGTGCTTTTACATCACTCCATGTGACGCTTAGCATTGGGCTTGGTGATGTTAGTCTTGCATGCAGAAACTCGGGCATGGAAGCCCATTGCATGAACCTCACTATACACAGCTCTCGTGCTGGGGGTAATGCATCTGACCCAGTGGAGCCTTGCTGACTATGCACCTCAGCACCCCTAGGCTAAAGTCTTAAACAAAAGATAATTGGAGTCAGGAGTAGGCAAATCTGGATTCTCATCAATGAAATGAGATTGGAAGTGTGGGTTAGAGCTACTTTGACTTATCAGGAGCCATTAAACATTTTGAGTTTGCTATTCGCAAGAAGCATTAGCTGATGTGACCCATTCATTGTATTAAAACTTAAAAGATTGTTTTGTATCTCCCATTCTACAATCTCAAAGATGTTAGAGATTCATCATTCCAAATTTAGACACATTGTATATAAATACAGATGGTTTAATACTGTGGCTACTCTCCATAGAGATGGGCACCCAACCAAGATGAGATTTTTAAGTGCCAGTAAACTTTAAAGCAGCTGTCTTGGATTGGCTAAATGTTCATTAGTTTTGCGCTAAGCAGTTGCAGACTAACAACCTGTTTTTGTAGGAGACTAGGCCTGGGAAATCTGATCATGGATCAGAATAAGAGCTTGCTGGTTTTAAAAAGCTTACACTCTGCATCATGACCCTTTCAGAACTTTCCGTGATGCACAGTTTGAGGATCACTGGGCTAGACATTTGCAAAAATAGAATATACAGTTCAGCTCAAAAGTTTACATACTCTGCAGAATCTATGATTTCTTAACCATTTTTCAGAAAATATGAATATCACACAAACTTTTCTTTCACTCATGGTTAGTGGTTGGCTGAAGCAATTTATTGTCAAACTGCTGTGTTTACTCTTTTTAAATCATAATGACAACAAAAACTACCCAAAGTTTACATACCCAAGTTCTTAATACCATGTATTGCCCCCTTTAACATCAATGACAACTTCAAGTCTTTTGTGGTAGTTGTGGATGAGGCTCTTTATCTTTTCAGACGATAAAGCTGCCCAAAAAGCCTCCAGTTCCTATAAATTATTGGGCTGTTTCTGCATGAACTGCATGTTTGAGGTCTCCCCAGATTGGCTCAATGATATTGAGGTCAGGAGACTGAGATGGCCACTCCAGAACCTTCACTTTATTTTACTGTAGCCAATGACAGGTCGACTTGGCCTTGTGTTTTGGATCATTGTCATGTTGGAATGTCCAAGTACCGTAATTTCCAGACTATAAGGTGCACCTGAATATAAGCCGCACCAGCTAAATTTGGGGAAAAATACAGATTGTTCCATATATACGCTGCACCCGACTATAAGCCGCAGGTGTTAATGTTTAATTACCGTATATAAGGGTTCCTGCTACCACGGAGATTGTCGGGACAGAGATGACTGTTTGGGAATGCAAAGCGTCCCATTTATTAACAAATCTTTCAATCAATCAAACTTTGCAGTAACACGACTGCTTAACAAAATAACCAGCATTTTTTTTGAAAAGTGCCAACACAGCAGTAAAGGTGCAGTAATGCGGCCGTAATAAAATAACGATCCTACTATACCAGAAAAGTCAGTCATTAATCCTCGTGTCATCGTCTTCCTCCTGCGTACTAAAACCACCAATAGTCCGCGCTTCCTAGATAGTGCGCCCCTGGCGACCGCTAGCAGTAAAAAAGATAGATAAGCTGCACCGTTGTATAAGCCGTAGGGTCCAAAGCAAGTGAAAGTAGTTGCGGCTTATAGTCCGGAAATTACGTCAGCTCTTTCCCATTGTGTTTGTCTCATGGGCAGCTTCCAGGCTGATGAGTGCAAATTTTCGTCCAGTATTTTTTGATAACTTACTGCATTCATCTTGCCATCAATTCTGACCAAATTTCCTGTGCCTTTGTAGCTCACGCATCCACAAAACATCAGCAATCCATTACCGTGTTTTACAGTAGGAATGGTGTACCTTTCATTATAAGCCTTGTTGACTCCTCTCCAAATGTAACGTTTATGGATGTGGTCAAAAAGTTCCATTTTAGTCTTATCACTGCAAATGACTTTTGTGCCAGAAGGTTTAAGGCTTGTCTCTGTGCTGTTTGGCATTTTGTAAGTGGGATACTTTGTGGCATTGGTAATGGCTTTCTTCTGGCAACTCGACCATGCAGCCCATCTTTCTTCAAGTCCCTCTTGAAACAGCCACACCACATTTTTTCAAATAACTTCAGGTAAAATACAGAACTATTTCTGGGTTTTTCTTTGCATCCTGAACAATTTTCCTGGCAGTTGCGGCTGAAATTTTAGTTGGTCTACCTGACCGTGGTTTGATTTCAACAGAACCTGTAATTTTCCACTTCTTAATTAAGGTTTGAACACTGCTGATTGGCATTCTCAATTCCTTTGATATTTTCCTGTATCCCTTTCCTGTTTTAGTTCAACTACCTTTTCCCACAAATCCTTTGACAATTTTTTTGCTTTCTCCATGACTTAAAATCCAAAAGACATCCGTGCAGCACTGGATGAAAGATGCAAGAGTCTGTCAGGAGTCCAGAAACTCATTGACCTTTTATACAAACCTACTAATTAAAAGCAGACAGATCACAGGTGAAGATGGTTAGCTTTAATAGCCATTCAAACCCATTTGTGTCAAGTTGTGTGCATCTTATCAGGCCAAATCACCAGGAAATGTAAACTTTTGATCAGGGTCATTTGGGTAGTTTCTGTTGTCATGATTTAAAGAGTAAACACAGTTGTTTGACAATAAATGGCTTCAGCCAACCACTAACCATGAGAGAGAAAAGTTTTTGTGTTAACCATTTTTCAGAGAATATGAATGGTAAGTAATCATAAATTCTGCCAGGGTATGTAAACTTATGAGCAAAACTGTAATAGATGGGGTTGTGAACCGAAAGTAGGTTCTGAATTAGTACTGAACCTGTTGGAAAATACTTGGTAGCAAGTTCAAGTACCAGTTTTTAAAAGTTTTTGTTCTACTTATTGATTCTAAACACTACACATATGCAAGGATATGCGTGGCTATCTCAGAACCAGTTTTAGGTGAATACATCATGCATCAATGTGCAATAGCCATTTGGTCGGTGTGAAAGATAGTGAACCGTCCAAAGTGTTTTTCACTTTCATAAAGAAAATGGAAAAAATGGATGCACATCAAATCTGTTCTTAAACTACAGGACTATTGACTAAACTTGCCCTAAATCGATGCTGTTTTGGCCAAAGCCTGTTAAATATTTGTCACCAAGCTAATGGGATCTTACTCGATCTGAAAGAATGCACGGTGTTTGCCTCTGAGCCCAAATGAACCATCTTAAGCCAGCGGTAGCACTAGAACCTCGCAAGCAGGGACTACCAGCTGTGACCATTCTCATTGGCATTAAAGGGAAAGATGACCAAACAAAAAATTGTCACGGAGCACATTTGATTTGGTTGCAGACAGGTGTCATGTGCTCCACTGAATGCAATTTAGTTAGCATTTTACTCCCATTGCTTCTGGGACATTTTGAATGTCCAGAATAAAGAGATTTTTTTTGTTATCTAAACATTTGTCCTCCTTTTTTTACCCTTATGGAATCAAAATAGGGAATGGGTAAGAACCAGAATTGATAAGCAGAACTGTGATCGCAATGAGTAAAATTTAAATGATACCTAACCATAATAGTAGACTTAATCCTCAGTGAAAATGATTACAAATGCAATCGCAAGTTGAACAAGGAGGTAGGCTGGTATAAATATTTAGATTCCTTTGTTTCACCTTTAAGGCAATTATCTTGACCAGAGGCATTCTTTTTGAGAAGAGGAAGTTTATTTCCAGATGTGTTCTCTGGTGCTGTTTGTTGTTCCGATCAGCCTTCTTACCCTTCTCCTCCAAACCTGTGTGTAATACTAGCCTTTTTACTGAGTCTAATGTTAACCATATACTTCAGATATCTTATCATATGATCACCAGATTTTTTTATTTGTGCTAATCCCATTCACTGTCCATGATTGGCTAATTTAAATGTGATGCCACAGGATTGATCATCAGCACAAATCATGCGGTTACTGGCATGTTTTCACCCCACCATGCTGCACTTTAAATGAATATGCATATTGTTTGTCTGTTAATGATAAATGTTGGAACTGTGGAATGTGCGTGTTTAGTTAGCAAGTAACTGAGTGTTGTGTAAATTGTTAGTTTTCCTGTTTGTGCTACTGCTGGTTGCTAATAATTTTGGCTGTTAAGGAGAGCAACTTCCGTTTTAAAAGAGCTGTCACATCCTTTATTAGAATCACTCACACCCTTGCCACAGTTCTTTTATTTTTGCTATGTATGTGGGTCTGCTGCATTGAAAACATTCTCCCTACAGTCGTCGATGTATCACAGATGCCTGCCAGATATTTGGCATGCTAAATATCTAAACTTCGGCGACGTCAAATATGTGAAAAGTGTTGTGGCTGGCAATGAGTTACAGCCAATGAGATATCAAGACATGGGATGAGGTGAAATCCAAGGCAGGAGTTTACAAAATGTTATAAATGTGTAAGAAGTTCAGTTTGTTTAGAAACTGTTCATAGTGTTCACCAGATTTTTTTTGTTTGTGCTAATCCCATTTATATGTTAAATATATTTAATATGAAATTTATATGCCAGGTTACTAAAGACCTAAAATATCCGATGCTGTTTCCTGAAAGTTCTTTGTATACAAGAGTTAATTTACTGCGTGTTTGTAAATGTAGAGCGTATGTGTTGACAGTAGATTACATTGTTTTAATATTTTAGTAGTGCATTGACAATTTCATAGTGTGATTTCATGACAAAACGGAATTTTTCAGACTCCTGGTGAAAGGTTTTGTACTGCTTGACTGTCACTGATCAGTCATATGATGTGTAAACTACAATGGCTTCAAGACTCCAGAGTACAAGAAAAGTTGTGTAGGGTGAACAAGGCATTACAAGAGTGGAGTTTCTGTGTAACTATGTAACATAACCAGTAATATAAAGAGTGATATAGCAAAATCTCACAATATGGATTCTGTTAATATACGCATGCAACACGTTCAACACAGTCCTATCCTTTTCCCCCCTGTCTACTAATCTTTGGGTCACAGGACTCAGACTTGTATCCTAAGGACTCATTTATGCTCCTTTTATGTACGAAAATAAATACATCCATTTCAAACAAAGTAATCGTCACTGGCCACATGTATTCTGTACTTATCCTGTACATTGGCATGGATGTTAAGTAACAAATCCACTAGATGGTAGGACCATCTGAAGTTTTTGGTGCAACAAGCATGACGATGGTGGAGGAGGTTGTAATAATGTACTTGTTAATTAAGAAAGAGGCCGATTCATGGACACTTGTATAGATGTTTAAGATTCATTCATTCATTCATTTTCCAACCCGCTTTATTCTATTGGGTTGCAGGGGGTCCGTAGCCTATCCTGGAAGCAATGGGCACGAGGTAGGGAACAACCCTGGACTGGGGACCAGCCCATCGCAGGGCACGCTCACACACACATGCACACCTGCGGACAATTTTTTAACTCCAATTAGCCTCAGCATGTCTTTGGACTGTGGGGGGGAAACCAGAGTACCCAGAGGAAACCCCTCAGGCCATCAGACTTTGTCAATAGTCGTTAAAATTCATCAAGTCCTTTATTGGAGCTATATTGCGCACATCTGGTCGTCTTAGAGTAAACCAAAGTGTACCAAAATGCCATGCCACAGGATAGCAGCAATTTCAAATGATAAGGTCATATTTCAGATATGTGATATTTTGGTAATTGTGTTTAATCCAAAAACTGGAAATAGATGATCTGAGAGTTCTAAAATCAAGCAAATGAACACTTAAAAGGACGAGCAAAGAAAATGAATTTTCTTCAGTCAGTGGAATCATTTACACCAGTTCTCACTAAACAATAAAGACAACATGGTTTATCATAAAATGGCAGGATGATCGGATCAGATAGTTCCAGGATATGTAGTGCAGTTTATACATGCTTGGAAATGTATGTGCAGAAATGCGAATTACAAATCGGGCCAATGGTATGGATCAGGTAGTGACACAGTGGAAGAGATTTGGCAGGATGGCGCTAGTTGCAGAGTCTGACAGGCAGCCAACTGGGAAAGGGGATGCACAGGTGAGATTCTCTGTTAAGTTGCATTCTTTTCAATACCAGTTAAAAGCATGTGTACAGTACAGTATAACCTCAGATTGCGAGCATAATTTGTTCCAGAAATGTGTACACTGCATAAGAACATAAGAAATATACAAACGAGAGGAGGCCATTCGGCCCATCAAGCTCGCTTGGGGAGAACTTAACTA
>JAABNX020000151.1:2773761-2785196 GCA_015163995.2 Mormyrus lacerda
CTGATTTAAAGGAACCTAAGGATTCAGCTTGCACTACATTATCAGGAAGACTATTCCATACTACACGCTGCGTAAAGTAGTGCTTCCTTAAATCTAGCTTGAAATGTTCTCCCGCTAATTTCCACCTAATTGTCATTAAACAGATTCGCACTGCTACGCCCTTATTCGGGTGGTGCTATTCTACTAAATTTTTACTATACAAGTAAGGCACGCCGACTGAGACTGAGCATAGAAGACAATTACCCACAATCCCGCAGCGAGAGAGAAGAACCATCGGCTCAACTGTGATTGCGTGACGCTTGGCAGACAAAGTGTATACGTAATACTTGTATTGCAAGACCTTGCTCGTTTATCAAATTAAAACTTATTTGAAAATTTTGCTTGTCTTATAAAAGTTACTCGCAATCCGAGGTTTGACTGTACATGATTGGACAACCATCGATTTTCATATTGTGGTATACCGTGATACTGGTATAGCACTGCAACCTTACTCATAACACAACCTTGGATGCCTTGGTCTTAAATTCGGTGTAGAATCCCATAGCATGGTCCGGGTTGGTCGAGGAGATTACTGGAAAGCATCTCTGATTGTTACTTTGAGACTTTCCCCCCAAGTCCTAGAGATGTTCACATCTGGTCCAATTCCTCTATCAGTACTCAGCCAGTGGGTTGATGATACTGGACAAGTCCCCAAATTGTCATTTAAGTTTTCTCAATCATAGGTCAGACAAGGAGAGGCTGAGTAGGTATGGAATCCTCCTCAAATGTGTATATATATACAAGGAATAGGTAGTTCCTAGGTTGCTGCAGATTGTCTTCCTGTTCAACTATTGGCTAAGAGTTTGACCACAGGCATTAAGCTATTCTTAGAATATTCCATTTGCCCTTTCAGTTACTAGGTCACCAGGTGTTTTGACCTATTTTCCACCCTTAGTTCTCCAGATTATCTGTTATTCTCTGAGGATGTGGTTTCTTTCAGTGCTATAACAGCAAGAACATGAAAACACCCTCTGTTAATATTAGTGAGGTTGGTGACATGCCAGTAATATCTCAATTTCTTTCACACACTGAATTTTTGTATGTTTAAATTAATTTTCGTTTGGTTGCATTAGGACTCAGTGTATTGTTTTGTACTATCTATCCTGTTAATCCATTCCTAGAAACTCTGATTGCCGTAACCTAAAATTGTTTTAGGTTTTACCTTTTAATAGCAAAGATTTTATGTTGATTTTGCTAAAATTTTGTCCAAAGAGATGTACAAGTACTACATCTTCTTGTCAACCTGGTTCCAAAACTGTATGGATACAAAGACAAGTCACCTGGGTCTGGGTTCAGATGATTCTTTGACTTAAAGTTCATCAGCTAATCTCAGAATGACCCATTTCAGCTGGATTTGGTATCATACTCCTACTGCTAAGCCTAAGGTGGCTGCATACCTCAAGGAAGCAATGTCATTATAGAAATGCAATTGTATATTAGGGGTGATCAAGGTTTCGTTGCACCGCCAAGGTCCCCAAGATGAACTTTTTCGTTTGTTCTGATTCCTTGTGGAAGATTGTTTGTTGTGGAATGTGTTTCGTTAGCATGTTACTGTGTCGAGTAAATTGTTGGCTTTCCTGTTTGTGCCACTGCTAGTATTTAACCGATAGTGGTTGTTGATAAAGAAAATAGCTTCCAGTTTAATAGAGTTGTCATCTCCTTAAAATGTCTCAGACTCAACAAAATAAGTTTTACACCCCATATGTCTGCTGCATCGAAACATTGTGCACCCTTTAGGATTGTGTCATAAACAAGATGGTGGCATTTTAAGTATGCAACACCGTTCTCACTGACATGTTCTATTTATGCGGTGTACCACAGGGATCTGTCCTAGGTTTATTATGCATTTAACTAAGACTGATAAAATGAGTTTTGGTTTTCTGCTGGTGATAGTGAAATCAATATCAAATTCTGGTTGTCATGTCACAGATTTGCAATGCATCACATTAAAAATGTCCTGTTGTGCTGTATTTTTCATAAATATTTTTTGTATTTCTCTCTCTTCCATTTTCTCATAGCCTAGATGCTGATCTGAAGAACTGAATCAGTGAATAAAGAAGAAAAAAATCCACATCTTGATTGTAGTCACAATATAGGTATAAGAAGTTCAATTCAATTTTTTTCTGGCTTAAAAATTTGAACCTCATTAGGTAATAGTGTAAAATTAAGAAGACACAAGCTTAAAGTTTCAGATTTAAGGCTGACTTGAATAACTGTCTTAGTGTTATCTCTTGAAGAACAAGACGACGGATCTTCTGAGATGGAGCAGCTGAGCTAGTATGGTCTTAATTGTATCAGCACACGCAGTACTCTAAATTATTTTGGTACTGATGAGTTCCAGTCACTATACATAATAATGTTAGTCTAGCCGCAGGATGAAAATGAGGTGAAGACTGGTTTTCACACTGCAAGTGCTTCATTATACAAAATGGCAATTATCAATCTCCTTTTTAGTGCAAGTTAAGTGGTATACATGGAGTCATGATGGGATTATGTTTTTATTCTTTGTTCCTCTCATGCTACCTTTGTGTTTGAGAATCTCTGTGACCATCATCACTGTCTGTTTTTGGTTGTTTCTTTGACATTACACAATGGTCTGAAGTACATTCTTACATTCTTTTTATATAGTCTTCAGATTAATTGGTTTATTATGACAAAAAGGAAATTTTAGACCAGTGAAACATATTGTGTTATTTCTATACATTATACTTAAAACCATAACATTGATCGCTCAAAGTATTATATAGTGTACATTTAGGGCTGTTTCCTAAACCTGAACTTGTTATACTATTGTCCCTCATTGAAATTACCCAAGAAAAAATGGAATACCCCATTGTGGATTATAACAACTGCAGTGAACAGGTTGGGGGAGCAGCAGCTTTCATCTGCACTGAATGTGGAGATGGCTTCAGCCATTATCCTGACCTGTTGAATCATATGGTAACACATGGGCCCGTGGATACCTTCTCCTTAGATTGTCCCCCAAATGGTTTTGGAGCACCTCTTGAGTTTGCACTTCATGAAAATGGCATGCTAACAGTTGTAGATAGATCTGTGGAATTGAACTATTTACCTGCCAATGATAAACCTCCATCCCCAAATATAGTTTGGAGTCAGGCTTCCTCACAGGAGTCCCAGCCCTGTCCTGTTACGTCACCTACAGAAGACGAACCTCTTGAGTCTCAGCATACTCCAGTCAGCCAGCCTCCTACATCTCAAATTACACCTGTAATTCTATCCTCAACTAAGGAAGTACAGTCCTATAGTGAATCCATTAGTCGAACTCTAGTTTCCTCTCGCTCTGCTCGTTTTCGATGTGAAACATGTGGCCAGTTATTCAACACAAGGGCTGGTTTACAACGACATCAGCGCTACAGGACCTTAGACCAGGGATTTAAATGTACTTTGTGCTGCAAGGTCTTTGGTGAACGAGAAGAACTGCGTCAACACCTTCAAGAGCATGCACATGAGCGATTTTATAGCTGTGGACACTGTGGAAAACGATTCCTCAATCAAGAGATTCTTCATGCTCATCAGGAAGAACGGCACAGCAAAGCAGAATCAAAGTCCTCAAAGACCTCTAAAGAGGGTCAGGAGAAAAGCACTGGTAAAATGTACCCCTGCAAGTTATGTGGGCTTCGTTTTTTTTGGCTGTCTGATTTGCAGAGTCACTTGCTCAGTCATGCTCAAGGAAAAGTAGTGTCCCATGCTTGTACTACACCTACTGCCAAGAGGCAACCTCAGCAGGATGAAAAAGCAAGTGATAGTTTATCTAAAATTGGCTTGCCTAAATATGCAAATCAGCGTCGGGATTCTGCCTCCAGTCTGAATACACCATTTAGACCATACCGCTGTGGGTTGTGTGGGATTCGCTTTCAGCAGTTATCTGATCTTAAGCTGCACCACCTCTCCCATCAGACACAAGAAGACTTTTTAAGCCCTGAACCAGAACCTAAACCTAAACATGTCCAAAGTGGGGCAACAACAAGACAACAGACCCAAAGGAGTCCACCAGCAAAAGAGCCAAAGCCACGAGGAAGACCTCCACGTGGGAATCAAGCAAATCACAATGCTCGTGTATATCCTTGCAAACTATGCCACCGTGTGTTTGTGCACTCCAGTAGCTTGTCTCGCCATATGAGATACCACAAAGGAACTTTGCATACTTGTGTTTACTGTGGGAGGCACTTCCCACAGCGCTGTGATGTAAGGAGACACATAGCAATGTATCATAACGCACAAGGAACACAGTCCAAGGCTGAGACAGAAAAAGCAGTTGCAGAAAGTAGAAGGGACCTACATTTGCAGCAGCCTCAATTAAAGCCATATATACAACCTCAAATAAGGCAGACAAAAGAAGTAGAAAAAGGTACATCAGACAAAAGAAAGGATAACAGTAATTATTCTTGTGGAAAGTGTGGAAAGATTTTTTTAGATTCTTCCGAGCGGGATAAACATGGTTGCAACAGTCAACACCCCTTAGATGCCAAAGAGGCACAGACTCCTTCCAAACCTCGGGTGACCTTCCAGTGTAGTGTTTGCGGTAAAGGATTTGGGTTGCTTTGTGTTTACCAACGTCACCAGCGTTATCATAGAAGGGAGCTTTCTGGTGAGATACACAAGTGCCCCCGCTGTCCAAGACGTTTTCGTCAGTCATCTTCATTAATACGCCATCTTGAAACTCACCAAAGTCATTCTCCACAAGAGGATGACAAAGAAGTACAAACCTCTCCTACCACTTTGTGTGGTCAGGATCCTGCCTTAGTTTTGGAACATGACAATGAAGATCTTGAGGATGAAGAATACTTAGAGGAAGAGGAGGCTAATGGAAGTATTGCAGCTGAAGTGCTGTATGAATGCACAGAATGCACCCAGACTTTCTCTTGTTTGGTAACATTCCTGCAGCACCAGAGTGCCCATGGCTCAGATAGCCTTGCATAATGGAGTTCCCAAAACAATGTCTTGTGAAGTGTGTGTGTGAAACTAATTATGTTCATGAACTGTTCCTTCTGGCATTCACAGTCAACCTAAAATCAAAAAGATGAACAATGATGACGCTTCTGGTAGAGGAAAGTTATGAAAATGTTCCACAGGTTTGACATTTTTCTGATCGAGTTTTCAGATGACTTTTTGTATTGTTGAAGCTTGTTTTCCTTGGGTTTGTCAGTACTGTTATAGGAGGTTATCTGGTTCCAGTTTGGATCAATATGAATCTGTATAGTTCTATAGATTCCAAGTATCTGGTAGTTTTGGAACTACTGAAGATGGATTGGGAAAAAAAGATGTGTATTTGTCATGACTTGGTCTTTTCTACTTAAACCCAATTGGAAATGTACATAATGTGGATTTCCAAAATGTTAAGAATATTGGCATACATCTTTGCAGGATTTTGTCTGAAAGGTCCTTTATTAAAGGAGCATCTTACATCTGTTTTGGGTCTCTTCAACTGTGATATCAGTTTTTAAAAATGACACTTTCACAGTAACATTATAAATGCTGATGTCCAGTTACTGTTATTCTTTCTAAGCTAATTGTCTGTTAGCTGTGTTATATTTACAAACCTTAAACGTTTTTAATCAGATTAAGCTGCAAATTCCCATGATGTCCATCAGTTCCTTGGAGTTTGTCCTAGGAACAGTCATTTTATATGCATTTCCATCTTTGATTATTTTTTGTTTGTATGAATTTGTTTTGAACTGGTATTTGGACGATTGCTAATAAGTTTTAACAATAGTTAAACTGAAAAATAAACTGCAGAAATTTGCAGAATTCTCTTGCCCCTATTTTAACATCTGCACATTACCATGTCACCTACCCCCCACCCAACTCTCAACCCTATAAATATAACTCTTTTAATTCTGCTGTTTAATTTAAAAATGAACATCCAAGAAATACAGGATACTCTTGAAAGTAGCCCCTTAACAGCTACAACTAACTTGCACATTTTTCTTGTATTGAACTATATTCCGTCTTGTATTTCATTGGTAATTACCCTTTTTTGGCACTCATATAAAATTCCTATATTATCCTTTATCGCAGTTCAAGATTAAACACATATTTGGTACTGGTTATCAGTAATATCAAATAGGTAAGTGCCATTTGTGGGTTTTTTGTGTGTGTTTTTTAGAGTTATGTCAAATTTGCATTTTTGAGGACCAGAGGCACTTTTTTTTTTTTTATTAAATTTTTACTTTTACTTTGTGGGTAACAGAGAGAGACTACTCAAAAGGCTTTTATTATGTGAGACATCAATGACAGAATGTAGTTTTTACATTTTTCATTGCCAAATATGAATTAATGTATCCTTCCTCCGGAAATGTTATGTGCCATTACAATTAGAAATAAATGTTCTCTATATCAGCCCGTGAAACGTTTTTGATTTTTTTTTTCTTTCTTTTCTCCATTGTTTAGTAAATAGAAATAGTAGAATTTACTTTCCTTACTGTAAAATGATTTGCCAGTGGCGTCATTAATTTGACCCAGGCTTGTGTTTTATGCTGTAACAAACATTTAGTTGAAGTTGTCATTTTACACTCTTGAACAAATTGATCATATTGGTGATTTTCTCCCTGACCTCTTATGGAAGATGGTCTCGCCTCTTGAAAAGTATTTTATGTACATATGTGGGCATATTTCATGCCTGTATAACAGAACAGTGATCAGATCAATGTAGATGGAAAAACATTCTCCATGGCATCTGGTAAATAGTCATTGTTTCACAAAGCTAGGAATTGTCCCTGGAACTCATTGAATGTAAAACCCTGCAAGATCATCTGTTTACTATAACATTTTATAAAAATCTCTTTGATTCAATTTGGAAAAGGGCACAATGATACTTGTCAGTTATTGGTTCTTCCACTGACCTTATACTAATGTGTAACTGCGGTTTGGAAGCTGTTGCTGAAAGGTTTAATTCTCTTGGCTTTGGAGCATATGGAAGTTGAAACTGTGAGAGTACCAATGCAGTACCTTCGTATTCTGTTCTCTTTTGGAAGAGCAATAAACATACTACATAACACAACCAATGGAGGTAATATCAGGCAACTATTAGAAACTAAAAACAGATACCACTGATATTGCAGCATCCTAAAGAGTTAACTATCAAAAATCCAGTTTGGGGGGGGGGGGCGGCAAATATAGCCTTATACCACTAGGGTTGTGGCCTTACCAACCCTGGCCATAAGTGCCTGTTCTATCTGCGTTTGTTTGAGTATCCTCGAGAAACTCAGGTTTCCCCTTGCAATCCAAGGATAAGTGAACTGGTATCTATAAATAGTTCATACTGGGTATTTGCCTTGTAATGGACTGATATCCTGTCCAGGGTGTCCCCTGCACTGTGCTCTGTATTTCTTGGACTCAGAGCAACTCTGTAATATGTGGTTCTGGAAAATTGATGGGAAAAACAGTAGTAAGAAGATACATTACAGGCATACAAACAGTTTGTCTTTCTTGCTCAAGAATAACCCTGTATGTATTTTTATGGTTTTTTTGAGTAATAGACCCTATGCTTAAATGGTTTCATTACTAGCTTTGTATAGAAGCTAAATGCTATAATCATTTATAACCTTCTAGAATGGCAAATGTATCAAGACACTGCAATTTGGAAGACTGAATCAACGAAGCCTTAATTAGCTCTTTGAAGTTAACAAATTTGGAGACTAAAACACATTAAACCACTATTTTGATTCATCTAAGACCTAAAAATTTTGGGGGGGAAATTTGTTGTGAGATATACCAGCTTATGTGACTAAAACATGAATTGGCATTTATGATCAGTGCACTGTGTGGAGTTTGCATGTTCTTGTGTTGTTTGAGTTTCTTCTGGGTACTCCAGTTTCCTCCCACAATTCAAAGACATACAGTAGCTTAACTGACATCTCTAAATTGTCCATAGTGTATGATTCTGTGCATATACCCTGTGATGGGATGGCATCCTGTCCTGGGTATACCCCAACCTTGGCCCTGTGCTGCCTAGGACCAGCTCCAGCCCCCCAATCTATTACCCTGACCAGGATAATATAGATTCATTGCATTCCCTGTTGTCAAGCAACAGACCTACCACAAATATTAGTGTCTGTAACTTCTTGTTATGGATAATTAACTCGCAGGCCTCAAGAAGACTAATGGAAGTACTACTAAGACATTTTGGCCAAGCTACACCTTTTCTCAACAACTGTGGAACAACAACTCAACTGCAAACAGCTTGAATTTTTTGCCATGTAATGCCTGATTTTGGTTTGCAATACACATCCTTCTTGAGTAGTCTATGTAGTTCTTGAGGGTCAAAAGCCTTATCTTAGGAGCATAGTGTGCAATTGTGGGAGAAATCTGTACTCCAGGACAATACGGAAAAACAGCTGTGGATGGATTTAAACCCACAACCCTGGAGATGGGAAGTTAAGTTACTTTATGTTCATTTTAAACTTCAGTTAATTTTGCAAGTAATGACTCCCATTGCTACCGAAAAGCCTGTATATGAGCTTCAAGAAACAAAAAAAAAGTTTATTCGCTTAAAAATTGTTATATACCTTTATGAGGCTAAAGTATACCACACAGCACATTTATGTTCATGCATTAAAACTTAGAAACAGGTTTGTATGTTCTTGCTGTCAGCCTTTTTGTCCTGTTTAGAGTTCTGGAAAAGAAGATGCAGATCATCTATATAGCATATGTAGAGCAAAACTGAAGATAACAAGGAAAGTAAAGGCCAACGTCAACCAATGCTAGGCAAACCACTGACCCAAACGCTGTTACATCTTGTGATTCCAGAACAGACAACAACTTCTTCCTCCTGCTAGGTTAACTATGTGGACCTTTTCCAACTCTGAATTTCAAATAATATATGTGAAATATGCTCATGAAATCGTATTCCTCTGTATGCTTCCTGTAAAATGTAAACCTATTATGGTTTTACATGAATAAATCTATGTACGTCTTCATTCTTGAAGTTGCAATAACATTTGTCAGAACTAGACCATCACACTTGCATGAATGAATGACGAGTATTGAAGGAATTTCATATTTTCTTTTAGCAGAGGTGGAAAGTTCAGGTTCAGAAAGTACAGATCCAGACCAATATTGTGTCTCAACCAACCAGCTGAGTACTCTGGGAATGTGACTCTTCATACTCAACCGATTGGTTGAAACAAAATCTTGGTTTGGATTTGTACTTTCTGAACCTGGACTTTCCACCTCTGCCTCTTAGAGTTGGTTTTCTCATAAATTGACCAAGTTCCTTTGAACCTTCTGTATGTAATACTTGTTTACTCAGCTCTGGAACCTTGAAAATCTGCCTTTGATTTCCAATCCCTCATTGTTTAGTCAAGTGTCCTTTATGGCCACCAATAGGGAATTACTAACCTATATCATTAAGCTAACTTTCCCATAGTCTATCTCAGGCAGGTAAGGGCACAAATATGGGATGCACCCATTACAGGATGCATATACACTATGAGATACAGATGCCAATTAGGATAACTGTATGTCTTTGGACTACACAAAGGAAACCAACACACCACTTGGAGAACACACACAGCACAAAGGCAGGATTCATACCCTAAAGCCTCAGTTCTTCTACCCTCCCATCAATGGAGAAAACTTGTGCTGAAACACACTTAAACGGCTAATAGTAGCAATTGACATACAGCCCAGTCAGAGAGCTCAGTTTCACCAACTAGCTTTGACATCAATTCAGCATGCTCGATTGGCCAACACAGCAACGTTTACCAGCTTGTCCAACTGTGTCATACACACAGAGATGACAGGCAGTCACCGAATCTCCTTGACACACTAACACCTTTCAATGACTAAAATCATCTTGTGTTCCAGGATTTATGCAACTGGCCAATAAGCCCCACTATGCAAATAAAATTTTCAAATGTATGCCAATCACAAACATAAAAGCAACCAAAAAATGGTGCCACTTGGAACTGAGCAGGGTTCATGTGACAAGTTAGCGTTCTAGTTTAAAAAGTGTACACAAGAATGAATAGACTGAAGCAATACCTTCAACCAAGGGATTTCAAACATCAGACTACAATGAAAGGCTGTTTAAACCACAGGCCAAACAATTTGTATCTCTATGATGCAGGACTGTCAGTCAGGAAGTCTGGAAAAAACTTAAAAGATTTTCTCTTGTGGATATAACACAAACAGGGATATACTTGTAAGCTTCCCTCATAATGCAATCAGCTCCAAAATTCATAGTTTATAGAGTTAAAGAAGCAGATCCACATGCTTTAGGTACTATAACCATAGTTAATGCCTTAGACCTAGTATATTCTGGTACAGACTAAAAACGAGGCACGCCTTGTAACGTCTATAATAAGGCAAGCTATATGCATTTAAAAATAGAGGTCAATTGTATTGTGCAGTAATTTTGACACTACAGACTACAAGTCTATTCTGGATTACTGATTTACACTTGACAAAGATAAAAAATAACACATGCAGAAAGTCTTACAGTTATGTGCAGATTGAGGTTTCAGTGTTTAATAAAACATTGTTACAATTCACGTAGTAACATGAATAGATTTGTATTGAAGATTTAACTGAATTGCCCTCAGTATAAACTTAAATTTGGGCAATCACAGATTTACCTAGCGATGTTATGCTACCTAAATATAATAGTGCCTGTTACAAACCTAATAAAATATGTTACCCAGGGGGGAAAACTGCGGTTCCCCGCCATTATTGCTTTATTGCGCCATTGTACATGCGCAGAAGCATCAATGCGCAAAGACGAACTTGTAAGTTGAAGCCGCGCGGCGAGAGGGGCGGGATTTTACGAACCAGAACCTCGTTTTGATTGGTTAGTATAGAGTGGTGTCATAAAAGTGGCCCTGGTTTGGCCACATTGTCTAACAAATGCGCCAAACGGGGGGAAGGTAGAGAACCGAAATAAAATATATTTAAGCTGTTAAGAAATTGAATTGATTACATTTGTCAGTACGAATGATAGCAACTTGAAGGTTGCGTGTGCTGTAATTGCGTTGATAGCCAGAGGAAGACGTACACGGAGGAAAAGCGAGAGGTGAAGACAACTACAGTAAGTGAAGAAACGTTCACAACTGCGCCGATTTTTTCACGAGGAAGCCATTTATATCCTGCCAGTAAGCTAGTTTAATTCCAACGTAAGAAAATAATGATAGATGTGGGCAAAGCTAGCGTCTTTAATGCTAGATGATGCGTACCTAATCATTTGATCATAACGCGGTTTGTTATAATTGGCCGCTGTTGCGATGTTAAACCCGTATTTCGGTTTGTCAGGGTGTTCAAAAAAGGGATGGTATGCCTTTCTTTAGGCAAGCGCTAGCTAGCCGACGTTGCTCCTCCCTGTTTTTCCTATTTGTCTTTGAAATGTGTGTGTGTGTGTGTGTAAGTATGTGTGTCTGTAT
>JAABNX020000151.1:2788307-2802384 GCA_015163995.2 Mormyrus lacerda
TGAATTTGACCCCCCCCCCCCCAACCGAACTGGCTGTTTTATTTGAATTCTGAAATGGGCAGTCAAAGTAAACCTAAGAGTTCATTATTTATTTAAAGGATAATGTGTTTTCATCTTAAATACCATATTGGCCTAAACTCCAATTATAAGAGAACCCCCCCATACCTTTTTTTTTTTCTTTTTTTCTAGCAACTGTTTTTGGAATACCAAATCTTTCCTTTTATAAAGAAAAAAATATTTGACAAGAACATATTTTGTTTTTTTGCTTTTTTTTTGGGGAGGGGTAGATAGTAATATTCTTTATCTTCAGGTTACAATGTTTTCAATGCAACAGACCTACAGCTTAAAAAATGTATTGCGGAGAAATGTTGATCCATATTAATATGTGATATGACAGCCTTTTTGTTAATGGTCACTATCGGTTCAATACTAGCAGCGGCACAGCCAGGGAAGCCAGCAGATTACATGACACTCAGGAATATACGCTAAACATATGCATTGCCAGGGTTGTCAACCATCACGCATCTGGCGTGACACTTGCACTTTTTGACTCTCGCGTTCACACAAGAAATCATTTGGCAAATCTATTTATTGTTCTATTTATTATTACATTATAAACCTAAAATTTGTATCATTAAATGCAAAAAACGTAGTCTATTTACAGAGTAATAAAACTGTTACATACATGTAAATATGAAAAATAAATAAAAAAATTAATTGTAAATCTCATGCCAGCTAACTGACCAAAGCTGACAACCCTGCATTGCATGGCAAAAATTACATACTTCTAAAATTCATTGTTAACAATGATGCATGAGTACACATTAATTTAGACTATTCACAAACATTAGCTGGTTCAGCTACTTTTCTCAAGTCTCAAGTGTCCCATAATTCTGCATTATAACCCAAATTATATTGAGCATGCTTAGTTATGCAACCAAGGTATTGTTTTATTTTTACTTTTCTTACTGTGGTAATTTGATACCCCTGGTGTCAGCATTCGCGCCGGGCGAGCAGGAAGCGGCGATGGATGAGGCAGGCAGGCAGAAGTGCGGTAAACAAGGGTTTAATCCAGTAGACAGCAATGCACATAACTGCAATGACCGACAACCGACTGAGGAAGACGTGGACTAGTATACACACGTGGATGACGAGGGGGCGTGGCACACATGAGGAATGGACGAGCAGGTTCGGACAGATCCCCACCACCACCACCCAAAGGCACGCCTTAGGGGAGGCGACGGAGGAGATGAGGACCTGAAAAATAAAAGAAAAAAAAAAAGCCAGACAATGACCAGGGCACAGGGAACAAGACAGAAACGCAAAACTGGCACAGGGGCAGAAACCGCGACAAGATCTGACACAGAACAGGGAGGGACCGCAGGCGGGAGAAGAGGCACCAGAGGGGGACCCAGAGGCATCAGCCGAGCCGGAGCCGCAGGACACGCAGGCAGCCACCAAGCCACAGCCAGGGGATGCACGGGCAAGCCAGGGGTCAGGGTGGGCAGGACCCGACCCCTGCAGAGGGGTTCCCTTCCCTGTCGGGCACAGGCAGGGCAGGAATGTGGGGCGCCGGCAGGACAGGAATGTGGGGCGCAAGCAGGACAGGAATGTGGGGCACAGCGGCCACAACAGGCAGCGGCAGCTGGCGAAAGGTCGGGCACCTTGGCCAGCGCATCCAGGGTCGGCGCTTCCCGGAAATGCGTGGTCCCTTTAAGAGATGGCGGGACCCGCGGGATCGCGTTCAGCACAGCCGTTTCCATAGGGACGGGAGGCCGTACAGCAGCCCCAGCTCAACACAGCACGACAATTTGTGCTCTTGCCTCTGTAATCCGCTGGGTTAGGAGCCGGAGATTCTGGTGTACCTGCTGCAGGGGGTATGTGGATCCGGATGGGGGTACCTCACTCAGGAGGTCCCCGCTTCGGCTGGCTAAGTCCCGGGCTACGTGGTCCTCCTGGACCTCAGGTTGGGACAACCAATATACAACCTCTTGCAGCAGACTGAGATGCTGGTTTTCAATCTGCTGTGGCGTGTCTTTTCGTGGGTCGGTCATTCTGTCAGCATTCGCGGTAGGCAAGCAAGCAGAAAGCTACGATGGATGAGGCTGGCAGGCAGACGTGCAAAACGAGGGTATAATCGGGTAGACAGGGCAGACAGCGACGCACATAACCGCAATGATCGACAACAGACTAAGGAAGACATGGACTAATATACATGAAACAAACTGAATTAACAGGGAACAGCTGGGTCGCAATCGGGGAAGCACACATGGATGATGAGGGGGCGTGTGGCACGCATGAGGAATAGACAAGCAGGTTGTGACACCTGGGTTGTTCCTGGCATGCACCCGTAGCCTGCAGGATAGGCCCTAGACCCCCTGCAACCCTGTATTGGTTAAGCGGTTACAGAAAATGGATGGGTAGTCATTATATTGGTATGGACAGAGAGGCATATATCTTGATTTCATCTTTTTTTTAACAAAGAAAACATGAAATATGGGTGCATGGACTTGTATTGACTGAATAAAAGTTGTACATTTTGTGGTAGTCTGCTAAAGTGATTCCTTTTCATGAATGCATTCCCAGAGTGTATTCTCTGTAAAACCTGGTGTGAAGCACTTGTCTTTTCAATGACAAATTTGAATATTTACATGGGTGCTCAAAGCAAATACATATTAATTCAAATGTTACCACAGATGATGATGTGTGGTAGAATCCACATGTAGATGTGAAGGTTTCATATGTGATTATTTTCTTACCCTGTGCTGCTTTTTTCCCCTTCTCTAAACTGCAGGTGACAAATTCAACTAAAACAAAAACCGAGAGCCTTTTGAGTTATCCAGTTTGGTCAGGGCCTAGTCAACTTGGGTTTCGCAGGAAGTATGCAAGGAATTTACTCTATGAAAGAGGTCGACTCGATTGCTGGAGTGAGAAACCTATGAGCCCTTTATGTCGAGAATGAATGTACTCCTTCGCTATTGATTTGGATTCCTGTGGACCCTCCTGGTAGGTCAGTTTATTGTATGCTCATGACATGTTGTACCAATTGGCTCTGCTTCTAACTCATCTGTTTAGGATTCAATCAAAGGAGTTTGGTTCATATCTGAACAAACAATGTTTTCCACTTTGCTTTCCGAAGATTCTGCTTATGCCTTATTTTATTTATCCTCCTCCATTTTTAAAAAAAATTGCTTCTGAAGAGCCATATCAGCCTTTCACCAGGCAATGATTCCAAAAAACATGTGAAGTCAACGAAATGGCCACGTGATCATAAAATCATTGGTCTGTAATCACTAGTTTAATATTTCACCTGAATTCAATTGAATTTGTCCACCAAAATGTAAAGGGATTTGCAAACTGAAGCATGAAGGTATGTAGTTGTAGATTTAACCAAAGACTTGGAGAACATTGACATGCAAATGCCTCATGACTTTGTGCCTGAACCATTTAGAATTTAACTGAAGAAATTTTCCTTAAACTATATATGAATAATGATACAAATAAAACTTTAAATAATGCACTGTCAACATAATCATGAAACATCAGCCAAAACCTGAACTGTGGGAAGAACAAAAAAAGTTTTTAGCAAAATTTTTTAATAGAACATAGTGACAATTTTTATGAGGTTGCTCTTTGTCCAAAAAATAACAGGGGACAACTGGCGTTGTTGATATTGTGATCGTGATATCGTTGGGCTGGGCTGTTATTGTTAATTTGCAGGTGAACCTTTGATTTGATTTAGTCTTTAGATCTATCACAGATTTCTTGTCGGCTAATATACTCCATTTAGTCCTGCTTGTATGTGAAGTTACTGCGTGTTTCTCCCATACTTATCTGCGAAAATGTTTAACTCAGTCCTGCTTTTCTAAATTGTCTCCCACAATGGATTTCACCCATGTTGTGTTGGACCTTCTAGAGATGTTGTTTGTCAGTGAATCTGCATGTCTTAAGATTATTTCATTTAACAAATGTGCTCCTTATAGTTTTTTTCTTTCTTTTTTTTTTTTAAATAGGGTTTGGGCACAAGGGAACTAATCACCGACTTTGGTTTCGAAAAATTGGTATGGCACATGGACAAAACACATGCTACGATACCCAGCTAATGATAGATCCTGGGTCTGCGGAAATTCCCATAAATCTGGAGAGAAACTTGTCTCCCTCTAAAAGTCTTACTGTGCAAGAGACTCACATCGAGAATGTATTTTCTTCAATTTGTAATTCAAACGTAAACACGACACCAGACTCCCCAGGGCAACACCCACTTCACCAAAGGTGTCATGGAGAAGAGAAATCGCTACAGCTTTGTCTGCATCAACAGCCAGATGAGGTGGGGAGGCTGGAACTTCCAAACTGCACTGCTGCAAATGTTACAGCTAACGAAATACAATGCTTAAGTCTTCTCCATGGAGTGACTGAAGCAAATGCAGACTCCCAAGGCAATTGCAATTATTTGATGAACTCCACTATTTTTGATCAATACTCTGATGTTAGCAGCTGTTCAGAGCCTGATGTTGGAGATGTTACTACTTGCACTGAATTAAACATTGGCAATGATCAATATAATAACCTTCAAGGAAGTGAAAACACCTGGAAACTTGAATGTTTGGAATTCTCTAACACTTTTGGATCAGTAGAACCCAACTGTCAAAATGGATCTAAACACCCTGATAGTACTTGCAAAGATGAAAGTTGCAGTAGTACCTCTGATTTGAAAATTCAAGAAGCCGAGGATAAGAACCAGAGAGAACAGATGTTTGTGGATCAAAAGTATGATTGCTTGCATCTACAAAAGGATAGGGGTGATATTAATACATGTGGAACACATCAATGTGAAGGTTGCTTTTTTGCCAGCAGAGATTCCAGCAATCTACATGATTCTGATACCTGCAAGAACTTAAACGATAGTACTGTTGCTTATGAAATGGAGGCCAGAGATCAAGTGCTTGCACCTTGTGGAGATGGCTCTATCAGTTCAAAAATGGGACTCCAGAAGCAATGTGACCAACAACAGAAACACAGTCATAAAGAGTATCCTGGTGAGTTGTTTGGTACTAGCAAAGGTGAGGATCAACATTGTAGCAGCTTTGAATTCCTTCAGCGCTGCTTGGGCTTAAACAACTTTCACAGTGATGCTAATGAGTCTAGCCTTGCAAAAGAGAGCCAGAATGGTGGAAAGGTATCCCATGAAGACAGTATACACACCATACAGGGAGAACCACAGGGTGGTCCTTCGGCCATTGTGCAAATGGGTTTAGAGACTGTTCCTTCAAGGAAGCCTGAGGAAACGTACACAGGAAGTGGTAGTCAAGAATTACCTATCGCTGTGTGCCATAATATTCCATGTGTTACTGACTTAAACAAGGTAATGGCTACATCTTCCCAGAGTAGCAGTTTAAAAGGGGACAGTTTAAATTCACAAACATCTGACACCTGTGCATCTATTTTTGAAAACCTTAAGTGTATTGATACATATACTAAAATTGATCATTCTTGCAGTGATCTTTCCAGAGATCTTTTACTAACAACCTTGCCTGACTCCAATACTGACTTTACTGATAACATCGTACCAAGTTCTTGGAAAAATAATGAAATAATGGAATCTTCTGAAAAACAGGCTTCTGTGTTGTCTAAAAGTGGGCACAGACCTTTTTTCCCCTTGAATAATGAAAATTCTGTTTTGCTTGATGTAGCTGCTGATTCCTCCACCATCCAAGTGTTGACTCATTTTGAGACTTCCCAACATTTAAAGAAACTCTTACATCCCATTGTGCTGCTGAAGACTGCAAGGCAGTATGTTACAGAAAAGAAGGGGTACCACTGTGCTGAATGCCAAGATCCATCTCCAAGTTTGTCATGCCTCATAGAACATCACCATGGTGCTCACTCTAAATACAATTTTCACTTTTGCCAGACTTGCAACTGCTATTTTACTGGCCTTGAACAAGCTGAGAAACACTTTTGTGTACGGCAGATAAATAATGTAAACAAACTGAAGAAAGGAGGTTACCGCATGCCACGCACATGCAAGTACTGTGACCTGACTTTCACCAGACTCTCTGACTATTACAAGCATGAACGGAAACATACTGGCATTACACCATTCAAGTGTGAAAAATGTGGTGTATACTTTGCTCAGTCAGCAAGTCTGAACCGACACAAGCGATTGGCTCGGTGTCCGCATCCAACATTGAAAAATCATGATAAAGTAAAGCACCAAAAATCTTACTCTCCTGTCAAAGTGTGCCAGCTTCCTTCAGATGACATGGGTAGTCAGCTACCTCCATGCTATGTGAAGTTGGTGGACTTTCGCAAGGGCAGTCCAACGAGCAAGAATAATTCAGAAGTTTTTGAAAAGAGTTTCCAACTTGGACTAACTGATAAAAGACACTTTAAATGCCTTAAGTGCCACAGAACCTTCAAACATGGTAGCAATCTAAGCAGGCATAAGAAGAATGCCTGTAAAGATGAAAATGGCACGTTTAAGTCTACAATTACAAAACAGATTAAAAATGCTGGAGGGCAGTACAAGTGCCCACTTTGTCCACGTCTGTTCAAATATTCCTTCAACCGTTTTCGTCATATGCGGTTGCAGTGTCTTAAAGAATATTCACAGCAAGGCAAGGGTAAAAAAGGTAATTTGTACAAGTGTGCTTTTTGCAAAAGTACTTTTTCTAATTCCTCTAATCGCAGCAGACACATAAAGATGGTTTGCATGAAAGAGTATATTCACCGAGAGAGTTTGAAGATGAGACGGGAAATCCAAGAACAGAAAAAAGGGTTGCCTCAAAAGCAACAGCGGCCACTGGCACAACTTCGGCAGGCTCAGAGGTTGCGCCACAAGTGCAGTTTTTGCCCAGCAACATTTGCTCATACGTCTGGTAAATATAAACACATGAGGAAACACAAGCCGTTTGAGAAGGCTGGAAAGCCATTCAGGAAGCAGAGCTCTGACCCACTTCTGTCAGACACCGAAACTATTAATCAAAGGTTCAAAGTACGCAATGAAAATGATAATGCTGGCAGCCTACCCTTCTCTTGTCATTATTGTGGAAAACAATTCAGCACCTCTGCCACTCTCTCAAAACATGAAAGGTTGCATAAAGGTGAAAGACCTTATCGTTGCTTAGAATGCGGGAAACGTTTTTTGCGAAGCTCGCACCTCATAGCTCATAAAAAGGTACACCAAAGAAGAATACAGTGCACTGTTTGCAAGAAGATTGTTCCTACAATTAGAGATCTAATAAAACACAGACAAAGCCATATAAATAAGGGTATGCTACAGTGCCCTGATTGCCCATTGCAGTTCAAATATCCTGCTTTTCTTCTCCGACATGTGTCTAAGCATAACAAAAAACCATCGAAAGGCACAGCATTTTCTGCTCCTCTGCCGCTGCCACCACCAGAACCACAGCATGAAAGCAGCCTTGGTGAGTTTCAGTGCTCACTCTGTCAAGAGGCTTTTGACAGTGCCTTGTCATTGAATAGGCACTGC
Source organism: Mormyrus lacerda (assembly GCA_015163995.2). NCBI lineage: Eukaryota > Metazoa > Chordata > Actinopteri > Osteoglossiformes > Mormyridae > Mormyrus > Mormyrus lacerda. The sequence continues at coordinate 2,795,800 of JAABNX020000151.1, forward strand.
TTATCTCACATGTCAAAGTCTTCTAAAAATCAGTGCCCTTTCTGCAAAAGACATTTCTCTGGGCGTACTGCTTTAGTTCGACACCTTCGCCTACATACTGGGGAAAAGCCATATAGTTGTGATACCTGTAGAAAGTGCTTTGCACGTTATGAAGGCCTTAAAACCCACAAAGAGAAATGCTCAACTGTTGAAACAAACCAGATTGATAAGCAGGATGATCCTCTTTCCTCCAACAGCAAGAAAAAGTACACCTGCAAATACTGCCCACAAACATTTTTCTGGCCTTGTAGTTTATCAAAGCACCACAAAAATCACATCCTGAAGATGGTTTTTCCTTGCTCTAAATGTGGTAAATGTTACAAAAAACTAAGGTTAGTGTCTCATGAGAAAGTGTGTGACCCTTCAGCTACCACATCTGTGGATGCATCTAGCAGTCATTTGATTGCTTGTGGGAAGTGTGGACAGACCTTTAACAGAAAATCAAATCAAATTGTCCATGAAAGGAAATGTACTGCTAAGGGCATAGGTACAAGGAGCACAGACAAATTGAAGCACCGCTGTCCACACTGTTCTAAAGTCTTTAGGTATCGAAGTTACCTCCTAAGACACCTTGTGGTTCATGCAAGGAAAAAACCGCATGCATGTATGCATTGTGGTCATAGATATGCCAGTCACAGCCGCTATCTTCAGCATGAGGCTTTCTGTAATGGTACTTATAGGTACAGGCGATCAAGGGATAGCGTAAAGGTTGTAAACAGCATGCATATGTCATCTGATACTTCTTCCAAACAAACAAATGAACCTATAAGTGAAGGAGACGGTGAAGAATACAACTGCAAATTCTGCTCAAAGAGTTTTATGCGCACTGGAAATCTAAGACGTCATATTTTAACACACACTGAGGTCAACCCTTACCATTGCAAATCTTGTGAAAGCTGCTTCTCTCGTTATGATACATTAAGACGGCATGAGGATTCTTGCACTGGCAAGAAGGTAAGACCTGAAGTCCGCATTGTCAAGATTAGTCTAGATGACCTGGGGAAGGGCTGGAAGAACAAACTGGAGAAACCAACAGAGGCGCAAAAATTTTACTGTCAAACTTGTAGCAAATGTTTCACCACCCATGCCAATTTAAGTCGTCATGTAACCTTGCAACATATAACAGTAAAGCCTTTCAGCTGTAGTCGCTGTGGTAGTTCATTCTCTCATGAGTGTTCTTTGAAAAAACACAATATGAAGTGTAAGGGACGGCTATTTTCTTTCTCCTCTAAATCAAAGAGTTCTCAACATGAAAGCAGTAGCTTCCATGCTGTACAGGAGAGTGGCATTACTCAGCCTTGCAGTGAGACATCTGATTTTCTCATGAAGATACAAAGGCAGTACCCGGACAAGCATAAATTCCTGTGCACTTTCTGTCCCCGACGCTTCAAAAACCAAGAACAACTGAAAGTCCATACCCGCCTGCACACAGGAGAAAAACCTTTTGGCTGTGCCAGCTGTGGCGAACGCTTCATCCGTCGTGACTATTTGAAGCGGCATTTGATTAAGTGTAAAGTTGGCTCAGAAAAACAGGAGAGAATGCTCTGTGACAAATGTGGTGAAATTTTTATCTCTCTAGATCAACTCCAAAATCACATGAAGTCTTGCATGGTCACCCCAAAGTTACTGGACTGCTACTTGGAAAAGCCTACATGTCCCAGTATCTCATCAGAAAACAAGGGCTTTTCTTGTGCTAACTGCAGTGAACGGTTCTTGCTGTTCTCACAGCTACAGCATCATTTCCTTGCTGTACATAGGGGAAATACTTCTCAGAAACTTACATCAACATTACCAGTCAAGCAACAGTTATTTAGCATGGAGGTCAAAGAGGAGCCAGTTGATGAAGGTTATGAAGAGAACCAGTTAAAGAATTCTGATCAATTGTCTACTACACTTCCAATTGGAATTCATAAGAAGAAACCATTTGTTTGTCCACACTGCAACTTAGAATTTTGTAATACTAGTGGACTCGGCATGCATCTTCGTATGCATGCAGGCCAAATTCCATTTATGTGTCCAAGATGCAAAAAAGGCTTTTGGAGTAAGAGCTTACTGCGAAAACACCAAAGAAAGTGCCGCTTTCAAGTGGTAGCAAGAGAGTTACATACAGAGACATCCCATCCATTTGAATTGAATTACAGCACCAAGAATACTGTTTTGGTATTTAACAGTGGGTCCAAAGCTACTGGGACAGGGGTACTACAAACTAAGTTTTCCTGCAAGGAGGGTAACAAAGATCAACGATGTCGTCAACAGATTTCATTTGATACCCAAGAGAAACAGAATTCTTCTGGAACAAGTGTTACTGGTAAATATCAGTGTTCAGAATGTGATCAGAGTTTTACTGATGGACTTTTACTTATCAGCCATTTGGAAGGCCATAGTCGCCAGGACAGAGAACAAAAACAAGGGCATGTTTGCAAGTTGTGTGGAAGGGTATTTAATCAGTCAGCTGTATTATACAGACATTTGAAAATGCAACACTCCAAAAAGACACCGTATCTATGTCCAGAATGTCCAAAATCTTTTCGGTATCCTTCAGATTTGGAAGTCCATAGAAGTTGCCATGACCCCAATCGACCATTCATTTGTAAACTCTGCAGCTCAAGGTTTTGGTCAAGTCAATCTTTAAAAAGACACACCTCTGCTGTACACCATGAACTTCCCAAAGATACATGCGCTTATACCTGTCAGGTTTGTGACAGGTCCTTTTCTCAGAGAAGTTCATATCAAAAACACTGCAAACGTCATAATGTAGGGTTGGGTATAGAAACTCAACTGAAACAAAAGCTATTCTTAAAGCAAAAATGTAGTATGGTTGTGAATCTTGAAGGAAAGAATTATTCACACAATGAAGATGAAGGCAACAGTGATGATTCTGACTCAGCACCTGATTTCCCCTGTCATGTGTGTGGAAAAACCTTTCCCACATCAGAAAACTTAGAGGATCACCAACGTTGCCACCTTGGTGAGAAACCTTATGAGTGTGCAGAGTGTGGAAGATGTTTTTTTCAGCTTGCTCACCTCCAGCAACATCAGAGAAGCCACAAATCTGAGTTTCAGTGCCAAACATGTGGCCGTGGCTTCGTTTCATTCTTTGCTTTACGTAAGCATAAGCACACTCATGGAAAAAGCCGACCGTACCGCTGCCCAAAGTGCCAGCTCAGCTTTACTGGTCCCACACAGTTGGCAGAACACATGGCTACTCATCGTGACGATAACTTCCCCTGTGACCTCTGTGATCAAACATTTTCTTGTAAACTTAGCCGTGCTCAGCATCGCATGAGCCATACAGATCAAGATGAAAGTCTTCCTCCCCTGCTGCCACCAACCAATATATCACTGCAGTCATCTCATTTCTCTAATTCTGATCGGCTGAAATATCACTGTGGTGTTTGTTGCAAACGATTTCAGAATACAGAACAACTCTCAGAACATGGTTGCCATGCAGGCAGAGAGCGGCCTTACTCTTGCCCTGAATGTAACCAGCATTTTCGTCATGGATCTCACCTCAAAAAGCATCAACTCAGTCACCAAATCTCAAGACCCTCCAGCTACAAATGTAATCAATGCAACATATGTTTCAGGTACCGTCATCAGTTTCTCAACCATTTAAAAGTACATGGTACCGAAGAGTCCACAGATGCTCTCAACACAACCAACTCAACAGATGCTAGGAATAACTCAGAAAATATCTTCCACTGCCCCATCTGCCCATCCCAATTTCTCCATGCCATAGATTTAGCAGGCCACCTTTCAATTCATGCAGACAATACATTTGCATGTGAGATTTGTGGAAATATGTTTGCAAGCAAAAGCAGCCTTTTAGAACATGAATGTCATCTAACTACCTCTGTGCAGTATGAGTGCACAGAATGTGGTAATAGTTTTTTAGGCAGTAATACCTTCCGGCATCACCTCTGTACAGGTAGAAAACGTCCAGATAAGGAGAGTGAATACTGTTTGCCATCTTCATCTTCTGTGAGGAAAACTGCTCCAGTTGCTGTATCCCAAGCTACAGAAGATGATGACAGTGAGGTGGATGTAGGAGAAGACTTTTTTAATTGCCCAGTTTGTGACAAACGGTTTACTTCCAAGGATTGCCTCCAGGAACATCAGCAGCAACACACTATTAACCGCCCCTTTAAGTGCCTTTCATGCGGAAAGTTCTTTGCAAAGAAAAGGTACCTCAAGAAGCATGAGCTGATTCATCAGCGCCTGTATCGTTGCAAACTGTGTCCTCAGTCATTTGGTGATGCAAAGGCCTATTTGATTCACCAGGGTCTGCATGATGAGACCCGGCGGCACCAGTGTACTGTGTGTCGGAAATGTTTTGTAACATCTCAAGATCTGGCACGACATACAAAATCTCACTGTAAAGAACTGGAGGACACTAGGGGGGATTTTCGTTGTGACATGTGCTACAAATCTTTTGGTCAGCTGGCACATCTGCGGCAGCATCAAGAATCACATGTTGGGCAGGTCGTGTATGAGTGTACAGAGTGTGACAAAGCATTCGCTTTTTTCCACCTCCTGGAAGAACATCAGAGCACGCATGCATTACCACAGTCATCTTTATCTGCTACTGTGTCCAACACCTCCAGTTCCTTCACTGCATAACCTGTAATTGGAAGAGGAGATGTTGATATCGCTATGTTCTTGTAATTAATTCAAAGTATGAAAACTGTCTCGTTGCTGTTTTATTTCCACTTAACATATTTTACCTATGAAGTATTACTATTCTGGAAGGCATTTTTTCCTCAGTTAAATATATTATCAGATCTGCAGTTATTTTGACTCCCTCCAGCCTGTTGACTTTCCAGAGTTGGAGGTTTAAGTGTTTAATGTAGAGGGTTGTTTATTCATAAATGTAAATACAGTTTGTGCATGTGTACATTTAAAATGTTAAATCCTGGCTATTGTAATTATGAGAATATATGCTTGCAGTGAATTGTAAATATTAAAAACTCGTTTTGGTCGGTGTGTGCATTGTCACCTAATCTCTCTATGCTGTAGTTCAAATGAATTTGGTTTATAGAGTTGTTTGTTGTATTTACTTTCTCACAACAATTTAAACACATTTTTAATTTTCAGAATGTGTTATCAGGTGTACTTATGTGACTTTAAATATTTTGCTCTAATATGTAGAGTTTGTACTCTCAAACTTAAGTACTGAATAGTATGTAAGTGGATTAAGTATTATGTAAATGTTAATTCTGTTCTGTATTTACTAAAATTGACTGGGCTGCAGTTTGCTGTATAATTTTTTATATATCTCCTTTTAACATTTTTTCCAATATTCCCGGTATAATAGTTTGTACAGAAGAAATTGTGCTCAGTATTTCTACTTACTGTTGGTATATACATATGTATATCCCATGTTTTAATTTTGTATGGACAAAGTATTGGGTGATCTTTCAGACTTCTGGGTTATTTTGGTTTTCTAGTTTAGTCTTCTTTGTAAAACAGAATGTAAATAGTGTTTATGTAAATAGTAACAATTGGTTAGGATTATGGACCCAGAAATGGTAAAGTAAATGACTTGTGGGAATATTTAACCCATAAGAATAATGTGAGAACCCGGAATATGTACTGTAAGAGCATTGACATTGCTTGTCCAGCCTGTATTGTTTATCCACTGTTAAAGGAGGGATAAGCACAGTAATCAACAGATAGTTTGTATGAAAAATACTGTGTACATGTACAGTACCTGTACTCTTTTGCTTAACAAGGAATACCTTTACATCCAATTCTGAGTCAGTGTTTAACCAATTTAAACACTAAGTTCTATTTAAAATTTTAGTAGATTTTTTTTTCTGAGGGATTTGTTAAAATAAACAAAATAAACTATTTTGAATCGTCCTTTTTCATATTTAGGACCACATTTTGAGTTTGTTGTCATGTCGAGGGTTGGTTTATTGCAATATGTGTTCCACTGCACTTTTTTTCCTAGGTTGAATTCTGTTTGCACTTCAACAGCCAATGGGCAGTTTGCTAGCATCCTCATTACAGTTTCAGTATCTAGCAGTTGTTTTTGACATCTACCAAGGTTTTGGTTTTACATCTGGATATGTTGGTGTCAACTCCATCTGAAAATCAAGAGCCCAAAATGTGCCTTCTGCAGGCTAACACCTACAATTAAAAGATTCTCAGTGGGTTGTGGACAGAATCTGAAGGTTTTCCATTTGCTCTAGCCTGAAAATTGATTAGCACAATTATGTGCTTTTATGGGTGAATTATGTGTAGGTGTCCTAGTTGCCAGTAGGAGGGTTGCACATAACATCACACTGTACCGTCCACACTAAGCAAAGGCCATATTGGTGCATAGATTCCTGTCTGGTGTGGTACTCCATGGGTGTGTCCGAAATCGCGCACTTTTAATGCGTGACTTTAGGGCGTAGTGCGTTCACACTGACAACTGAGCTAAAATTCAGTGCACTGAAAGTACCCGGATGGTGCACTAAAAACAGCCAGAAAATGCAGTGCAGAATGATGGACACTACTCGCACTAAACGGACGCCATTTTGACTACGTAGCGGAAGGGGA
>JAABNX020000151.1:2810886-2824478 GCA_015163995.2 Mormyrus lacerda
TATATGTGTGTGTGTGTGTACTGTATGTATAACCTGTCACACCCCGATCGTGCTGATCCTTCTGTGCCACGCCCCCCTCGTTAACCTCATGTGGATTCCCAGTGTTTATCATCTGTTTCCAGTTACTGTAATTAGTGCAATGTATTTAGTCCGCGTTTCAGTTTATTTCCCCAGTCCGGTCATTGTTATGTCAGTCCTAGCATTTCCTGCCTTGTGTAGCACTACTCCTAATAAACCCCGTTTTCGCCCCGACTTTTGGCGTCCTCCGCTCTGTCCACGCTCTGTACGCCCGCCTAGTGTGTCAAACCTATTTGTAACATTATTACTATCATTATTATTATAAATAGTTATTGTTGACATTGTTGTTATTGTAATTTTTGTTGTGGGATGTCCCTGTAATGAGTGTTATGTGTCTTATGATTGTTTGTATTCTGTATTCCACTGCACTTAATTTTCTCCATCGCACCTTAATTATTATTCTTATTATTATTTCTGTATACCTCTGTTTATCCCCCACCCCCATGATGATTAATGTTTGTTATTGTTTCGATTGCTGTTCCTGTGCCCCCTCCCCTTTTCCCTTTTTTTATCATGGTACTAGGACGGGTGAGTTCGGAGTGGCCACACTCTTTACTCTGTACCTTTAATTTAATGTAAAATAAAGTTGTCCTCCGAAAAGAGGGGTGGTGGTGGACAATAAAAAAAAAGCATGTAACAGGACCAACACATGTGCACAGCCATACAAAAGACTTGAGTATCACTCACAGAGTTTATGTTCACCATGTATCTGCATGTCCATTGAATATGTCCTTCTCTGATCTTTTTTTAGTCACCTTTTTGAACCACCCTCTTTGACTATGGCGGAGAAGATTATTATAACATGTCACCTAAATGGTAGAAATTACCTAGGATTAGGGAACTATTAGTTACTATTAGTACAATAAGTAATGTGAACTTCATGTCCAGCAAGGGTGTCAACAAAGGCACACATGGCTTCAATAGAGTGGTTAGTCAGGTTTAGGATGAGGTAGTGCCTTTGAAAAACAAAGTTGTCAAAACCTCCAGATATTCTCCATGGTTCAATGAGCATACACATTCTTAGAAACAGCAGTGCCGCAGATAAGAGCACATATGGAAATCTATGGGTTTAGAGGTGTTCAAATTAGCTTGGTCCAACAAGCTGCAATAATCCAAGCATTCAGCCTATTAGTCTAACCTTATTGATCACAATAGAAATAAACTTCACTACCTTTTCAAGTCAATAACTCGTCTAACAAATGTCTGAAATTCCGCTACCAAGTAATATTGGTAGTGAACATTTTACGGACTTCTTTAATGATCAAATTACAACATTAAAGAATACGCATTAATGCTTTAGAATCAGTGAGAAGGAGTTAACAACAATTCTTAAAGAATCCCTGGCAAGTTCTGGGAAGACCTATAACTCCCATAATGAATATGTCTCTATCCTCAGTTGATGTCCCTGACTTATTTAAAGTAGCAGTAATCAGATCACTACTGAGGAAACCGAGTTTGGATCCATAGGAGCTCAGCATTTACAGACCTGTTTCTAATGTACCATTCTTGTCCAAAGTTCTGGAGAGTTCTGTCTCTGCTCAACTTCAGGCATACTTGCAGGCACACAACATATTGGATATATTCCAGTCAGACTTCTGCCCAGGAAACAGCACTGAAACTTCCTTAACTAAAGTCATAAATGATATCACAATGCTGATAACATGACTGTGCTAATGCCTTTGGACTTTAGTGCAGCCTTTGACACGGTAGACCATTTTACTCTATTATAAAAACTTAAATTTGGCGTTCAGTTGTGTGAAATAGTATTGAAGTGGTTTAAAACCTATTTGACAAATTATGTTCACATTCCTAATAACTGTACTCCATTGTCTAAGTCACCAGTCAAATGTGGAGTCCCACAGGGATCAGTTCTTGGTCCTTTATGTTTTCTTATCTAGAGAAAACAATAATGTTAATTATCTTATGCCCACGAGACCCAAATATACATTTCAGTTGTGCCTAATGGACAACTCATCTATTGTCACTTTAGCTAATTGATTTAATTGGATGATTGAAAACTTCTTATCTTTGAATACATAGAAAATTGCAAGTCAGCCGATACAATTTCTGTACTCCACTCCAAGGGGTGAACTTTTCCCTTAGCAGCTCAGCTCGTAATCTAGGCATCATCTTAGATGCAAGCATGTAGGTGCAGTTTCTACAGCTAGCTAACATTGCCAAACTACGACGATTCCTTACTATTCAAGACACTGAGAAATTGATAGTCATTTTCCTACAATTTTGCTGTTTTTGTACAATTTTGCATGCTTCAGTGGATGCTTTTAACTCTGCCTTTTATGCTGACATCCCTTTAGACCAGCTCCCACTCATGATCGCTTGTGTGTCTGTTGTTACTGCCCATCCAGCTCATCTCACACCCCTCTCAACCACTGATGAACAACATTATTTTGGGATTATGCAATGGCGTTTCTTGAGTGTGGCCAGCTTCTTCCATGGCAGTTACTGTTTCCACAGTTGTGATCAGTCCCTGCTGGGTACTCTGGCAACAGGGTGGCAGGGATGTTTGAACTAACCTTTTCAATCACAATGTTGGGTGTTTTGAAGCTCATTGACCACTTAGTCCATCGGGCTGTTGTAATTTGTGATGCTCTGTTTAGTGTCAGGAGAGTGTGGACAGCATGTGGGTATCTCTCCACTAGGGTTTGATCAAATACCAGGCTGAAAACAGTGATGGCCACCAAATATGTCACTTGGACGGCTCCCATATAGTGCCATGCTGTCCAATTCTGCTGAATAGTAACTTACAGGTCACTGCAAGCCACCATGATCCTTGTATTAGAAATGTTATCATGTAGCCACTCTTCTCATGACAATGGAAGGCTAGCCTGTATATGGAATTCCCAGGGCAGGAGCTTTGCACAGAGTTTTCTTCAGCTTTTGTAATGCCATCAACTGAAGTTTATTCATCTCAACATGATCTTTGAAGTCTTTCCTGCCTTCCAGTAGATCATTGAGGGGTTATACTACAGTATTTCAGTGTATGAGTCTGAATCTTCCCTAGCTCTTTTTTTTTTGTTCTAATCCCTGTAGTTCTGGCTTCAGTTCCCAAGGAGGTTCCTGAGCTTCTAGCCACCGCTCCTCCACCTTCAGGAGGGATGAAGGAGGAACTCAAGTGGGATCTCAAGTGGGATCCCTCAGGGATTGCCCTGACTCTTGTCCTTACCCCTCCAGAGTGTCACCCCAACCACCACTCTGCCCCGGTAGATCCAGGCCAGGATCACATCATTAGGTGTCTCGCAGATGGATAGGCTATTTACACTGGGGTCGTGTCCCACCCACCCTGGCTCTTGGTTTGCCTTTGGTCTCCCTTGCTTCTTTCCAGCTGTTGCCTGTGGTCTCCCTGGCTCCAGCTCAGCAGTCGCCTGCAGTCTCCCCTGTGGTGATGCATCATGTTTCTACGGTCCCGCCTGCGATGACTTGTCAGTCACCTGCAGTTTCCCCAGCTCCACCTCGTCAGTCACCTGCACCTTCACTTGCGCCTGCGGCAGCTTCAGAGAGTTCACGTCAGTCGATATAACCGCAGTTCATATGCCACCACAGAATCATGCTATGACAGCCATGGAGAAGTTACAGTGCTCCATTAACCAACAGCTTATGGCGCACCTGCACTGTGTTATAATTGCAGTGGGAACCACGCAAACCTGAAGTCTGTCCTGCCCAGAATATACAAAAACGTGAACTTTCCGATGAGGGAAAATAATATTTTGGACCAGGTCTACACCAACATTCCAGAGGCCTACAAAACCACCCCTCTATCACACCTTGGACTTTCAAACCATCTCTCTCTGTCCCTGATTCCTGCTTATAACCTCTAATCTACAGACAAAGACCAACTTTAAGACAATTCAGGTGTGGACTGAGGAAGCCTGAGGATTGGAGAATATTTACTGAGGGAACAGACCTAGGTCACACAGCTCTTGTGCTCTCTTACACTTTTTCAGTGGGAATGTTACCACAACAAAGACTAATAAAGTCTTCCCAAACCAGAAGCTGTGGCTCAGCAGCGAGGTGCATGCCCTGCTCAGAGCACAAGTTGCTGCCTTTAAGTCAGGAGATCAGCAGGCTTACACAGAGGCATGTTGGTCCCTGCTGAAAGGCATCAAAAAGGCCAAGCGCAGACAAAGACAGCACATCAAGGAACACTTTGATAGCAACTCCAGGCATATGTGGCAGGGGATAAAAGCATTTACCAGCTACAAAGACACCCACACACCAGCAGACTCTTCGGACAGCACCCTACCTGACACCCTAAATCGGTTCTTCACCCACTTCGATCAACACTATAGTATGGCTCACACTCATCCAGCTCTTCGAAAAAGGTTTGATGCCCCCATCCAGCTGCAGCAGCATCAGTGGCAAAACACTAAGGCTGAAGCCACAAAAATAATCCAATCGTATTCAGCATATAAATTATTGAAAAAATGCGCAAGTGCAATATCTATTCCTGAACTAATTTGTTTTTCAGGGCCAACACTTTAGGGGACAGCCTTTGTCCACTCAGATTCATGACAACCTTCTGTATGAATTCAAATGTGCATTTTAGTTTGACTGAAAAGCTGAGGGTATATATAAGTCCAAAGAACATGGCACAGCCTAGAGCCACATTTTTCAAACCCTGAATGACTTCCATCTCTTCAGTTATACAGTAATGCCTATATGTGCCTGTTCATCAGCAGCTTCGGCACCCTCCCTCCTGACTGTGTACGCTGCCATCAATGTCTGCGCCATGTTTTTCTCAGCCTCTTCCAAGTCCTGACAAAAAGTACACAAACCAAGTGATTGATTTAAAAACAGACCCTAAATGTTATTAAAATGCTGCAGTTATTGACAGTGAACAGGCCTACATTCTGAATACTAAAATCAAGTAACAGAACAATTTGCAAAAGAAGAAAAGGCATCTAAAATGTTATGGATTAATTCATAATCCCATTACACTCATTTCATTAGATTTTGATACACAGCAAAAAGTACTTTAAGAAGACAATATTCTACATTGTGTCTAATTTATTTTATATAAATATCTAACACCTCAAAGCATACTTGAACATTTATGCACAATATAATATATACACAAATTAATCACACATAGAAATTCAGTAAAATTATTAAACTTATTATGTATTCTTTTACAAGCTCTTGGTGGTCTTCACTGAAGTACACACACAAGGCCTTGAGGATACATTCCCTTTGAACATCTATTGAGTTCTATAAATCAAGACAATATTGCTTTTTATATACTGTACATTAAAACGTGTGAACTACTACTCTCTTGAGTCAACCAAAAAGAAAAATAATACAACTAGGAATTTATGTAAACCATTTTCAGTTTAAGAATCAACAAGGTGTAATCGCTACTAACCTGAGATAAGCCCTCCATTACCTTTTTTATTTCTCTTCCACAAACTCCTCCCTTGCTCCCAAAAATTGTCATAAATTTCTGCTGCTTTGTCAAGAAATGCAAAGACACTTGACTGCAGCAGGACAGTCATAATCCGAAGGAACTCTGCATTGATCTGTAGAATAAACACAATAAGGTAAAAGAAAATTAGACATTACTGCCCTAAAGGTAGAGAAGCACCAATACCATTTTTTTATCTAAAGTCCAAGTCAAGTCTAATGATTGTAATGAGCATTGTCTACTATCCGATTGCTTACATTATGTACGGCTGATGTTACGTGAATGAATACAAGAAAGACAGACATTCAGCTCATCAGACGTTTCCTTGTAATTTATGCACTAAAATAAATCAATAATAGTATGAATTAAAAAAATAAAAATTATGAAAGAAAATAATGGTTGTATTTTCGAATCCAAGGCATCGCTAGCCTGCTAGCAACTGTTAGCATGTTTGAAAATTAATGTGCATCAAATCCTAGCAAATCAGTTACAGTAACTGTTAAAAGAACTTCATGAGTAAAGGAAACATAAATACTAATATATAATTAATGATTTGGGTACTTACATTCGTGATGAAGCACAAAAAACTCCCGCTTGCTCCAGTCAACTGCGAAATCCGGCAAAAAATGAAAATGGCGCCTGCTTCCGCTAAAAATCTCGCAAATCCGGTTAAGGATGCGCATGCGTAGTAGAAAAGCAATCATTTTTAATCAACTTGATTATTTAAAACCAACATAAAATTATTGTGTTTAAACATACTTCCACAGATTTATGTTCTACAGTCATAAAGTATTTATGTACAACACACCAACTTTATGTTTTTTAATTAATCTCAATTAAATTTATATGGTTAATTTGAACAGACCTCAAATTAATTTTTTTGAGTGTACTAGGGCTGAGGGCTACATGAGGGAGGGGGAAGCGGGATAACCTGTGATCCTGCTGGCCAACACAGGGAAAAGACACCACGGGCAGGGTAGGTGGGGCATCGACCCAAACAGTAAGGGTTTTCCCAGGAACCAAGCTTCTCAATATTTTCTGTTGAGCCTTAGAACACCCAATCATCAACTTTAAAATTCACTTTTTCCTTTTTTTCTCAGACATTCTCAACATGCACCAACACAAAACGCTACTGCAGAAATATTCCGCACACAACATTGCAAACCAGCACAAAAAATTGCCGTTCCTCAGGGCTGTTCAACTGGCACCTCCACACCTGGCCCCTATACATCTACCATTCCTATGCTGAGCCCCTCTACATCAGCTATGCCTCTGCCTGGCCCCTGTACATCAGGCCCCGCCAGTCTCTCTGGACTGCACTCTCCCCTGGGTCCCCTAATCCTCCCAGTCTGGGAGCTCAACCAACCCCATCAATCCTGCTGCCTCACTATAGTGCCCCCCACACACCTGCCAGTGTAGGAACAGGTAGGAACTGGCAGCACTGAGAAAACAAACAAAAAGACACAATGAAGAGGTGATGTCCTACCAGAGGGTGGAATTAACCTCACTGGCCTACCAGGTCAGAGGGCCCAGTGATGTATCTCCCAACTCTGACAGTAAGTTCATATCCCTTCACCTCATTCTTTTTATTCTTTCTTTAATTGTTAATAATAAGCCTGGATAGTCCTGGACGTAACCCCTCATCCTTGTTGTGGGAGAGAAAGCTTGCAAGAATTTACCACTATTTGAAGCATTTCTGTTTTTTATGCCTCGGGCAGCTTCTCAGAGGTGCTGGAAGATGGTATTGGTCTCAGCAAGGCATCTGTCAGCAGAGCTGTACCAGCTGTCACCCAAGTGCTGTTACAGGTTGCTGAAAGGATGACCTTTCCAGTTACAGCGGAGGAGATCACCAAAGACAACCAAGGCTTCCACACCATTGATGGCTCCATGGAGACAGAGGTTACCCTCTGCATCCCTACCTGCTAACCCGCACAGGGGCAGATGAGAGATTTAACAGCGCTCACACCAGCAGGTGTGCTGTCGTGGAGGGAGCCATAGGGGTGTGGAAGCAACGTTTCCGGTGTCTGAGTAAGTCTGCCGGTAGGACTGCAACTGTACCCTTAAAAATGTTGTGATGTGGTGGTAGTTACTGCACTGCTGTACAACATGGCATTACAGCAAACATCCAGTTGCTTGAAGATGATAAGGAGTTGGAAGAGGAATCTGAACAAGGCCATGTTGGAATACATCCTGCAGGCCTAGCAGTATGACTGCGATTGTAGGAAAATATATTTGGCTCGTAATGTCCCTCCTTTCTTCCCCCTCCACAGACCTTTCTCCTCCACTGGCCCTTTTCTTTTTTCCCTCCTCATAAGTTTTTGCCATTAAGTCCCCTGTTGTGTGATTTACTCCCATTCCATGTTTTATTTTATTAATTTCATTTAATTTTAAATTTTAATATTTTTCAATTTTAATTTTGAATATATGTGCTGAAGTCTACCATAGCAAAATGAACACTGACTGCACAACATCCTCTCCCTTACCACACACACTAACTGTATACATTAATATTGGGTTGGTCAATCTGATCCACATAGGGCCAGTGTGTATGCATGTTTTTGGGATAGCCTTTAGGGCAGCTATTCAAACCCAGATGTGAGGACTCTTCAACCAATCAGTCCTCTAATTAGTAATCTAATTTGTGAATTGCAGCAAAAAGCTCACAATTTGGATAAGATTGATCACTTCCACACTAATACAACATAGTGCACAGTGTGAGAACATATTCTCCCGATTATTCACTATTCACTTTTTGCCAACTTGAATGATTTAACCTACAATCATACACAAGAGAACCACAAACAAAGTACTTTTACAAACTACTTTTCAAAGCACTTCACATAATGTATGGTCGTAGAATAAAATTATTGATTATAATTTTTTTCAATGATTAAATTATTAAAATTATTAAAATCGGTCGTATGGTTACTAAATTCCAAGCCAGTTTCAAAGATAGGAACTGGGATCAGTCCAGACATTTTTTTTAAATTGGTATCGGCTACCAACGCCATTTAAAATCCATTTAATGTCCCACGTCCACCCCATTTACAACAGCTGCACAGAATATAAGCTTTTCTCTCACACTACAGTAAGCCTGAGGCACATAACATGAAATTATGAACTATGTCAGCCATGTGGAAATTCTTTATATTAGAAGCTCAAAGTAGCCCAAAAACTTTCAAGACTCAGTCTTTCAAGAGGATGTAGTACAGTTAGAAGGCTATTGTATGTGTAAGTATTGTTGAATATTTATTTAAAAAAAAGAAAATAAAAATAGATCGGGACTTGGAATCAAAGCATATATAAATATTGAATGGATCACATTAAATCGGATCTAGGTACCCAAAATGGGGACTAGGACATCATATTAATTATTACTAATATGTATTTTAATTACAGATACTCTTGATTGAACTCCCGTTCTACTCATTCTAGTTTGAAATATAGTCTCGATCACACTAGTAACGTACAAATGATTGCAATACCAGCACTCCAGCAGAATCCAAGATGTGTGGTGGCTAGATATATGTGTTAAGGCCAAAGTTTAAGATTAGTCCCGTTTGACATTTCCCCCAGTCATTCCTTTCACTGAAATTATTTTTGTACAGATTTAGATGGTGGATGGAGGCAGATACATAAATTTATATCAATCAACATAGAGAGAGTATGGCTTCCAATACATGAATAGTTACATTCTGCTTTTTCTCTGACACCACGCTTGCAAAAGAACCTTGATGCTTTCATTCTGAATTTTTGGACATACCATTTCAGCATGCAGCTGTGACTCCAAAATATGATAAAAATTTATCAGCCCTCAACACAGTAGGCAAATTATATAAATGGCAAGAAACCAACTGCAGGTAAGATGTTGTAGTCATTGATTTCTGATGCATCAACAATGGCACCACCAAGGGGGGGGACACAGGCACTCTTATACTATCACTGACTCCCCCCCCCCCCCAAGTCCCCAGCAAAAATAAGTGATTACAACATGACTACATATAAAACAAAGAAACTAAAGTATATCAGTCTGCAGTTCCTTAAATCTCTTATTGATATAGTCATCAGCTAGTCTATATACTACAACAGCATGATAGAATTCCTGAAATTCAGTTATACGTTTTGGTTTGTCAGTGGTCCAATCTGGCGACCCCCAGGGAATATTTTTGCAGTAATTCCTCAAGACAATTTTTTTGTCATGATTGGTCCAACATCTACCTATCTGTCTGTCTGTCTATCCATTCTATCCATTAAATCAAGTAGAAAAACCAAAAGCCATAACTGGATTTCAGGAATTCATATTATGCTGTTTTAGTATATAGACTACCTGATAACTATGTCAATATGAAAGAAGGAATCGCGTACTGATATACTTTAGTTTCTATATTTTACCGCTACCTAAAATACTGTGTGCAGGTTTGGTCACCTTACCTTAAAAAAGACACTGTTGCCTTAGAAAGGGTTCGACACAGGGCTACAAGAATGATTCCTGGTCTTATAAGGAGAAGTTAGCTGAGCTGAATTTGTTTAGCCTCAAGCAAAGGAGACTAAGGGGGACATGATCCAGGCATATAAAGTTCTAATAGGTCTGGATGCTGTTCATCCAAATGGCTTCTTCAATATTAGTTTAAATAAACTTATGGCCATAGGTGGAAATCAGCGGGAGAATATTTTAAACTGGATTTGAGAAAGCACTTCTTTACACAGCTTGTAGTTAGAGTATGGAATAGTCTTCCTGTTAGTGTAGTGCAAGCTAAAACCTTGATTTTTTTAAAATCAGAGCTACATAAGATTTCAAGAACTTTAAACTATTAGTTGAATTCTTCCCAAACGAGTGTGATGGGCCGAATGGCTTCCTTTCATTTGTAAATTTCTTATATTCTTATGTTCCTATCTATTTTATCTATTGATCTCATCTAATATTCAAATAAGTATGGATCACGCGCAATTTCCTTAAAAAAATTTGTTTTGATCATATTAAAACGTAAACTGCAGCCTTTTAAAGTAACAATTAAAAACTATGCAATTTATACAAATTTATGCAATTATACAGAATTTTCCTCAGTGTCTCCTTGTATATTAACAGAAAATTCCGTTTTGTCCGTTTGCCAGTCTGCGTTTGTCTACATTTCACACATTTTAAATATTGGTGATTATATAACAATCTCAACCTGTACTGGAGAAGCAGCTGAAGGCTGTATGAATGCATGTTCGTTGTGTAATGTAAAAGGACGCATGAAGAATTGCGGTTATTTTATTACTAACGTCGATCAGATTTAGTCCTCCCAATCGCTAGGCGGTGTGCTGTATTAGGTATGTAAACTAAACACTACGGATTCTTTTACTTGAAACAGGTACAGTGTGGAAGGTTGTTTTCCATACAGATCCCTACCCTAATTTTAATACCACAGAAGAAGAAACCCAACAGTGCTTCAGAAACGTGGAGTACACAAACTTATGATCACTCTTTATTATTTTTGTCATTTTTGAGGTAGTGCTAAATATATGATGCTATAACATCTTAAGATCCGAATATAACAATCGGTCGAATTACGGAGTATTAATAGGAAGAAAACGTTTTATAATTAAATGCAAATAAAATATACAATTGTTTTTGTTGCAGTCGTTGGTATTATATCGTGAATGTATTTCACCGAGCTAGCTAGCCATATTTCTAAAAGGTTAGACCAGCGGTATTCAAGATGGCATGTTGTTGAAAGAACGGGAATATCATTTTCAATATAACGTTATACAGGTAAGTTATTGAATGTTTTGCTTCTAGCAAGTGTAATTATATCACAATAGCCAATGCCTTCTGATTACGTCTGGGAGTTGCAAACAATTAAGTCCATGCTTTGGTGTTGTCTCGTCACCTACGTATTCATTCCAAATAGTTAGAAATGTGTCAGGTCTGTCATTTAATATGTATATATCTGTATTTTACTGTGTTTATGGACTATGAATGCTGTTCATTGTTCACTGTTCATGCTGCGCACATTTTGTGGTTTCACAGAACGTGGATGCCAGATTAGCGCTCCAAACAACAAATCTAAGTGTGTCCTGCGATGGGTTGGCAACCTGTCCTGTGTTATTCTCTGCATTGTGGCCGTAGCTTCCAGGATAGGCTCTGGACCCCCCGCCACCATACATAGGATAAGCGGGTGTGGAAAGTGACTGGATGAGAAAAAAAAATGTGGACACGAACACATAAGTTTGTTATAATCAATGTGCGCCTTTAAACAATGTAATTAATTTATTAGAATTCTAATAGAAGTATAACCATATTTACTACTGCTGTATGAATGCTGCAGTTAATGATCACATCTATTTAAGTTGTCAGAATTTCTATTCGTTATTTTGAACCTTTGCATTGATTTATTAATTTATTGCAGAACCTATGAACACCAGTATGTTTTGGGATCACAAAATAATTTCCAGAATATGTTAAAAGTTTTAAATGTTAAAAGTTTTCTACTTTAACTGTGTGTTTTTTAAAAAAGGTAAAACATGGATAAAATAATAAAACTAACATAGACCAATGTATAAGTTTATAAATTTAAAAGCCTAGAGAGGGTCATAGGACTGGGGTAGTGAGCTGAAACATTTGTGAAGCCATGGTTTATGAAACTTGAAGTGTGCAACAGTTTCATTCAATGTACTGACTCATCCTTGGTAGTTAAAGACCACCTTTTAATCAAATGTGGAGCATCGACCATCAGGTTATAATGGTAATATCGTGAAAATGTCATGAAGACTGTTGTATCACAGGCTTTTTGGCAATACTAGTCCAAATATTTATTGTGACCACGAAAGACCACTAGAGATAACGAATAAGAGACAGTAATGCATGTCTACTCCACATTTTTTGCAATGACAATGCAGTAATTTAGTTGAGGGTCAATCCATTGTAATTAAAAAGAAATCCAAAATTTTTGAATCAACCTTTTTAATTTTGCCACATGAATGTCATACTTTACAGAGTGCAAAAAATATTATATTTTTTAAAAATCCCTTTAGGCAGTATGTGACTCAGTGGGCAAAGCCTTTATGCTTGTGATTGGAAGGTCATTGGTTCAAGCCCAGCCTCATCATGCCTGTAGGCCCATGAGCAAGGTCCTTAACCCCCAGCCAGGGCTCAATTGGTTGCACACATGACCGAAAATTTTTCTTCCTTGGTTGCACTAGTGCGCATAACATTTTGCAGGTTTGTTTGTTTAGAATCAGAGCCAGTCAGTGGCAGGGAAAGGGAGGTTGCCTCTGATTGGCTCTAAGTCTGAGATTCTTCTACATGTATCTGTGTGTTTTATATTGTGACCTGTAGGCTGCTCAAACTGGAGTGACAAATGAAAGCACATGCTAGGCAACACATAACTCAAGATGACGAGCAGTATTGATAATTTCTCCAGGAAGAAAAATGCTGTGCAGCCCATTTCACATATCCGTGACCCTGGCTCTGAAAGTTCCAGCCTAGACTTTATACGATCAGCGTATAAAGTGAACAGTCCAACTATACATCTCCTCTCCAGGGCCGGATTTAGCTTGTTTTGACTTGGGGAGCAGTGAAAAATATTTGGGGGACATATTGTTACAAAAATTATGATTTACAAAAAAACTAATTACATGTATTTTTCCAATGGTTGGTTTCCAATTGTTGGTTAGTGATACAATTTGTATGTCTTAAATAAATGTAATTCCTTAATAGTTTTCAGTATTAACTTATGAGGTTTTATTTGGTTCTTTTATTGTTAAATTAATGTGTTCACTTTAGACAAGTATTTCTGAAATATTTTAAAAAGGTATGTTTTATTATAAAATCATTTACATTTAGCTTTGTAGTATAATAGACATTTAAATTATTAATGTACATTGTGCACAACTCAATATTGAAATGTTGTAGACGCTCCTTTACTTACGAATGAGTTACTTTACAAATGACCGTTTATCATTTGAAATGTTCGTAAATTGTTATTCAACATCATTATAAGGATATATGCAAGTACAAAGAATTAGGATACTGGGTGACAGAGGGGAAAGCGCCGTAGCTTTGACCCCGTCCGTACTTCTCTACGTGCAGAGGAAGCGCAGTAGCTTACCA
>JAABNX020000151.1:2833003-2848758 GCA_015163995.2 Mormyrus lacerda
GTATGCACACATAGCTTCAGTAGTAACAAGGAGCTCCAGAAACATTTAATCACCCACAGTAACACCCAGGCTTTTCGATGCCATATCTGCCAGCGCAGCTACCCTAGCCTGAAGTCTCTTAAGAATCACAAAAGAAAGGTTCACCGATTGATGTTTGCTGAAAATTCCAGAGGGGCTGATAAAATAGGTTTGTGAGTGGTTTATTTTCAAACCAGCAAACAAGAAAAAAATGAGTTAATTCAAGTTAGAAAGAATTACTGTATGGTGCTGAAACAACTGTATTGTATATAATGGTCTGAAGTAGAATAATTAACATTTGACTTTATTGTGATTTGTACTGTTTTTTTGTTTCAGTTTGGTGTCTCTGAGGTCTTGAAAAGCACTATATAAATAAGTCTCATAATAAGTTAAAAATAATAAGAAAAATTGTGCTTGTGGTTGTTCTTTGACTCCACTGAGTAAGACTAGGGCTAAGCGACATGGTTAAATGACCTATAATAATATCCAGCAGGGACAATAACATAAGAAATTTACAAACGGGAGGAGGCCATTGAGCCCATCAAATGTTTTTGGGCAGAACTCAACAAATAACTCAGAATTGTTAAAATATTATCTATCCCTCATTTAAAGGAACCTAGGGGTTTAGTTTGCACTAACAGAGAGACTTTTTCATACTCTAACTAGATGCTGTGTAAAGAAGTGCTGTCTCAAATTAAATTTTAAAATGTTCTCCCGCTAATTTCCATTTATGACCAAGAGTTCTAATATTTAAACTAATATTGAGTAGCCATTTGGCTGAACAGCATCCAGACCTGTTACAATCTTATATACCTGAATTGTCCCACCTTAGTCTCCTTTGCTCAAGGCTGAACAGATTCAGCTCAGCTAGCCTCTCCTCATAACACATTCCTCTAAGACCAGGAATCATTCTTATAGCCCTACGTTGAACTCTTTCCAAGGCAGCAATGTCCTTTTTAAGGTATGGTGCCCAAAGCTGTACACAATATTCTAGGTGGGGTCTTACCAAGATAATTATATAATCTTAGCATCACAAACCTGTACATACTGTAATATTCTAGGTTGGGTCTAGGTGGGGTCTTACCAAGGAAATTGTATAATCTTAGCATCACCTCCCTTAACTTAAACTCCACACACCTAGAGATGTTTCCCAGCATACTGTTAAATGTGTAAACAGTTTATTTTACAATATTCAGAAAAATCATCTCATGCCCCACAGTTTGAAAACCACTGACTAATACAGTGTTCTTACAAAGTCTGAAAATGGTCCATGGAATAATTTTACTGTGTTTACAAGTCTTCTGCAACCACCTAGTTCCTGCTGCTTCAATTTTGGGGTGACTTGACACAAAATTCTATCAGGTGCAAATTTTCATCCATATAATGTTTTTTGTAAAATACTCATATGATACATTATAGATCAAATAGAGTAAATGGAATAATAAGATCAAATAAAGATATCACCCTTCTCTTTGCTGCCACTAAGTGGCAATATTTCAATTTTGGTATGATTTGTATTAGAATTTGAGCAGGTCCAGATCTGGTTCACCCATAAAATCTGTCTTCAAAGTTTAAAAATACAATCTATGAAATACTTTTTGAGTTATCATGCTAATGGAATCAAGTATCTGAAACTCATTTTCTTTGCTTCTTTTGTTGCAATCCATTTCAAAGGTTGGTCAGTTCAAGTTCATGGCTCAGAAAATGTCTCTGCAGAGCTTGAATAGGACTAGTTAAATACTTTTTGAGTTATTGTATGCATGAGAAAGTGTTGGCAGTGGCGCACCCGTGCAACAACCACATGAATTCCCCCTCTGAGTAATACAAGTAGTTCAAAGTTAAGCAAGTAAATGCAGCTTTTATTTATATATATATATGATTTCCTTGTTGTGTGTTTCTTGTCTGTTTACTATTTGTCAGCATAAGTATCTAAATATGTCTGTGTTCTTTTAAATGATTGTTGCCCTTGTAAAAGTGCCTCACATATTATGATCTATCTTCTCCACACAATGGATTAAATATATAAATATATATAGTCATATAATAATAACAACTTTATTGATCCCCATGGGGACGTTGTCTTAATGCCTCCCTCAACTTGCTATTATTTTGTAGAGTAAGTTGTCCGTGAAGGGCAGCCACCCATAGGGGTGCCCATGGAGCTGGGGGTTAAGGGCTTTGCTCAAGGACCTACAGGTGTGCTGAGGCTGGGTTTGAACCAGCAACATTCACATTGCAAGCACACAGGCTTGGCCCACTGAGCCACACACTGCACCTTAACATACATGAAAATATCCACTTACTCTCGCATCTATCATGCCTCTTGCTTCTTGTAATGCCTGTTATTGGAGCACACTTTCTTTGTATAACCTAATTCACAGACCCCCACCTTCTCCCTACAATCCAGAGTTGTCTTAAATAAGCCTTTTTGGTGCATTCCATTTTGTTCTTGCATTCATCCATCCCTTACATTGAATGAATTAATTAATATGCGTGTTGTTGAACACGGATAGCAAATTCTTGAAATAATCCCATGTTAATAACAAATTGTAATCTACAAATGTGAAATTGAGACTCTCATACTCAGAAACTATAATGACCACTTATTAAACCGACCTAGAATTAAGATGTGCTGTTTATAATTTGTAATAGAACTTCAGTGAAACTTATCTAATGTGTCAATATCTGGTGATGTGTAACGTAACCGTGCGTACTATTATGAATAATCAACATGTACTATGTATTTTAAGAATAAAAATACATTAAGATAGATTGTATCATACGATGTGTAAACCTCCGGATTGTGATGTCATGTTTGGTATCAAATTGACGGAGAAATCGTCATAAACCCAAATAACCAAACTTATATGATATAAGGTATATATAATATATAAATATTTGAACTTTATATATTAATAATATTGTAAATATTCAGTCTATTTAAGCTAACCTTTACCTAGTCATCAGCAGTGTATATAGCAAGGTTGTCTAACAATTTTTTGTGATGTCAACGCATCCCTTCCTCTTCATTCTCTCCGTTATGTGGTTCTATTGAAGCCACATAAGTTGCATTTTAATTTTACCTCTCGTTACAGCCCATGTGTGGATCACCCCAGATGCATCTCCTCTGCTTCCTCATCAGTGTTGTACAAAGTGCCTCCCTCTCTTGAACTCTCCAGTGTGCCCTGTGTCCAATGTTCTTGCCTGGACCACCCTACTTCATTTTGACTCCTCGTGGTCTATTTCCTTTAATAAACCACGTTTTGGTTTCCCCCCAATATCTGCCTTCACTTACATGTCCTTGCCATCAACATGACAAATAGAATACAAAGTAGGCTATTAATAAACTTCATTAACCAGTTAGTAATAAGTTGTACATTATTTAATTTCAATGAGGATAGGCTACATGAGAACTGTGTTTGAAATTTACAGATTTGCATCCACTGATGAAATTCAAATCTGCCACCAGTATACTGTATATCCACTGTATTGTGCATGGGTATGCTACATATGTTGGCATGAAGTGGCCTATGCATGTAGTCTTTCACTAGCAGTTAACTACAGCCATGGAAAAAATTCCACTCAATACTTTTTTAAAAATCTGCATTTTTAAATCCTGGTTTAATCATGATTCAGCAGGCAGAAGGCTATGCTGAGCAGCAGGTTGCTTTCAGGTTCAAGAATAAAGTTATGCAGGGAACACTGGGAATGACCAGAAACCAGCCAGATAAAAGGCGGAAGCAACATTCTAATGTCAGAGATGACTGTTAACTTTTCCGACAGTTTCTCATGAATCGGAGGATGACATCAAGTGACTTTCGAAAGGAATGGGAAACATAAAGTGCAGGTGTGAAGTGCACTGCTAGGACATTTCATAACAGAAGTCTAAAAGCAGGACTGATGTTCCATAAAGCAAAGAAGAAGCCCTTCATTAATAAGAAATGGAAGAGCCAGGCTGCAGTTTTCAATAAAAATATATTATTCGCAGACACCAATAATTTGAGAAATGGGTGAAAAAAAATTGTGCTGTAGTCTCAATTTTTTTTCACGGCTGTATATACATACCTGTATCTTGAAATTATATATATTAAATATACAGTGACAAGGACAAAATGCTCCATGCCATTTAGAAAAGGTCCACAAATCTGAAACATTCTGATGTCATTCATTTAGTTTTCCCATTTTCTGTCATCATTATACTGCTTTCGGCACTGCGCAGATGATGTGGTGATGCCAGAAAACGAGGACACAATTGCTTTATCCCAGACCCACTTTACCTCCAGTCAATAACAGAGGGTCCCCAGGACTGGAGTTGAAAACACTGTTTTATTATTGGCTGATTGAGCGGTCATCCCAAAGACCTGCACCCACAACAGCCCCCCCAAGAAACACCTCTGAAATAGCAAAATTGATTTGGACACGCCCATAAATGTTAGTCTCGCCTTGTGCATTACAGTTTGCATTCCATTGTCAAGACAGGGCCTTTAGATGGCAGATATCTGTGTTCACAGTATGGTGGCTGCAGGCTTCATTCTCCCTCTTGGCTGCCCTCTGCTGGCAGTAGCAGGTTGGCAAAATGTACCTTGGGTACTTGGTGAAATTTCTCATGGGGGAATTTTTGGTTTCTGGAGAGGTGGGTAGTGTGTATAAGGTAGACTTGTAATAATATTTTCATTATAGTGTAGTATTGTCATTCAGCGAAATTCAACCTAATTGCATTAAAACAAGTTACACAAAGCTCCATTGACACCAGATAAAAAGCCCGGCCGTGTCAATGTAATCATGCAATTCTTTTGGGAAATGTGGGGATTATAGGGGATTATACTGTGCAAACAGCCTGTATTGCAACATAATATGCTTTGTCCCATTTTCTTAATATGGAACTCACTTTGTGTCATACTTTCTGACTGTGTGATTGTGGGCACGTGAAAATAAAGCATGGTTTATAGTATATGACACACAGCTCTCCTGCAGCTCAACTGATTGCACAAGCAATGTAGAACTTGTGGGTTCTGAGATACAAATGTAATGTAGAAATATAAATGTATGTCTTGCACACAAAAAAACAAAAATGGGTGAACAGGATGACTGCCCCTATACTGACACTGTGTTTTCCTGGGCTTTTTAACAGTGTGTGTATATACATGTATAATTTATTGCAATTAACCAATTTTGGCTTTATAAACTTATTATCTATAAAGGATTTTATGCCTATTATATTATTTTATATATTTTAAACGACACTGATACAGTGGAGGCTCACAAAATTGCCATGTTAATAGGAAATATTGAAGTTGTTGAAGACAGTGTTGTCCCATCAGGGCCACATCACATGCTCAATGTTACTGTCATTCTTGAATATTGTCATGGATGGTTTTCCACTATCCTGTTTGCCACTGAACTTTGAATACCCCAGGATTTAAGGTACACTTCTGAAAGGTTATCGATTTACAATGGGATGTCATAAGAGTTCCTGTAGGTGTGATGGTCAAGTGTCCCAATACTTTTGTCCATATAGTGTATATTTGTAAGATGTCTCCAATCTACATGCTGCTTTGTTTATGCTGCCTAAGCCATGCTTTACAAATTATCCATCCATCCATCCATTTTCTGTTGCTTATCCAGAGTTGGGTCGCTGGGGTAGCAATCAAAGCAGGGATGCCCAGACTCCCTCTCACCAGCCACCTTCTCTAGCTCCACCAGGAGTATACCAAGACGTGCCCATGTCAGCTGAGAGATTTAATCTCTTCAATGCGCCCTGGGTCTGCCCCAGGGTCTCCTCCCAGTTGAACATGCCGTAAATACTCCTCCAGGAGGGTGTCCAAGAGGCATCCTACATAGATGCCCGAACCACTGACCAACAACTGACTCCTTTCGATGCAGAGGAGCAGTGGCTCTACATTGAGTTTGTCCCAAAAGTTTGAGCATAAGAACGTAAGAAGATAAGAAATTTACAAATGAGAGGAGGCCATTCGGGCCATTAAGCTTGTTTGGGGAGAACTTAACTAATAGCCCAGAGTTGTTCAAATCTTACCTAGCTGTGATTTAAAGGACCCCAGGGTTTTAGCTTGAGCTACACGAACAGGAAGACTATTCCATACTCTAACTATACGCTGTGTAAAGAAGTGCTTTCTCAAATACATTTTAAAATGTGCTCCCGCTAATATCCACTTATTCTAGTCCACAAGTTCTAGTATTTAAACTAATATTGAAGTAGCCATTTGGCTGAATAGCATCCAGACCTGTTAGAGTCTAATATACCTGGATCATATCCCCCCTTAGTCTCCTTTGTTCACGACTAAACAGATTCAGCTCAGCTAACCTCTCCTCATAAGACATTCCTCTAAGACCAGAAATCATTCTTGTAGCCCTACACTGCAATGTAGCCAAGGCAGCAATGTCCTTTTTAAGGTGTGGTGACGAAATCTGGACACAAAATTTTAGGTGGGGTCTTACCAAGGAATTGTATAATTGTAGCATCACCTCCCTTGACTTAAACTCAAACATCTAGAGATGTAACCCAACATCCTATTGGCCTTTTTCACTGCTTCCCCACACTGGCATCTCATGCTATCTCTAAGCCCAGACACCCTGCAAAGGAAACTCATTTCTGCCACATGTATACTCAATCTCTTCTTTCAGTCTCTACCCAAAACTCATGACCATAGGTAAGGGTAAGAATGCAGATCAACTGTTAAGTCGAAAGCTTAGCTTTCCAGCTCAGCTCTCTCTTCACCATGACAGAATGGTAAAGCTTGCACTAAGCAGCTGGAAGATGTGTTCACCAACATCTTCAACCTCCTGCTGAGACAGCATCCACCATCATTTATGTCCCCAAGAAAACAGTTGTCGCCTGTCTGAAGGTCTATCGCCCTGTTGCACTGACATCAGTCATCATGAAGTGTTTCTAGCGGCTGGTCAAAAATCACATCTGCTCCTCCCTTTCTGACAGTTTAGATCCTTTTCAGTTCACCTTCAGAACAAACAGGGCCAGGTGGCAATTTCCTGCTCGCTGATCCTGAATACGGGCACACCACAGGGCTGTGTACTTGGTCCCCTCTTGTACTCGTTAACTCATGTTAAAAATTACATTAAACTTGACTTGACTTGAAAGGGACACCAGCTTCAAGTTCCTCAGTAAGAACATCACAACATCACAATCATGGACAACACATACAGACACTGTGGTCAGGAAAGCTTGCCAGTGGCTCTACATCCTGAGGAGGCTGAAGAATTTTGGCATGAATGTCAAAATCATGTCAGCCTTCCACAGATGCACAGTTGAGAGCTTGCTGACAGGCTACATTACAGTATGGTATAGGAGCTCCTCTGCCCACAGCCAGAAATCACTACAGAAAGTAGTGGAAACAGCTTAGAACATCACTGGCAATAGTCTCCCTGCCATTTACCTCCAGCTGTGCCTGCAGAAGGCACACAACATCATCAAACACCATAGCCACCCAGCACGCTACTTGTTCTCTTTATTACTGTCTGGCAGGCAATATAGTAGCATGGCTCCTCAGACTACCAGACTCAGGAATATATTTTACCATCAGACTGCTAAACTCCAACACTTAAAACTGTACAACCAACAACTGGTATTATATACAATTATTCTCCAATGTGCAATTATTGATACTACGTCACTTTCTCAGTGTGCAATACTGATGCATGCACTTCAATTTTTAATTTTAACTTTATTTCATCCATCCTCTTATCCTCCAATTTTGAGAAAATTGTTTTCCTGTTTACCCTCTTGTCCAACACATTTCAGTGTAATGTTTACCCTATGTTAAGATATATATGACAAATGAATTGAATTGAAATTCAGAGCCTCTCATAGTCACCACCCGTCCTGTCCATCCTCTGGTATGTAGATCAGCTGACAAAAATTTGGCGTTTTTGTTGAGTTTCCTTCAGGAGTTATGATATTTTTTTAAAAAGAATGGACTGTCACTCGACGAAGAGACACAATACCAAAGGAGTCCAGTCTTCGTCTCTCCTCACTGGATAGCGTCCATGTCTCATAGCCATACAGCAAGACAGGGAGCACCAGGATTTTAAAGACTTGGATCTTCGTCCTCTTGCAAAAATATTGGGAGTGCCACAGACCCCATTCCAGCTACCTCATGACCCCCCCCCATACTATTCCAATCCGTCTACTGACTTTATAGGAAGAGTCACCAGACACATGAATGTTGCTGGCAAGGTAAACCTCTTGACCAGGTCAACATTCTCCCCGTAGACAGATACACTACTGATAGCTGTGCCTAAGAAGTCATTATCCAGGATACTCACAATCCCAGACACTTAAACTTCTCTCTCAGTCTCTCGAGAGCTCTGATCATAGCCTCCATTGACTCCGCTAGGATCACTGTATCGTTGGCAAAGTCAAGATCACTAAGTGTTTCTTCACCAACGGAAGCTCTAAAGCTGCTAGACCCCACAACCCTGCCCAACACACAGTCCATACAAGCATTGAACAGAGTAGGAGCAAGAACAAATCCTTGACGAATCCCAGAATCAACCTCTTAGGCATAAAGCCAGACTTCTCCGGTTACTGACAGGCAAGCAAGTGATCACAGATAGTGTTAAGGATGACCCTGGTAAGGACCTTACCTGGCACTGAAAGCAGTGTTATCCCCCTGTAGTTGCCTCAATCCATGCGATCACCCTTCCCTTAGGACTACAAGTCCAGTCAGTTGGGATGACACGTGACTACCAAATGGAAACAAAGATTGCCTACAATGCCAGGAGGACAGCCTTACCACCAGCCTGGAGAAGTTTACCCCAGATACCACAGATCCCTGCGGCCTTCTCTGCTCCAAGTTGATTCACCACCCATGCAATCTCAGGGGTGGTGAATCAGCTAGGGGCAGGGAAGGACGCAGGGATCTGTGGTATCCGGGGTGAACTTATTATCACGCTTTCCCGTAAAATTAACTAGTTTACATTTTTAACCCATACAGTTTTTAATCCATTCTGCATAATTACAACACTGTTGAAGAAAACCACATGCTTTCTCCAAAAATTACTTTGTGTAACTCTTGCTAAAATTAAATAAAATACATTTTTACAGTGTTAAGAAAGTTTCATGTTTATTATTCTAGAAATTATTAAAGACAACTTAGATGCTATAAAATGCTTTCTGACTGACCTTACACTGTTACACTGTTATTATGTCTGTGTATGGGATAAGCAAAAAGACAATTTTCCAAAGGGGATGGGTAAAGTATCTCTATTCTATGAAATAATTTTATAGGCAAACATAGATATTATAAACAATTTTTATGCAAGGGTATATTTGAGATTTTGTGTTCTTTGCTAAACCTTTTCACTTAAACCAGAGTTAGATTTATATTTCCTGTTGCTGGTCTAATACTAGCGAACAAAGAAAAAAAAAGATACGCTTAATTTAATATTTTGTGGCACCACATTTTGCAGTAGTTACTGCCAACAAATGATCTCTGTACTTCACAATGAGGCATCTGCATTTGCCAACAGGAAGTTTGGCACACTCTTTTTGAGCAAACTGTTGAAGCTGTCGCAGGTTTGAAGGGTGGCGTCTCACCCTGCAATTTTCAGATCTTTCCATAGATGTTCAATTGGGTTAAGATCTGGGCTCATGTTCCATCAATCATCGCTTATTTGAGGGACAGGACACTATTGAAAACTTGTGGTAAGTGCATGAACATGCATAAAAAGTGTCTAAGTGTGAAGCAAGTGGGACAAATGGAGCAAAGCCCCAGTTCCTGACCATTTGCTGGGATACTAAAGCATGGCTAGGTAAATCAATTCTGCTGGCTTTCAGATGTGGCCAATTATGCCTGAATTTTTCATTTTGTCTTCTTAAGGTGTGTTTGCTACCTAGCTATATTATATACTTGTCGCGTATTGGCGGCATTGTTCCCCACTGCCAAGCTGGGCCTTTTCATGCAGCCTCATAACTGACTTACACTGCACTTGGCACCATGTGTACCTCAGCCTGTTTCCCCAAGACCCAGTAGCCTTTTCTCTTTCAGGAATGAAGGACAACTTTCACAAGTTGACCCACTATAGTGGTGTCATCTGCAAATTTGACGATGGTGTTACTGTAGTGGGTGGGGGCACAGTCATGAGTGTACAGAGAGAAGAGCAGGGGGCTCAACACACAGCCCTTGGGAGAGCCGGTACTGATGCTGATGGCTGAGGAGTGAGAGTCCACCCTAACCCTCTGTATGTGTTCTGTCAGGAAGTCTTTAATCCATAGACAGGTGGAATATGGAAGTTCTGCAAGAGCTAACAGCTTATAGACCAATCTGTGAGGGAGGATGGTGTTAAAAGCAGAGCTAAAATCAATAAAGAGGAGATGTGCAAAGTTCCCCTGGAGCTCCAGATGAGACAGGGTAGCATGGAGAGCAACAGCAACAGCGTCCTCAGTAGACCCTATATTCGCCCTATAAGCAAATTGGTACATATCGAAGATGGGACGGATGAAGGACATTATATGACTCTGAAAGTCTTTCAAAGCACTTCATCGGCACCGGGTTGAGCGATACTGGCCGATAGTGATTCAGGCAGGTTATGGGTGATTTCTTTTGGTAACAGGACTATGGAGGAGGATTTCAGACAGGGTGGAACTGAGGCCTGGGACAGTGAAAGGTTGAAGATCTTTTTAAAAACTCCAACCAGCTGCTCTGCACAGTTCCTCAGCACACCTTCAGGAATGCCATCAGGACCTGCTGCCTTCCTGGGATTGACAGCCTGGAGCGAGTGTTTTACCTCATGTTCCTCCACCCTTTGTGTGAGGGTGATGTTGTTGTGGGATGCAGCTGCATATGTAACGGCTACCTTTGGTAATTCCACCTCATACCGTGCCCAAAATTGGTTCAGCTCCTCTGCATCACCTTCAGCAGCTCCATGACTGGTCCTGTACTTTGTTATGTGCTGGACTCCCTGCCAAACTTGCCTGATGTTATTACTGCCCAGGTGCTCCTCAATTCTCCTCCTGTAATCCCTTTTAGTCATTCTGATGCCTCTCCTCAGATTAGATCGTGCCACACTGTAGAGGGCCTTATCTCCTGACTTGAAGGCAGTGTTCCTCTCCTTTAGCAGCTGCTGAACCTCTCTTGTCATCCAGGGCTTCTTGTTTGGATAGACATGGATACATTTCTCCACTGTGACAGTGTTAATGCAAGTACTTGAACTTAACTGCATAAATGAACACACTTATGCTTTCAAAATAGAAAGTTTAAGTACTGAAGTATGCGAGACTCACAGTTTGCTTACTAATCATAGTGATGTAGCAATGCCTTCAACAGAAAGGTGCTGTTTTTAAAATAAAGGTGTGATCGGGAACAACTTCATTCTTTTATTCTTTAATGTTTTATTTCATTTTTTTCTTTGAGGCTATTATTAACTAATCAGAAAAATGTAATTCATTAATTGACGTTGCTGAAGTCACTGAAGTGTAGACTCAATCAACAACACACACACACACACACACACACCACAGTATAGACAAGCTTTTCTGGTGAAATGTCTTCAGGATTGAAAAAAGGAATCTATAGCTGCCTTTGATTAAAGCCCTTAAGATTACCATGTCCTGGACAGCTGACCTACACATGTTATAGGTCCACAATAAAGGTGGGAACTGTTTTGAAAAGATTTATTGCGGTCTCACTATTTTTTTACAACAGGATTTTAACAAGGGTGTGTACACTTTTTATATGAACTGTGTAAATAACCCCAAGATTTAAAATGAAGCAAACTGATATTATAGATTACAGTGGTACCTCAGTACTTGAACTCATTAGAACTTCTTAAAACTCGAATTTCTTAAAAGTCAAACTAACCAATTCGAAAAAAATGACCTAGAACTTAATCTGAATCTCAAAAGTTAAACCCTAAATGCTGAAGATGACTTGTACATGCAGGGAAATGAGTCACATGGCATGTCTCTCAGCGGAAACAAAGGGCAACGCTTCAGTCTTAGCCTCGCATTCACTGTGATAGAATCGCTTGTTGATGATACTGATTTTTTTTGTTGAAAATATCAGGTAATACGGTGTACTTTATATCATTTTGGTAGCTATTGCTCACCAAAAAGTTATGCAATAGTTGTACAAATGTTACAACCTAAAAGTTTGCAACTTACAAACAAATCGACGAATGCAGAGTAATAATAAAAATAAACAATGGGCCGCATGGCATAGTCTAGTGTTGGCGCAGTGTTGGGGTACATTCTTTATAGTTTTGAAAGCCATTAAGAAAAAAGTTATGCAAGGTATTTGTTTTCTCACTTTACAAATTAATTGTTTTAATAAGTGTGCTTAGATGTGTTTAGTATATATGCTCTTCTTGTTTTATCATGTTGTGCAATACCTCAACAGCCGAAATGTGAATATCTACCCTGAATATATTTGTCAACGTGCAATCACTTTACAATTGCTGTGCAATTCCACTTGTAAATATCTCTCGCTCTACCATAGAACTGTTTACTGTTTACCCCCCCCACCTCATCCTACCCCCTATCTGCACTACTATCTGACGTCACTTATAGATACTTACTGTAACTTATTTATTGTTATTTGTATTGTTAATATGTCTCTATATGTTGCACTAAGTAGAGAGATGCTCTTAATCTCATCGCACATGTATATAATGTAAATTGTATATGTGTACAGTGACAATAAAAAGCATTCTATTTTATTCTATTCTATTCTATTCTTCTTCTATTCATTTTGTGTTTAAATGCTAAATAAAAACCATATAGGTGTAATTTTTTGGGGTGGCAACCAATTAATTGGTTTACCATTATTTCTTATGGGGAAAATTGGATCTTTTTAGGGTTCAAACCCAAGTTTTGAACAGATTAAGTTCCAGTTCTGAGGTACCACTGTATATAGATTTGTGTGTTGTGTATATTTTATATGCATTTGTGTTCTATGTATATTTTGTATGCATTAAGGCTTGTGTATTTTTTGCTTCCCATGTGGGTGGTGGGACCTTTTGTCTTGTGAGGGACTTCTGGATCTCCAGATATCAGGATATTGCCATTGTGCAATGTGCAAGCTAAGCTAAGCAGAAAACATGTATTTCTTTGCAGTTTATGTTTATGTAAATGGTTTTAGCACCTTACGCTAAAGGGAAAAACTTTTACATTGGTTTTGTTTTCTTGTAATTTATTTTAAATAAATCAACCACCAATTTAGTCTCTCTCTGCGGGAGAATGATACACACCATATCCTTCTGTATTATATCTTCATTCATCTATTTCAAAGAAATTAAACTGAAGTTTAACTTTCATGAGAATTACCTGTTATAGTAAATGTAGGTATATGGTACTGTTAAAAAGTCAGAAAATACAGGTATGCCATTATATAAGAAACTGAACAATGGGAGTGGGGCAGAAAAAAAATTGGTAGCCAACTTTAGTTTTTGATTAAGATTGTCATATGTGTGATCATTATTCTGATGAGCAATGCATTAGACAGCATGTGAAATATTTCACCAATGCAGTCAACTTCATGCTATAAATTCTTGTGAAGGTCATCGATAGGGTTGGGTATTGCCAAATAGCCCATGATACAATACTCATCATAATACAAGTGTCACCATTCGGTGCATCACAATATTACCATTATACTCTGATGTGTAACACTCCAATAATGGAACTCCTGAAACATAAAACCCAAATTTATTTTTAACCACTAAGAATGAGTCAGTACCTTGAATAAAGCTGTTCAAATCTGTTCATCTCCCTGTTGCAAAAACTATGGATTTCTTAATAAGCGCACATTACTATTTTTAAATGTGGAAAAAACCATATAGAATGGAACATTTATTCTTTCAAAACAGTAGTAGACACTTCATAGATCTTTTTCATTGCAAAGCACTTAGCATAAGCTACATTAAAATATGCTGTTTATCAACATATGTTGAAAAAATGTAAAAATAAAACACTTAACTCTACCGCTGGTGTTAAATAGTACTACAATAAATTCATAAATTGATACAAAAACTGTGGCAAACTGAATCGTGATTTCATGATTAATTGCAGCAATTGATATTTAGTCATTAACCTGTTGGTCTTCCTGATACACTGGGAATTTTACATTTTAATCAACACAAACCACTAATTTGCATATTTTCCTGCTTTCCACAGGAGGTTGTCTACCATAATGGTTCTTTTAAAACTTTCAATTTCTGCTGCCCAATTACTAACGATAGTGCTCCAACGGTTATGTTACATTTTTCCGTATTTTAGGATACTTACTATTGTGAAATACGTAACACAATGTACAGGATGGTAGGTTATGTTTAATTTGCAACAAGAGGCAAAATCACAATGACAAAGAAAATTACACTGAAACTACACAATGAACATTTAAAATCCAGCTCAAAAAAGAAATAAAAGCACAATGTCTATTAATCTCCTATACAGATGCCAAGTAATATGGGATATGTACTTTTTCATTTATGACTGAAGACAACAAAAAAAATTTTAAAATTAAATGTATGGTAGTAAACACCTAGGCTAAAGCTATACAAACATGAGACGAATATCAAATAACTATATTAATTTACAGAATTTGCATCTAGATTTAAACCCTAAATCCTACAGTTAAGCAGTAGTACTATTTATGAAGTAACTGGAATGAATATAAATGAACCACTAGTAATTAATGAATTTCAGAATTTTCACATATCAGTATTCCTGAAACTGTACAATTTCCATGAGTACAAAAACAGCACCTATATATTTTATATTCACTACGATGTGAAATGTGATTGTTGAACTAGTTAAGTCAAGACATGCAATTTCAATTTTACTGAAAAATGTTAAAGAACGGTAAAAATTCACAACTACATACTAGCTTCACGGCGTTAAGATGGCCACAAACTTCAGATTAAATTGACAGAATCAATGTCATTTTATCAATAAGCAAACATTTATTTGTTCTGATCTCACCCACTGTCCACGATTGGCCAACATAACTTGGGAGCACAGGGTTAGGCAACAGTACTGATTATGCCGTTTCCAGCATGCTTTGCAGAACATCATCCGTATACATAAATCATCTAAATTAAGATTTGTATCTGTGTATAATAATAAATATTGTAACCCTATAATGTTTGCAGTGGAATGCACATTTAGTTAGTGTGTAACCGTGTGTTATGTAAGTTGCTGGCTTTCCTGTCTGTGCTGGTAGTATTAGACCAATTTTCATTAATGAAGACAGCAACTTCTACATTAAAATAGAAATCATCTCCTTTATTAAAATGACTCATGTACTTGCCATAATACATTTATTTGTACTCTCTATGTAGTTTTGCTGCAGTATTCACCAATGTTTGATTTTGTTTTTTCTGGATGTCATTTGATCTGTGCAACCACTGCTCATGCATCACGATATTGGTAAAACAACATTGATTCTGTGGGTAGTATGCAGCCATCTTTATACAAGTCACTACTGAGTAAAAAGTACAGATTAATCATAGCTTGAATGAACTTGATGTTTTCTTGTTTGTAGTCTGAAACCTCCAGATGAACCACTCATAAACTTATTTTATTATACAGCCATTCCTGAATTCTTGGTAAACATCAATCGGTGAACCTTTCTTTTGTGATTCTTAAGAGACTTCAGGCTAGGGTAGCTGCGCTGGCAGATGTGGCAACGAAAAGCCTGGGTGTTACTGTGGGTGATTAAATGTTTCTGGAGCTCCTTGTTACTACTGAAGCTATGTGTGCATAC
>JAABNX020000151.1:2849371-2869876 GCA_015163995.2 Mormyrus lacerda
TATCTGCGACTGAAGCTCTTCCCACAATTGAGACATTCAAACCTTTTCTTGATTCCTAGTTGCGACTTGGCTTTTATTAACGGTGCGTTCTGAATGTGTTGCGGCACTCCGCTGCAGGGCAAATGACTTTGGTCCACTTCAGATGTCTGGATTGGATGATTCAGCTGACTGGATGTGAATGGAAGACCATCTCCTAAACCAGGCTTCCTGAAAACAAACTCCTCTTTATTATTACTGTGCTCTGCCTCAACTAGAAGATCATTGTCTGTTTCATCAATTGGCATAGTCCAGCGTTTTTTCTCTTCCTCTGCCTCTACATTTTTCACCTTGCCTTCTGTTTCAACCTGTCCCATATGCTTTGAAGCTGAATACTCCTGTGTGGAAGCAGCCCAGCCTTCCAACTTTGTTTCTTGCAGTTCTGCTGAGTTTTGTCTAACTGATTTTGAAGTGAAAGGCATGAAACCTTTAGGGGAGCCTGGCCAGACATCTAAGTTTATTCCTGGGTTCTTTGCTAGCATGCTGAGAGAAACCTCTGGGCCTCTTGGAGAGTTAGACTCAGTCATCTCCCTTTTGATTAGACTAGTGGCTTCAGTGCCTACAGAAGCATTCTTTTGCATGGGTGACTCACTTATTCCAACCATATTCTCAATGTCTATTCTTACATTTCCTTTTACCATATGGGCTTTGTCCTTTGGGAGACTGCTATCCACATGCTGATGGGAAAACAAATGACATTTATGCTTTTTTAGATTATACAGGCGTGTGTAACTGTGTTTGCACATGTTACATGAGAAAAGCCTTTTCTGCAGCTGTTTCTCAGGACTGCTCTCCATGGTGCCTTTTTGGCCATGAACTACCACATTTCCTGAAGAGAGGGGCATTACATCACCTACAGAGAATGGATCCTGCAGGATTCCTGCAGGCTCCGGTCCACATAGATGGTGGATCTGCATATTGGTTTTGCTAATGAGAAGTCGTTCGCAATGACGACAGCCCCTAATTTTTTCTTTCTTGTGTGTAGCATGATGAAATATGAGACTATCTATGTCATGGAAAATCCTCCGGCAGAGTCCGCACTGGTGTCTACCTTCTTGGCCATTTTCACTGACCCCAACTAACTTTCGACGCGTCTCAAGTGCCACCACAGGTAGAAAAACCTTAGTCAAACTAACAGTATTACCAGGATTCTTAAGAGCGCCAGCCAATTGCTGCTTCTGTTTAGTACCAGATTTACATAGTAATCTTCGTAACTGACTAATTGATGATCCCTCTATAGACTCAGAGGCTGTGACTGATGGTGTTCCCAGTGGTTTTGGTATTTCTTCCTTGTTAGCCATCAAAGCTGCCTGGGCTGGTGGCAATCTTTCTATGAATGCAGACACCAACATTTTCTTTAAGGTTTTCTTTAGTGGTTTTACATCCTGTTGATCATTTTGCAGAACCGCATCGCTATGAATGGGACTGATTGAGTCTGAGGTAGAAGTCACATCTGCAACACTTCTGTGTTCTAAGTCATCTTTTAGAGCTGTAATGGTTGGTTCCAAAATTAATTCAGGCGAGTTGGAAACAGGAATGGGCGCAACTTGCTTTACAGAAGGTATGTTGTTTAACTGTGCAACAGGTGAGGGAGCATGACTAAAAATCTCCTTATTGCTTACTTCAGAGACAGAGTCTTCAGTGGCTGACTGTGAGATTTGGGGGCTAGGTGGATGGACATTTGAAGATAGAATGGAATGAGAAGTAACATTAAAGCTCTCACTACAAGATGCATGCATAGGGTCTGAATGGATGGGGTTTTTTACACTCTGTCCTACTGCTTTCTCCTCCTTTATTGCCAGGGGCTCCTGTACATCCATCTGTGTCTTATGTAACTGTCTATGTTCAAGCATGACATTGAAATCTTGGAACTTATTCCCACACTCACAGATGTAAATGGAGGAAGAGGCAGAGATGGGTGGGCTAATGCAATGATGCTTGTCCAAAAGATCCTTGCTGGAAAACGTGCTTCTACAATTGTTGCAGGAAACTTGGAGAGTGGGTGGTGGTTGATTCCCATCAGGTGAGTTGGTGTTATTTGCATGAGATGCCTGGTGCACGAGTAAAGAGGAGAGACCCGGAAAGGTGGCTGAACATGCCATACAGCGATATGTCCTCGATGGCAGGGAGCCATTATCTCCAGTTTCATGAATTCCCAGCATCTGAAGCGATCAGAAATACAGACCCTGGGGACCTTGATGTGTGGTGGGATTCAATCTCTCCCTATAAACTCCACAATTAAAGAACAACAGAGAAAAACATTAACATGTTAACTTTAAGCAGGAAGTATTAAATACTAGTTTATATAGATCATAGGACACTTGGACAAAAACAGGCTCTGAACAACTATATGTACTGTAAATCTTACTCATTGCGGAGTCAAAATATTACCTATGTAGGCAATGCACTGCTTTATGATCATTTTCTTATTATTTGACATGTTATTGCATTAATGTATAGCATGATACACGCTAAAATCACGAATCACGTGAGTGGCACCACAGCACAGCGTGCTGATACGCCGCCTTCAAAACCCCAATTTAGTCACGCCCTACCTTTATAACATGACAATACTACGCACATTAAATGCCACACGTGGTAAAATATAAACTGACCATATTAAATTTTGTTGTATTGCGCATGTCAAGAAAATTATATTGCAACTATGAATTAATGCAAATACATGCAACTACAAAACGAAAAAGGTATAGTGTATTTTCAGAGAATCCCGCATGCCTTTATGGCAGGTATTGGGTATCTCGTTAACATGCTACAATTACTTAATGAGAAAAGAAATATTTTATGTATAAATCACTGCCTTTCGTCAACAAGCGATATTGCACAGCCTTCGTTATGCTAGCTGGCTAGTGATATCTTTCTGTAATATAGCGAGGTACTTCGTTCAAATTCATTTAGATTGCAACATCAACGACCTTAATAATAAACAATAACTTTTTATATTCAACCACGATTTTTAAATTACCAACCTTTTCTTATTAGTAGTCCTTTTGCAAGTCTAAAAGGTTCCGCTTTAAATCTATTACAATGGTATTTGAACGATG
The DNA here is from genome assembly GCA_015163995.2 of Mormyrus lacerda. Taxonomy (NCBI): domain Eukaryota; kingdom Metazoa; phylum Chordata; class Actinopteri; order Osteoglossiformes; family Mormyridae; genus Mormyrus; species Mormyrus lacerda. The sequence goes on from JAABNX020000151.1 coordinate 2,852,470, forward strand.
AATCCACAGGAGGGACGACGACAACAAAAAGAAAAACAACATACGTTAACTACGTTTACGAAGAGCCGCTGGTGTTTCTTTTTCGACTGAATGGAACCAAAGCAGCCTTATAAGAATATAAACGGGTATAAATTGCAGTTCTGCATGAACTTATGGAATTGCTCGTGCGTCCTTTAACACGGAAGTACAACACACCCCCTTGCGGTGGGAGGACTATTGACCTTTCAACATGCGCTTTTGGTCCGCGTACAGGATGTGGCGTAAATTTCGTCATTATGAAAGCGGGTTCACGCCACTCCGCACTAGAGCAAGAGTCGTGAATCCATTCTGCATATGCGTACACGGAAACGTCCATATTCCTCCGGTCAATCCGCGTAGTTTGCACATGCGCACAACGTGTTGTATTTATATTTTTATCCATCATATTGTTGCTAACTTTGGTCAGATGGATGGCATGAGATTTTCAGTTCGATACAAATCTGCACACACACACATTTACGCATTACTTTTGTCAGCTTGTTAATATTCTGTAGGGTTTTCAAACCACCCCAACGCTCGTCAAAAGCTTCTATGTTGATATTTAAAGTGGACGTTAGCGAGAAGTGTGAACCAGCCTTTAAGCCATGCCACATAGTGACTAAAGGCTGGTTCATACTTCTTCACACGCGTACCGGCGTTTTTGGCGCGTTTGACGTCATGGCGCGGCTCCGCGGACGAAAGCCTGCTGCACTCCAAATGGGCTGTTGGACGTCAGCTTCCGCGTTCATGGAAATGTGACTGGCTCTTTTCCGGTCTATGAAAAATGATATTGGTTTGTACATGCTGTTTACGGCACCTGTCCAAACATGATCAACGACGTACATCGCCTTTGTAAATCCTTCTCCAAAACACCAACGACTATATTAGGAAAGGGCTTTAAGATGTATGCCTCGTCTTGCATCCACGGATACGAAGGGGAGTCTTTATTCTTTTAACGTTGTAGCTGGGTTTAGTTATAGCCTACGCTAATAAACTTTAATCCTGGACAGTAATAGCGTATGCATAAGCTAATGAAGTATCTATGAATATACCCAGTCACTCTAACAGAAAATGTCTAACTCAATATGTGCTTAAATAAATATTTTGTTAATCTATGTTTGCTATTCTTGGTGTTTTGCTTCAAGATTAAAGAAGCACGACAAACCCCATAATGTAAAAGTAGGGCAGCACTGGTAATTTGTCAGAGTTCGAGTGCAACTGTTCAGCTTTGTGTTCCATTTGGCCTGTGTTATTGATTTTCATGTTGCATGTATGTTCCAATGGGGCCGTGCTTACTGTTTTCACGTGATCAGCCCATTAATTTTCTATGGAACGATTATTCAAACTTGATTACATTTGTGCACAAATAAACACATCGTGAAATGCTGTAGTAAATAATATGAAACGTGCATTAATAACTATTGTAAAATGTAACAATAAATTATGTAAAATGTTAGTATAAGTATGTTAAGAAAAAAATCTTCCTGTTTTATTTTTCGCTGGCTTTAGTTATGTGTTTGTTTAACGAAACTGCATATGGACGTCTTGGTGCAGTGGTTACAGCTATTGCCTCACATCTATGGTTTCAAGTCAAGGTTTCATATGTATGGAGTTTGTTCCTGTGTCGTAGTGGGGTTTGTGCCGGCCACTCCGGTTTCCCAGCCCATATGAGTGTGAGGACACTTAAAACTCGATTTTATCTTTTAAAATATTGTGCACTTGGTAATCAATCATGTTCGTGGTATTGTTTATATAACATCTGAAACACAAGTCAGTCATTTTTTGCGATGATAGTTCCTCAAACTGAAAGCGTGTCAGCCGTATTTCGCGCATGCGGATATGACGTCACCGCTTTATGTGCAAGGAGCCTATTTATTTACGCGCAGCTCTGGAAACACTGCGCATGATCGATTCACCAACGTTCACTTTAAATTTTGTAGCTAGCTTCCCGTCAGCCCTGGAAGCGGTTGCAAATTCAAATATAAACAAAGAGTATAAGATCAGCAAAAGGAATTGTCTCTTGAATACCCAACAAATAACCGGAAAACATTTTATGACTGTCCCTACACCTCTTTAAGGTAGGCGATGTGCGACGAGTACAGTAAGCGTTGTATGTGGATTTTTTTTTTTTTTACGTTGATCACCATTAGACGTACATGTCTAGTGAAAGTCTTTCGTGGAAGCTTCTCTCCCCCTGCCGTATTCTATGTTTACTCATGTTTTAGCTATGGTGTTAAATTTAGTTTGTTTATGTCTGTGTTAGTTCTTTGGTTAGAAATAAATAGTTGTGGCGTATTTTTTCACAGCGACTTGGACAGCTAGCCCGCCACAGATATAGCAAAGTTGATCATCCATTTGTTAAGTACGGTTTGAGGAGGTGAAGCGTGTTTATATATATATATATATATATATATATATATATATGAGAGGGATATGGACAGAGGGAGGCTACATATAACAGATAGTAGACGGTTTATATTTTACGGAACATGCTTTTGTCTTGGTAATTAAGCCTTTTCTATTAAAGTCGTAGTAAAACCTGACTAGCAAAAAGTTAATTCCAACAGAATCCTGCATGTACTTACCTTTATCATATGCTGTAGATGCCAAGCGCAGTGGTTTGTAGATAGTCTATTTAACAACACTGATGTTATGTGCGCTGCTGGATTCAGATACGTTGACATTATGCTTGTCATATTATTCTGTATTTTTATAAATATTATTGATTAGAGTACAAATTAAATCATTTGAGAATTGAATTTGTGATTTATATACATGCTGAAAACTAAAATTAGAATCAGATTTTAGTGAAATATATTCACGCACAGGGAATTTGTCTCCAGTTGTCAGCGCCTTGCATATATGCAGTTCATACATACACAGATTAAAAAAAGACAATCTTCACATACAGTCTGGTTGATGTATGCAATGTGTATGTGTGCTTAATAAATGTACCTACAAAGGTGTGTGTCAGTGGAAAAAATGTTGGAATAATATAATGTGTACAATACTATAAGTCCAACAGTAAAAACAGATGGGAAAACATTTTTCAAAATTATACCAAAAATTGACATATGTTGGCTAGAAAAATATACATGTGTATTCTTGCATTTTAACCAAAAATACTTGTATTCATAGACTGCCAGAAAGAAATCCAGCAAGCAGTAGGTTCAGAGACATTCCGCCATGGAGCAATCAATTAAACATGTTGTGGAAGAAGTACAGGTGACTCTGCCCCATGAAATTCCCCAGACCCCCAAGCGGGGCCGGGGCAGACCATCAGGACCTGTTCACATGAAACCTAAACAAGTTAATGCAGGAAAGCGTGGGAGGCCACGGAAAGAAGCAGGCCCTCCACCTTCAGTAAAATCTCTTGCACAAAATCAAGATCAAACCCTTAAGGTGGGTACAAAGTCAACCCCCAGAACTCCACGGAAGCAAGGTCAGCCTCCAAAAATTGACAAAGACCCAGTCCCTATTAAAACATCAAGAATAGTTCGGAAAAGAGGTAGACCTTCCAAGGTGAATAAAGATTTAGGATTGCTCCCAGGTCCTGGGTCAGAGAGTAAAGAAGGTCTCCCCAGTAATTCTATTAGAAGAAGGGGAAGACCAAGAAAAACACCACTCTCACCAGAGGGGGAGGAGAAGAGAAGAAAAATGAAAAGCAAACCAAAGGGGCCCAGGGTATGGAAGCCTTTAGGACGACCGCGCATTTACCCTCGCGTGGAGCCCCCAGTGCCATCCTCTCCTGCAGAGCCGAAAGGCAGAGGTCGGCCTCGCAAGACAAAATCAAATAAAGGTGCGCATTTCTGCAAGACAAAACAATTATGTAGTGCCGACGAGCCACCTGCCTTACCTGTCAGTAATCTTTCTCGTAAGAGAGGTCGACCATCAAACACTATTAAGGCCAAAACTAGCAAGGAAGAAGTTCTGTCCTCCATTAAACCTGAGAGGGAAGCAGAGCAAGACATGGGAAACCCACCTGGTACTAAGCGCTCTCGTCGTTCCAGTGGCAAAGAGTCTACACAACAACCTCCTCCATCTCCCTCCCTCAACAAAAGAGAAAGGAGGGATAGAAAGACAGAGGTGACAAAAACTTTTGAGGCAGGGGGGAGCCTTTCTGCTGTCAGCCAGCACAGAAGTCCAACCAGATCTCAACATATAATATCCAGTACTGACACAATTGTTTCAGACCGAAAGGAACATGATGATGAAGGGAGCCCAACGCTTGTCAATGAACGCACAAGTGCAGCCTGCCAGATGGTGAAGAAGACAACACAGGGAGACTCCGTAGTGGAGGAAAGCGTTGGCAAGAAGGGGGATGCTGGACGGAATGTGGCCATGCCCAAAAAAGCAAAAGTGACAAAGGGAAGCAGAATAGTTAAGTCTGATCAGGAGAAGACCCTGCGGGGAAGACAGGCACAGAAAAACATAAGTAGTATTTTGTAGACAGTTCAATGAATATGTTTTGACTAAATTCCATTTTATGTTTTTACAGTTTATTGATTAACCAGTTCATCATTTTCTGCTATTAAAACTTGTCTGTGAAAGACTGCATTAAGTAGTCTTGGTTTTTTTAAAATATAAGTTTACAGAAAGTTCTCCATTTAAAAGATTTCTCACAAGTAAAATGTAATGCATTTTTATTTACACTATCTAGTAAAAATCGATCTATTAAAATTCATTTGTTTTTTTTTTGTTTTTGTTTTTTTTTAAATCCCATAATCAAAATTAAGTGATTTTCATGTTGTGTCTTTAAGGAATACAGATGCTCACCGGGATCATATAATGAAGGAACTGTAGTGTAAAATGACTACAGAATGTCTATCTTGAACAACTAGCTTGTTGGCTTAGTTGTTATTGACTAAGGTTTTTTTCTACTGCATATTAACTCCTTAGTTAGATGGTCTTTTACTAACCTATCAAAAGTCCTGTTGGTGTAAAGGTAAAGCATGTAACTAGAAAATACCAGTACCTGCTCACTAGGAAATAATAGATATTTCAAAACTGGCAAGTGTACTAAAAGTATTTTTTTGTTTCTTTTAAGTGTACTGAAATGGAATACTTTAAGAATACCCAAGACTAATGGTGCACAAATGTTAAGTGAACATTTTTGCATACTAAGTAATTCAAATAAGTACGAAAATCTTATGCAGTTGCAATGGTGATACCCTGTATGTTGACATCTCTGAAATTCAAATTCAGTGTTTAATTCTGCAGGTGTACATGGTTTTTTTATTATCCGCATTCTACATTCAATAACATGCTGAACCAAGGAGTTGGTCAAATACAGTTATAAGTAATAGATCTGTATGGCATCTATTCTTAGAAAGTATTAACATTCTATTTTCAAAGTCTGTCTTTTTTTAAATAATAATTTTGCAAAGCAAAATGAATTTTTCAATAGAAATTTCAAATATGGTACACTATTAAACAAGTTCAACTGTTTCCTGTTTTAGTTTGTTTTGATGGGACTGCAACTTGATGTTGGTCACATTTTTTTCCCTCTTATTTTGACTAACATTTTTTCCAGTACTGAATTCTCTTTTTTCCAGAAAGGAAAAAAGATTTATTTCAAATTGCCTTTCTCACTGAGTTGATATTAGCGTTTGCATATGCTCCCATTGTTAAATTGTCTGTGAACTGCAACCTCAGCATTTTAGAATGACCCGTTAAAACCAAAGCATTAACAAAGGCTGTGGCATGCATACCGTCTTTACAAAGTATATGTTGTGAGAAAGTATATTGAGGAATTAGATATCTGTCTTAATGCTGATTTAAGTATACCATAAATTGATTGCGTCTGACTGTATTAGAACTGTATAAAGATCCCCATTTTTAAATGTGAAGGTGAATCATCATTTGGCTGTAACAAGGCCCTTTATGATACATTTTTACGCCTGTAAATGTTATGGATATGGCAATGTTTAGACATAATATACTGTAATATTTTAATAAAGGCAGATGGACGAAGAAAGAAATCGTAGTATTACTGTTGGGAATGTGAAGTGTTTTTCTTTGATTGTGACATAAAAAGTGACACATTTTGAAGAAATGCCAAGAGGGTGCATATGAATTTAGTCAATGGAGCTTAGCCAATTGCAAGATTAATTAAAAACAAGTGAAACATTTATAATTGTTTATTTAGTTCAGTACTCAGAAGGCCATAAAATATTTTGTATAATTGGAAGATCACTTTAGTTCTTTTAGTTAAAAAGAACCATATTCATTTGAATATTAGCCAAAATGGAGTATTTATATAAGACTGTTTCTATATACAGACCTGGACAAATTTCTTTTAACTCTTATAGCTCATTACATAATGCTTTATTTCTCTTGAAAAGTGATTCAATTAAAAACAATTGTCTAATGTATACCTGCATGTCTTTAGTATGTGACAGAGTAAAGCAATAAAATTGTGAAAAGAAGTGATTTGTTGTTTATTTTACAAATATATGCTAAAATATTATGGTTTATCAGTACCCCTTGCATTATAGTCATGTTTCTAACTAAGTGTTTAATTAGTATCACAAGTGCCTTCAAGCTTTTCATCAGCCATTCAGCCTATTTAAAGAGAAAGAACATGCTACTAGGTTGTTTGGTATTATTTGACCTCATTCACCAACCATTCTTACGAACAAATTTGTTCTTAAACCCCACATACGCACTTTTTTATGAAGATTCTGACATTTATAATCCGCATGATTGCCATTACTACCATATTTTTTATTAAAATACTATCATTCTGTGAACTGTGGAGTGAACAAAACTGCTATAACCAATTATTTTAAACAAACTATCATTACTGGAATGTGTGCACAAATGGTCTTGAGAGTGCGTAGGTTCTGTTCTTGAACAAATTCAGAAAAGAAAACACTGGTGAATGTTTGTAAAAAAAAGTGTGTGGGGTTTAAGAACAAATTTGTTCGTAAGAACAAGTTGGTGAATGACGCCCATTGTGTACACCACACTGAACATGAACTAGTGAAAGCAAAGGAGAGAGGGCTATCTGAGGAGCGCAGAAAGACTATAGCCATGTTAAGAGTAAAAGCTACAAGACTATCTCCAAACAGCTTCATGTTCCTGTGACCACAGTTGCCAGTATTATTAAAAAGCATAAGGTTAATTAGAGTGCAACCAACCTCCCAGGCCATGGGCACAAGAGAAAATGCAACGCCGGGTTGATCAGAAGGATAGTGTGGATAGTATTTGATGATCCAAGCAAACCAACCCAAGCTATTAAAATTGCGCTCCAAGATCAAGGTGCATCACATTCTGATTCCACCATCTGTTGCGTGTTGAACAGTAATAGGCTTCATGGAAGAGCCATTGAAGACCCATTATCCATGACCCAAAACGCAGTTAAAAGCACTGAAGAATGGCTGAGGAAAAAACATTGGACTATTCTTAAATGGCCTTCCATGAGCCTAGATCTTAATCTTATTGATCATCTATGGAAAGATCTGAAAGCCGCAGTGTGGAAATGCCGTTCTTCCAGCCTGAGATTGGACTTGAACAGTTTGTTAAGGAATACTGGGCCAAACTACCTATTGGCAAATACAGATGCTTCATTGTGAAGTAGAGATTATTTGTTGACAGTGATTGCTGCAAAAGGTGGTGCCACAAAATATTAAATTAAGGGTGCCATCTTTTTTGTCTGTGCCGTTTTCATTTGTTTAATTATATAAAATATTCAACTGAATTAATAATAAAAAGCAACATCTGATTTGTGTTAAATATGGAATAAACAATAAGGGATACCATTAAACTTTTGTCAGTTTTAAGTTATTTCAGAGATGTGTTTTTTTCTTTTCATTGGCCACTTTACTAGGTACACATGTTGAATATAATTGAACATTGAATTGAAACAATTATCTAATCAGCTGATCATATGTCAGCAGAATAATGTATGAAATCATACATATAGAACTTAGGAACTTCAGTTAATGCTCACATCAAACACCAGAATAGGGAAGAAATTTAGTGACTATGCACGTGATATGGTTGTTGGTGCCTGACAGGCTGGAATGGGAATTTCCGAAATTGCTGATCTGCTTGGATTTTCACGCACAACCATCTCTAGGGTTTATAGAGAATGGGACAGAAAATAAAAACATCTAGTGCATGGCAGTTCTATGCCTGAAAATGCCTTGTTGATGGCAGAGATCAGAAGAGATTGGCCAGACTGGTTCAAGCTGTCTGTGCGGAATATTTCAAGCACCTTTCTCAATCTATACCACAAAGAATTAAGGGTGTTGTGAAGGCAAAAGGGGGATCTAACTCAGAACTAGCAAGGTGGCCAGTGAATGTATATTAAAACAATATTTAATGTCTAGTGATTTAATTTGAAATAAAGTGTGGGAGAACATATTTAAGTAGGCAAGTTTGTTGAGGAAAGGTTAGAATTATATACTTCAACATAACTATCTCATTCCAGCCTTCAAGCATTTTTAATGTTATATTTACTAGTGATTTAAAATGGGAAATAAAACAATTAATGAAATGTGTCGTGAATTATTTAAAATGTGAAATAAAAACATTATTAATTTCAAAGTCAAAGTAAGCTTTGTTATCTCTATTATATACATGCACATAGAGAGATGTCATATATAGTTATTTCACTATTTATTTAAATTTGACACATCGTGAATTAATTTAATCTGTCAGTCTGAGTCATCAAAATGAGTTGGCGGGACTAACGGCAATCTTATGCAAGGCGGTTGGCTGTGTCTTTAGAAACATGCTGGTTCTGCCAATCGGCGATAGTCCAGCCAACTGAGTTTGATGGGTCAGATTGACAGTTAAAATTAATTCATAATGTGCCGAAATTGCCAAAATTAAATAAATAGTGAAATAATTATATATGACATTAAATGAATAAGTAATGTTTTAATTTCACATTTTAAGCAATTAATGACAATTTAATTAATGGTGTTTTTATTCTCCATTCTATATAATTCATGACATTTAATTAATGACGTTTTTATTTCCCATTTTAAATATTGTATTTATTTATTTAATTTTGGAGTTCTTGGACTTCCATAAATCTGTTCTCATTTTGGTTATTAAATCAATTGATTATTATTATTATTATTAATGACAATAATAATAATATAATTATTCCTGCAGTTCAGAAAAGAGTTAAGAAATAATCCCGATATAATAACAGGATTCAACGTCATTCATATTTCATGATTTCATCAGTTCTCCCTGCCTATCTCGTGCTGTCGGTCACCAGTGAGACAGCCACAAACTTCCGGCATGTCACCGCTGGCCATCAAATCAGATGCTTGCTGCAGAACAGCGACTTCCGGTTAGTCGCGGATATTGCATCTAGAAACAATAGAAAACCGTATGAAACTGGGTGGAAAAAACTAGCTAGATACACCTGTGCGTACTCTGTTGAGGTCACATATTAATAATGAAAATATGACATGGCGGAATTAGTTATGGTTTTATTCTTAGGTAACTCAGATAAAGCAGGAAAACAGAACCCGAGGCCGACAGTTTGGTGTGCTGCAGCTAGCTGGCTAATAGGAAAGATGTGCTGGTAAGTGACAGTAATTTTGACAGAGGATAATTAATACGAAAAACAAACGTAGTCACTCATGAGTAAATGTGATGAAACGCTGCAGGCAGAATTAAAAATCTAGCAGGTGAGAGATAAGCTCGTGAGCTTCTTGCAGTTATCTAACGTGGTTAAATCATGCCCTTGTAAAAATTAGTAATGCGATGGAAACCCCACGAGACATGCACATTATTTTACAATAAACTCAGTATGGTTTTTGTCGTATTTATCACATGCTTTTGAACTTGGTCCGATTTTGATGATTTCTGACAGTGCTAGTTCGCTCTTGCTTGGGGTGTTTCTTGTAGGAAGCTGTCAGGTTTCTATAGTATTATTTTGTTAAAATATTTAAATCCTTTACAATGTCCTTGAAGTGCGATTGAAAAAATGAATTTACTTTTGCTCCTGTTATGTTACATGCTATCTTATCCAACTAGTTAACCAGTTTTTCACACCTTTAATGTTATATGCATTTCATTTTTGGTATTTTCCGAATGCCTATATCGGTTACAGTTAGCTTTATTTTTGCTGTTGGTTGTTTAAGATCTGTTGCATTTCTGACACGTTTCTAGGGAATTTACATTTAGAATTGAACAGTGACATTGATAAAAAGTAATTTCTGATTCTTTTCACCTTTAGCGAAAATTATATGGGTTGGCCTGACTGAAAATATATCAGGGTGGTGAATTTTATTATTTTAACAATATAGTGCATAATTTGTACCACCATGAATTTAGGTTACCAAAATATCAAATCAAAATCAAAAAATCAAATTATTGGAAAAAAACAAATTCCAAATTCTAGGTCAAATTCATAATTTTTATTTGTCTCACACACAATTATGTGTGTTCTGTACTGCCCCCCTATTCAAATTTGACCCTTGATTCCAAATCCAGGCCTTGTTCTCAAGTCTCCCTGGTAGTTAGCATAATAATTTCTGGCTCTAATTGGCCAGAGGCTTCACAACTGGCTCTCAGCTAAAGGAAAGCTGGAAAAACAACAGTGCTTGGCCCTTGAGGACCATGATTTGAATAGCCCTATGTATGTGAAATTCACTACTACCTTGCTCCAGATTGTGAACAGGGGGCATAACTATAAAGATACATAAAATTAAACTATGCTGTAGTGGGCAGTAATTTGTAGTGGCTGGGATCCCTAATGATCTTAGTGGCCTTGAACCTGCATCATCTGATGTATATATTTTGAATGTTAGGGAGTGCAGTTGTGATTGTGCATTCAGTTTACCACACAACTCTATAAAGCCTTGTGGTCATGCTGTATGCTATTCCTGAATCAAGGTGGTGATGATCCCTGTTAGGATGCTTTTGATGGTAGCTTTGTAGAAGTTCTTTAGTATTTGATGGGGCAGCATGAAATTCCTGATACAGGCATTGGTGACCCTTCCTCACTAAGGAATCAGTGTGCAGGTATCCAAACAGATCTTTAGTTTTTTGAACACTGACACACTTGAGGCTCTCTGCCCTATCTCCCAAAGCATCCTTTATCCTGATGTGCTGGCAGATCCTCTGCTGTTTCCTCACAAAGTCTACAATAAGCTCCTTTGTATTGTTATTAGGAGCAGATGGTTTCCCTGGCACCAAAATAAGCTCTTCACCTCCCCCAGGTTGGCTGCATATATTGCATCTACATCGTCTCCAAACTTGACAGTGATGTTGGAGTCGATTGTGTTCAGCAGTTATAGATATTCAGGGAATACAGCAGGTGGCTCAGCAAACAGCCTTGAGTCATGTTGATGAGGTGTTTAAAACTTTTTGTATGATTTCTTGTCTACTGATGTTTTATTGTTGAGAGTAGTGGACTTGAGTTAAAACCATTAATGTCGTACATTGGGAATTTCTTGCATGCACTCAAATTTCATCAATTTTCCCACTGTACTGCACAAACCCAAGAAGACTAAAATTCTGCTTTGTAATTAAGCTTGTATTATATTGGAAATTGCTAAAGAAAAATCATAGCATTCATAGATGTTCTATTAGAGATACAACTATGAGTCACATTACTGTGGTCAGTCAGTCAGTTTCTGTTGCTTATCTGTATCACTGTCCATTTAATGAATTAATATTGCCATTGATAATTGATAACGTAGGCTATGAACTAGGGCTGTGCCATGTCATACCATCTACGATAACATCTGTATAAATTGTTAGGTGATTAAAAAAATGTCATATTGCAATATCAGTGATACAGACATGTAATGTATTTAGGGTTGCCACTAATAACTATTTTTCTATAGATTAATCTATCAACTATTTTACCATTGGATATATTAATCTAAACAATTAATTTTCCTACATAAAATCAAACTGACCATCTGATTTAAGTTGTAGGGCTTTAGATTAGACACCAGATTTTCAGCGGGATACGGACTTTATTTAAACCCACAATTTGATAAGCCTAAAATATTAATGACAAATATATTGTGATACCCATAAATTAGTAAACTGTATAAATTCAGCATATCCTTATACTTATTAAATTAGATTAGCGGAACATGCCACATTTGACTGTTTTGGTAAATCATGAAAGTAATAAGCACTGAAGTGCCGGTGAAAACAGGGACAGATCAGCAGGCCGTAGCATCTTTTCAAAGAGGAGTTATCGTTTATAAACAGCATGAAAAGACATAGTTGGTGTGGCTGTACTTTTTGCAATTTGAAGTCAGACATATTTATTAAACATAAGGATACACCAAATTTACACTGATTACTAACTTCTGGGCATTGCAAAGTGCCTCTCAATAATACTACTAAACTGCTTAACAAAATGTGGGAGTAAATAGATGTCCATATAGTACTGAAAAGCCGACTTCTGGACAAATGTTTCTCTTGCCATCTGAAGCTCTGTTGATTATTGTGCATACACTGTATAATCACATAGAATAGTTTTGTGAGACTGGGTTATACTGACATGCACATTTAATCTTTCACTGTGCTTTAGATGAGATGCTGACCGTTTTATGAAGTGCATCCTGGAAGCGAATCATTTCCCCAGTTCTACAGCTCCCATCTTTTAAAAGAGGCGATATTGTGGATAAACAAGGTAAAAAAACATTGGTGGTTACTTTTTGAAGTTTGAAGTCCAACATGTTTTTTATGTAAATATAGTTTTCATTTTTATTTCAGGTAACAAATATTTTTTTGAATTAGTTTTCATCTCAGTTTTGGTAACAACACTGATCCCAACAAGCTCAGTGTTAAAACACACACACTGGCATACCAGTCAACGTAGAAAAAGGCCAGATTTTAACATAACATTTTCTCAAACACTTACTCAATGGAGATTCTAAAGTAGCAGGCAAACAAATTTACGGCTTTAATGATGAATGTATCTGGCAGCTATAACGACAAAGGATTAAAAAAAAATCCTGACATCAATGACAGTAGCTCATTGGAAAGGAAGGATGGAAAATGCCTATAATTTTGTTTGCACTAATAAAAGCTGCCAGTTGCAATCACCAATAAAATGTTGTTATGTATATTTTTTTCTGAATCATAATAAATATTATTATAGCCGATTTCCTTGAAATATCATGATATAATTTTGAGGCTATACTATGAACAAGAAAGACAGTTAAAGGATAATCATGATGTGACATTGTGGAGTCCTCGTACGATGAAAACACCTCCATTTAAAATCTTTTTAAAGTATATGGCAAGGCGAAGAATTAACTCAGCTGAACATGAAATGGATATTCTGGGTTAGTGCCTGAGTTGGCGCTTTTGCATTAATTTGGTGAAGGGGGAAAATTATGAATTGTTCCTTTACTAACATTTATCATGTTCACTTGTCTTTTGCCTATTGCTGACTAGGATTGGCTCCATGTTTCCTGATTTTTTTTTTTTTTTTTTGGGGGATGTGGTAAGGAGTCCAATTTTAAGCAGTTTTTTACATTAACATATTAATAACATATAATGTAACTAAATAATAATCAGGGGTTCACATAACTGGTATGCAAGTACGCATTCACCTTTAAGAATGATGTGTGGCAATTGTTTGTAATCTTTATATAGTAACTTGACTTCATTTACGGTATATGGTTAAATGCAAGGTATTTTCTTGTCATAGCAGCTCAAATGTACATAAAATAAGTATGCATTTACGCTTTTACAAACAATCGATTGTCACACGTATCCCTCTTGAATGCGTACTTGCATACCAGTTATGTACACCCATGATAACCACATTTTATAAGCGCACAGCATTTTAAAAGTAATAGAAAAAACAAAAATAATTTAACCACATTTCATGCTATCTGTCTGGTATCATTGACCTTTCGTCGTGACGAAAGTCACAAAACAGTGTTTAAAAATCGAGATTGTTCTAGGTTTGTGGCACACGCAGCCACCGCTAATGTCAACCTTGGACTCTGATTACTTAGTTGATACTGATGCACAATAATCACACGACAGGCATAAAATAATTTTTCTAGATGCAGGATTTTCAGTATTATATGGGCAATTACTTATGATCACAATTTGGTATCCAGGTTAGTAGTACATCTAAAATATTAATGAGTGCATATGCAAAATTTATACAGATTGCTAACTTCTCAGTACACTTCTCATTAATATTTTCGGTCTACAAACAATCTGCTTCTCAAATTATGGGCATCCTTGTAGTACCAAAAAGCCAGCATATGGACAAATGTATATGCCGGTCACCTTAAATCACTGGTGATTATTATGCAGCCCTACTTTCTAGGAACGTTATACTGGTCTGGGATTCTCAAATATGATATTTTTTTCCTTCAGCAGCCTCCCTCATTATAGTGGTAGCAGTCTAGCAGCCAGCTGGTGAACACAAGGGAATTTAATCATGTAACGTTTTTGCGGAGAAGTGGGGAGAGAGCATTAGGTAGGCATTTAATAATATTTTCATATTACTGTGGTATTTTCGTTAATTGGCAAAATGTATCACAGGCGTGTCCAAGTCATTGGTGGCATACCAGGGACAGGTGCACATCTGGTGAACCTAATTACATTAAGTCACACAAAGTGCTCCAGGAGCCTGAGATAAATGGCCCACCCCTTATCTCAGACCCCATCAGGCAAGATAAAGTCACTTGTTCCATCAGTATTCTGTGTTGTTTTGTGATCAGTATACTCTATGTGAAAGAGCCAAGAGTTAAAAATACCTTGATTTGTTAATAATTATCTTGCTAATTGTAGTGTTTATTTTCTGTGTACTGTAAATACAAACATGAATTTTTGTTCAGTTTTTTTTATGCAAAAGTAACATATCAATGTAGTTGTGCAGTTAATTATTTTGAGAAATGTGTGAATTAGATATTACATCAGTCCTGTATATTGTGTGATTGCACTATATGACTAAAATGCTATGTCCAGTTATGAACCAATATGGGATGGAATTCGTTTCGCAATCCCTCCCAGAAAATCGTATCTCGTAATGTTGGACTGATAATTTGATCGTGTGTCTCCATTCAGGCAAACACAATGATATGGGTGAGGAAAAACCATGAGATTCTAAAAAGGCTGATTGATGCTATTTAATTCTTTAGTTGACAGGAGTTGGAATTTAGGGAACTCTGACAGCAAAGAGAGCAAAACAGTAATGTCAAGTGGTGTAGCCTACTCAGAAAGCAAATCTATATTTAAAAAAAATATAGGTAAATGTGTACATGGCAACTAAATGTAGTTTTTGTTTGTTAAAAAAATGTACAAGAGAACAAGTTTGGAATGGGAGACATGAATATAATTAGGTTCACCACACATGCATTATTATTATTGTTATTCCAAAAGCATAGCTCATTGACTTGAGGCAAATCGCTTATTAGCTAGAGCCTAGTCCAAGCGACAGGCAAACTGGCATAACTGACTGCCTGCTAGAGAGTTGCTTAGAGTCATCACCTAGAGTTCATGATATTAGGACTGTTTGTTCCCCACACTTTTTATCATGGATATTTATTCCACCATAGTGTATGTCATAATAACCTTAACCGGCTCCTAAGGCGTTATTAATAAATGAAATAATTACAGATTTTAGTCTTGGTGCCCTATGCCTTGCTGAGACCTGGCTTAAACCTAATGAATGGCATTGAATGAATCTACTACAGCTGAATACAGTTATGAGTATAACTAGAGATGCACCGATACTGATATTTGGATCGTTATCGATGCTGATCCAGACCTATTTGACGGATCGGGTATCGGCCATGCGTGACCGATCCACATCCTGTACTTAATTATTTAGTTTTTGGCAATCAATTGCACAACAGCTCTTTCCTATTTTACATGTGTATTTTTGCGGCATTTAAATCGAACGCTATCACTGCCCCTTAGTCTTTTTTGTTACTCAGTGGGTGTGTGTACAGTGACTTCTGCCTGCTGTGCGTCATGCGCATACCCTTCGCAGTATGAGGAGCATAAGATAAGACGTGACGATCTGGGAGTATTATACGCTTTTTACTGCGGGGTCTTAAAAAGCCTTAAAAAGTCTAAAATTCAGAAAGTTATATTTAAGGCCTTAGAATGTCTTTAAAATGCAGAGATTTTCATCCTAGGTCTTAAATTTAATTTACCCAAGTCTTAAAATTCCTAAGAAGTGTTGTCCGCAGAAAATAAAATAGTAAGACGCTGTAAAACTAATGCGTTGTTTGTGTTTTCTGGTCTGCACCGGTGTCTGCATGGTAATAAAACTACAAATCCCATTGCATGATCACTGCAGCTAGTTTGAAGTTTGAAGGGTCTGGCTGCAGAAGGTGCACTCTCAGCCACTGACGTCAGGTGCACGTTCAGCTACAACAGGAAGTGCATAGGAATGAAGTGCAAACTTAGTTCTTAAGGCCAATGTGAACGGTATGTTGTTTTATTATTTGTTTTACTGAATGATATAGTTACAAGTTTATTTAATGCCATACATTATTGCAATGTAAATGTTCTGATGTAGTGCATTAGTAACTTTTTTCTCTGTTGACTGGAGTGAATTTTTTCAGTTAACTACTGAACTACTAGTTGGCTCACGTTATCTTACCATAAAATAGACACATTTCGACTTTTACAGCACTTTTCATGGAGTTATCTTGTCACTGTCTTAGTTTCCAGCATATAGATTTTAGTTGTTCGTGTGGTCTTGAGGAGAACATTTCTTGGTCTCCTTATGGTAAGGCAAGGCAAGTTTTTATCATCATACAAAGGGGTTATTTAATTTGCTTTCTAAAAACAAGATTTAAAAAAGTTAAACCAAGCCAAGGCAAAATAGAAATGAAAAAAAAAATTACCTTAAAAATCTAAAAAATCTGCTGATCATAAGTGCAGTAAGTCATGCCCCACTTGTCTGCTTCTGCCATGTGCCACGCCCCCTCGTTAACCCCGTGTGGAATTCCCTTGTTTATCAGCTGTTTCCAGTTATTTTCATTAGTCTAATCTATTTAAGTCTGCGTTAGGTATGTTTTCCCTGGTCATTGACGTCCGTCTTGCGTTTCTTCGATGTTCCTGGTTTATCTCCCTGCTAATAAACCCTCGTTTACCCGATTTCACTACGTCTGTGCTGCTGCTTCTCTGCCGAAAGGCGTGACACAGTAAATGTACAGCTAAAAATCAAACACAGTTTTAAATTATATCGCAATGTTTTTATTGGTTACGTTTGTTTAGTTTTTATGGATGGTATCTCTTATCTGAAAAAAATAAACATTTGGTTCCAGCTTTTATTAAACACAGTTTGGTACCTCATAGCATATGTAAAGTGTATTACGTATTACAGTTGTGATTATTAATAACACAGAATTGTATTATTCTTTTTATTCGATCTTACTCTTTATTCACACACACATAAATACGGGGT